>CM058239.1:97147951-97189720 GCA_030180135.1 Orychophragmus violaceus | reverse complement strand
AGAGAGAGAGAGAGAGAGAGAGAGAGAGAGAGAGAGAGAGAGAGAGAGAGAGATGTTACGTGCCATATGTCATTATAATATAAATTGAGTCTAATAGTACATAAACTACTGGCACTTAAGGAGTGTGTCTCTTCAAGACCCCAATCAAATCAAGACTAATCATGGTTAAATATCATACAAATGAACGGTTATGACGCTTGGCTAACTTAACCATTTTTTCAATAAATGTTGCCAAAAATTCTCGACATGAGGAAATATCATTTTTTCTTCCTTCACTCATTTTCTAAAAGCATTAACATTTTTGAAGAAAAGGAGAACCAGAACTTGAGTTCCATGCCACCATCTTCATCTGATTCTCTCAAAATTCACATCTAACATCATATGTGATCATGGTGATGCAAGAGCATTTTCGTGGGTTCAATGACATTGGGAGAGAGGATCACTTCTAATGATCTGATAATCTTCAAATATTTGTATTATTATGAGGCCAACGTTGTTCTAACATTAAATTTAAGGTGTTACAAAAATTGGTATAAATTGACACATTAACGCAAAATCAGGAAGCATATTCAATGTTCCTCTCAAGCAATTGTGTATGTTGAAAAATTTACAAAATCGGAATTCAATTTTTCTATACCATCATAAAAGCAGTTAATAATATTTCACACCAATCACTTCATCTCATTTTTGTTTCTACTTGTATCGTTCAACTCATTCCAAATCAAAAAACAAAAAATTTAAAAATCCAAACACAATAAATGGAAAAATTATATTTGATGTGGTATGTCGATAATACTAAAAAGGAATGAGCATGCATGGTTAAGATCATTCGAAAATAGATAACCAATGTTTCTCCACATGGTCTTAAATGTCATGTTATCCTCGGTGATGAAAAGTATGCTTGATTAACAAACATAAAATATGAAAGCACAATTTTAATTTTATTTATGTTTTCTTAATTTTATATATTTTTGTTTACTATTTTTATTTTTAGGGTTTCGAAATACATTCCACAATACCATGCAATTTCTTTCATAAAATTAATAATCATTTTTATGAAGGATCTTGGAAGTGTATCCAAAACTTCCTGGTGATTTATAATCTGGGAAGTATATCCAAAACTTTCATAAAATTAAGAACCAATTGCTTTCAAAAAATTTGTCTTTAATCCTACTTTATATTAGGAATGAACTTATTTTGGATTTTAACTTAAGACTTTATATTAATTACAGTTAATATTTAAAATTATTGTTATTTGCAATTTGATTATTATTGTGGATTTTGTAAGTCAAATAAAGAAGTATAAATTAAAAAAATTGTGACAAAAAGAAGGAAAATATAATGACTAAGTTACGACTACAAGTGATAAATTTCAAAACAAAATTGCCCAATTAATGCGGGAAACCAAACCAAATTTTATAGAAAAAAATAAATTCAATTACCCCGCCTAAACCTAAGAATTTTCGACTATGTGTCGAGAAATTCTCAAATATGACAAATCCTGATTTTATTTTGTTCTTTTCCTTTTCTGAAATCTTCTTCGAGTCATCTTGCCAATCTCTCTCCAAATTCTCTTATCCGTTTGTTTCTGGAAACATGAGGGTAACTAGGCTCTAGCTCGTCCCTAAAATCTTGAACCTCATGCATCCGCGGAATGAATCTTAAGTCTGATAAGCCTTTCCCACTTTCAAACATTGTCTAATCATCAGCACTTATAAAATGAGTACTTTAGCAACATTTTCTCAATTGTTATATTTAAAACTAATGAAAGATTATAACACAATTACTTCCAATACGATAGTTCCTCCACAAATTGAGCACCATGATCACCTCTTGACCATAAGTGTTCAAAAACACATCCCATAAGTCATAAGCGTGTTTGCCGATTGCGGCGTGTAAAATTACCCTAATGTGATTCTTATCATGGTGTAAAATTATTATACTATCAAAAACACTAACATGGCGTCTCTGAGGTGAACACTATATTTGTCCTTGCAGCGTTTTGGACCATGCCCATGGTATCTACAAGATAAGTGTGCATATTTCATTTATTTAGAGAATCATTCCAAGAAAAAATGAACTAAACGTACCATATTTTGTTTACCTATAGCAACGTCTCGGTTGGTGTTGATGTTATGGATTTGGATGAAACTAAGAAATTCCAAGTAGTGATTGTTGGTCAAAGGATCGATGATATATCATGGTTTTAGGGTTTTTAACCATGATATAAATCTTTTCTATCGAGTGTTTTATTGTGTTTTGGAGTTTTTTTAGGTGTTTACAGGTTCACGTACATTTGTAGGTTAATTGGACGTTTTTGAAGCATTTGGAGCAATTCTGCACTATGTGCAATGGTCGATGCACCCCCTGATCAAGAATTCTGCGCGTGGAAAATCTACATTTTTTAAATCTGCATTTTTGCCCCAGAGTTTTGTAGAATTACAAAAATGACCAAATCGTGTTTTAACTTTATATTTGGATTTTTAAGCCATTCTTTAGGAAAAGTTTTACTTAAGCTTTATTTTACATTCAAAGAGAGAGATTTGAGAGCTTTTTGGGGCTGATCTAAGATTCGACAGAGAGAAGATTTCAAACCCCTGTTTCTTATTCTCTTTTATGTTATTCAATATTCTATTTATCATGTCTTGTATTTCATCTGCCATGTCTAAGTAGTTTACTTGGTAGGTTTAGGGATTCTCATTAGGGATTTCATGGAATATTAGGTTAATTGACTAATTGGGATTCACAACATCTAGTTCTTAATCTAGGGTTGATCTTAATGATTAATCTGAATTAGCTACCCAGATTATCAATGTTAGGTTGATTTTTGCAATGACAATTGGTTAATTAGCTAGAAAGAACTTAGATGAGAAATTATCTATTTGCAAAGAAATTTGGCTTATGGAAATTTTGAACGAATGAACCTGAGATTAATGGATGTTTAGGACTCTAGAACTCACAATGAAAGTTGGTTTGCTAGGTTGCTGGACATAGTTAATTTGAGAGTCAGAACTCGCACTGTCAAAACTTGTAGAGCAAACTTTTTAGGGAACAGAAACTTCAAAGATAAACCACCAAACTAGTAAACCCAGGGATATTTTATTGATGTTAGATCGGAAAAGAGTACAAAGGTCGGAAAAGAGAATACGAAGAAAGGAATCGGCCAAGAAAATTGCTAAACTCTTAAGTCTAGATGCTAGGGTTTTTTGCTCCGCCTCTCTCTTATGACTTCCACCTCCTTATATAACTACGGCAAGTCGGCTTCGAGAATATTTCCGAAAGATTTGCGTAAATCTTCCTGTTTTTATCTCCTTCCTTTTTCTGTTAAGATGTACATTTCTATCTCGGATTTTCCTCTTTTGCTCGGAGATATCTCCTTCTTTACTTCTTTGTCTTTATCTCCTTTCATATTTCCTCGGCTTGACCTATTTTCCAGATGGGCCAAGAACGGACGATCCGAGTCCATTAGTGTACAAACTTACTTATTCGGCCCAAAGTCGTCGTATGTTTGGGCCTAAGTTCTTATTTCTCTTAGCTTGATCCATCAGCCCAAGTTATTGGCCAAGAAGGTGCAAGACGATGTTTTCGAAGGTGGGTTGTGACAATTTGTTCATATCGGCAAATGTTTGGTAACCGTTCGGAAAGATCAGCGAAGTCCAGCTCGGAAGTTTACAAGATGTGCAATCAGCTCGGAATTCCCAAAGGGATAAACCATGTTTGGAAAAAGAGAAAGGAAAGGTTCGGATCCGAGACAAGTTGGTCGCAACCAGCTCGGAGCTGAGCTGGTTCAGCTCGGACTTTTCAAACTAGTTTAGCTCGGAAAACTCGAGCTGGTTTAGCTCGGAATTTCTGATCTGGTTTAACTCGGAACTTCCGAGCTGGTTTAGCTTGGAATTTCCAAGCTGGTTTAGCTTGTAATTTCCAAGCTGGTTTGGCTCGGTTCCGGGCTGAATCAGCTTGTTCTCTGTTTGTTTGGTTGTTTCGTTGATCGGCAATTCATGTTGGAAGGTATGTTTGACTGAATGGTCAGTCGTATATGAAATGTCGTTTGAAACGTATCCGCTGAATTCTTTTGTTCAATAAGTCGTTCAAGTGAATCTGGCGATACTTCATACAACTTGGTTATTCATACGAGACTTTGAACGTTCGATGCCGACATTCGTCTGTGTTCGGTTGCCTGATCTTATCTTCGGCTATTGTTTTCGTCGAGGGGGTTTTTGACCCCAGCAGTTAATATTCACAACGAAAGTTGGTCGATTATACTTCTGTGATTCTAGTTCTAGAAACCGTTTTTAATTTGATCCCGATTGATTGATTAGCTTGTATTCCTGATTTATTGCTTGTTTACAACCGTTTAGTTTAATCTCTTCCAATGTTTACTGCTTTATTCACTTCTTTTCCTAGCTTAATTCGATTCTCTATAGTCTATCGCATGAATCTAGAGTCTCTGTGGATTCGACCCCTATATACTACAATCACTTATGTGCACTTGCAGTGTAACTTTAGGGAATTTAAAGTCTAAGCATATCATGTTTTGGCGCCTATGCCGGGGACTCTTTTGAGCCTTCGATAGATTTGAGTTTAGAGTTTAGACTTTGCTCTAGTTTTTATTTTATTAACTTTTCTCTTGTTTCTCTCATTCTTTGCGTTTCAGGTTTGACGAAGAAAACGTGCATCGATCGACACAGCCCCGACTCAGCATTGAACACCGCTTTACGAGCGTCGGTCGACACTCCTCTCGCAGAATAGATAGTTCATGTCTGATCGCACACTAAGGAACAATACGGACAAAGAGATCGTTTTTATTCAAAACCAGGAGCTTGCAAGGCTAGAGTGAGAGAACTTGAAGGCACGTAAACTAGTGAAGATGTTGAATCCAACGTTGTGATATTGACTTGGGATGAAGATGGTGTTCTGAGAGACATTTATGGTAGTGCTTACAATAATAAAGGTCAAAAACTTGATGGGGATGGAAATCCCTTTGTTCTACCACTTGTAGATGCGGGCGCATGAAAAGGTGGAAGTGCAGAAGGAGCTGATGCACATGCGCAAGCTAATGCGCAAGCTAGGATGACTCTTGCTGATAACAACATACCTGATGAGTTCTATGCTAATAGGTCTGCGATTATACCTCCTCCCATTCAGAGGAATGACTATGTGTTTAAGACTTCCTACTACACTGTTGTGTGACAACATCTCTTCCATGGACTCCCACATGAGCATCCTATGGACAATATTGAGAAGTTTGCGTCTTTGGTCACACTGTAAGCTTTTTGAACACTCTCTTGGTAGAGAAGCTGCAAATTGGTTGAAACAAATTCCATCTTGGACTCTGACTACTTGGGATGCAGTTAAAAGGAAGTTCTTTAGCCACTTCTATGATGAAGATAGATCTGATTAGTTGAGTGAGGACATCCTACGCTTCAAACAAGGTCCTACAGAGGCATTATCGGCTGCCTGGATACACTTTACGATGTACCAGAGAGATTGCCCACATCACTGTTTCTCTGAGGTTCAGCTACTAGGATTTATTTAAGAGGTGTAGATTTGTGGTATCAGATGGCATTCGATGCTGATAGCAGTGGAAACTTCAATACAAAATCTCCAGAGCAAGCTAAGGAGATGGTCGAAAGGTGGATGGAATACAGATCGCAGATATGAAGAATAAGATTGATTATGTTGATAGCCTTCTGCTTGGGAAGAAGAAAGTCCAATTTGCTGCAGAGGTAGAGACTTTTGGACAAGTTGGTGAGTCAGAGAATGTCATAAACATAGCTGGATCTGGTTATCAAGGTCAGAGATATGAAAATCGGAAGGGACATTCTTCTCATTACACCATAAAGTCTGCATTTAAGAGACCCTTTCAGCAGAGAAACTCATTCTATACAGATTATGATTCTTCCTCATACAAGACTCCTCCTCCATATAATGAGCAATATGATAAGATGATGGCCATGCTTGAGCAGGTGTATCTTGGTCGGAAAAAGATGACAGAGGATCTGAATGGTAAAATGACTCAAAGTACCAAGATCTCAGTGGAAGATTGGATACTATGACAAGCAGAGTAGAAAACTTGGAAAGTCGAATGACGCAAGATGAGGCAAACATCAAGGGGATGATAGCCCAAAATAAGAAGCAGTACGTCAATGATGTCACTATGGAGAATGCAACTGAGTTGGGACATGAACAGGATCAACCCACAAATTATGTTACTTACGATGAGATGTCTCTTTCTATGAGGCGGGTCGATCGACACACCTCTTGTGTCGATCGATGCACAATATTTGAGAGTAGTTCGAGTTTTGACGGAGTTTCAGAAAAAGGAGTCACGACCAAGGTTGGCGCAGATGAATCGAGCATCAACCGAAACACTCCTAGCGTCGATGATGCATGGGTCGTGCAGAGACACAAGATGCAGAGAAGCTCAAATATGTGGATAACAAGGCCTACTAACAGAAAATTCCTTTCCCTAGGAAGTCAAACCACAAGCTTAAGCTGGCTAAGTACAAGGAAATAATGAGTAAGGTGCTAATTGAAGTCCCTTTGATTGATGCTATTATGACCACTCCTGTTATGAGGAGATGACTAAATGACATGCTTTCAAAAAACATGACAAATGAAGAAGGTGTCATGATGATCTCTGAGGTATGCAATACTGTGATTCAAGGGAGAATTCCTGAGAAACTAAAGGATCCATGAAATTTTGAGATGGATTGTTCTATCTATAGAGATAGATTAAAGAGGTCATTGTGTGATATTGGTTCAAGTGTGAAACTCATGCCATACTTTGTGGCTGTGAGATTGGGACTGATGGACATCCAGCCTACTAGGATCTCTCATATCCTAGCTTATCGATCTAAGAGGATTCCACAAGGATTCCTAGAGGACATTCCTATCAGAGTTGGAAAATACTTTATCCCAACAAAATTTGTGGTGCTGAAGTATAAGATTGAACCAAATGATCCTCTGCTACTTGGTAGATCCTTTTTAGCTACTGATGGAGGAGTGATTGATGTGAGACATGGTCTGACTGATCACCACCTGGGAGATAAGCCTTTGCAGTTCAAGATGAATAAGCTGCAGAAATCCAACATTGATGGACAGATTTCAGCGTTGAGGTGGAGCCAGAGATTCAGATTGGAGAAGACAAGATGGCAGTTCATCCTGAGCATGCTCTAACATCTTCAGAGCTTGAAACTGTTCATTAGCAGAAACCTCCAGAAATCTCACCCCACCAAAGCAAAGGTATAATTCCTCTAGACTTAAACCTCCTAACCACATTGTTGTGACTGCAGGAAAACGCAGTATCCCACATACACTTCGCTCTCACCCTGGTTCCATTCCTTTATTCCTTGGTAGAGTTCATGATTCTACTGCTTATACACCACCTTGTATGAGGAGACATTCACAAAGGTACCCAATTCCTCTATTGAATCCACCTTGAGTCTGATCTCCTTCACATAGTCAAGCTAATGACTAAAAACAAGCGCTTAGTGGGAGGCAACCCACTGATAAGTCTGTAAATATTCAGTTTGGTATTTTTAATTCGATTTTACTTGGTGTTTTTTCGTTTTGGTGTTTTCTGTACAGATCTGAACATGTCAACGGAAATAGCCATGCGTCAACCGATGGGGTCATGTGCGTAGGTCGACGCTGGGGTCGGACTCTCCAGCGGTTTGGCTAGCGGATGGAGTGTAACCGCTGGTGATTGAAGATTTTCTACCGTTTGGATCGTGATTTGTGCAGCGGTTACAACACAACCGCTAGCTACTTGACTTTGAAGCAAATACTGCGTCGACCGAAGCGGTCTTGTGCATCGTTCGATGTATGTCCGCAACACGTAAGTCTTTTGCATTTTCAGACTGTTTATTTTAAATATTTGTTCTCCCGAGCCCAAGCTTCTATAACAAGTTACTCAGACACCATTTTCTGTTTTTTTAGAGTCAGTTGAGTTGTTTATTGATTCAAACCTTGAGTAGGAAACTAGGAATTTTTGAGGGGATCACTACACTTGCAGGAACTTAAGTGACCATTGGATAAGCTTGCAGCAGATCTCTGACTATTAGAAAACCACACACGGATCAACCAACCAAGGACACCCATATCACTTCGGGTATTCAGAGCACTACAAGAAATATGGGCATTGGTAGCATGCTGTTGTAGCACTAATTCACGAACTGCTACCGAAAGTGCTAAAATCGGATCCAAACTCTATAGTAGCATTAAGTCAACGCTAGGAAAGAATTTCATTAAGCGGAAACCCAAATATCACTACTATAGCGGGAAAAATCATTTTGGAGGCAAAACACTTAGCAAAAAAATACTTTGCCACCAAAATGTTTTGGTTTTTGCGAAGTATTTTTTTGTCTTAATCATTTTCTCTTTTAGACAAAAAAAAAAATCATCCCGCTTTCGATCTCTCTTCACCCTGAGATATCCTTCACCCTCCATATCTCTTCTTCAATCGATTTATATGTCTCTCTCTCTCCCTGATTCATTGTTCCCTATATACTACAGAGGCAAAACCTCTCTACTATTCCAATTTGCTATGAATTTAGCGAATGCTTCTGAAACCAATCAAGTCGTCTTCATCTGTCACCGGAAAAGAATCGAAGCCAAACCTCTGTTTCTCTCTTAGGTACCCTTTTCGCATCCATCGTGAGCTTTCTATTATATTTTTGATGAAATATAGACTCAATTTATTTCTCAGGGAGTCGACCCCTCCTCCGATGTATTCAATCGAATTCAGATGAAGTAAGAAACTACCAATTTTAAAACTAAGATACTTAGCGAATGATTCAATTAAGACATCGGCATGTTTTGTAATTGAAAGGTATGTGGATGATGATGAAGGAATCATGAATTACTTTGCTGCGTTTCATCTTCATCTTGATTTTCCAGCTGCAGTTGTAATCGATGATTTTGGTGACTACTTCACTCAATTGTAAGCTCCTATCTCACTCACTATTTTTCAAATCCCTAATAACGAAAACATGCTTTACAAGATTAATTTTGGTTATAGAAACAACACATTCTTGTTTATTATCCCTGGCTTTAGTTCTTTGATTAGAAACTCCAAGGGGACTCTAATGAATTCATGGGCAAGAGACATGGCGATGGTCCGGACCCTTGCTCTAGGCCACAATGCTATTATTGATTCCAAGTTAGTCAAACTAACTTCTTTTTCCAGTAGAAGCGACGATATGGTTTCGCAAGAACTAATGTGTGCTTTGACACGGTATCTGTTTCAGTAAGATGTTGCAGAGATGTCTGTTTTGTTTACGTCGATATTGTACTCAGGGGATGACATGTGGTGGTTGTTCAGCAAGTGTGAAGAAAATACTGGAAAGCCAAGTAAGCCTATGACCACATTGATCTGTTATGGTCGTTAGAAAATGGCTGTCTGATTATTTTGTCTATGCTGTATAGCCTCAAGTCCCGGTTCCTCATTCTGAAACTGTTGACAAGTGCACAGGTAACAGTTTTTTTTATGTCCATAGTTGTTAGGACAGTTAGAATCTTGTAGATGATATGTTGGGATAGTGTCCTGAAATCACACTTGTACTCACTCCTGTGATAGTTGTGTGTCGAGATCAGACATTCGTATAATACTGGGCGTTTGCAATGCTTTGCTAGAAGCCTCTTGCATTCTGTAAGTCGTGGGCTTACTGCCAGTATTGTATGATCCTATAGGGTCACACACCTAAGCGAACTGGAAGCTACGACATGGGAATGATCATTGTTGCAATGATCATATTATGTGTATTGAAATACACATAAGAATCGATATAATGGTGTTGTGTCGATCGACACAGCTTGTGTGTCGGTCGACACAGTTCGGATTTTCCGAACAGGCTTTTCGGGTTATGGCTTAATTGACTCTGGCCCGTTAAGCACGTTTAGGTCGAATAAAAGCTGATTAGTTTCGACCTAAACAAAGAGCCGTCCAGTTTTCTTGACAGAAACACTTGACACACCAGACACCATCGATCCCCATTGATCCGGAACTAGCATCCCGTTTCCAGCGAGCGTGCGTGTGTATCTGGTAGAAGCAAAGCGTTGCGTTTCTCCACTGATCTCGTTCACCATCTTCTTCCGCTGCCAAAGGTAAGAACGAGGTTGGTTCTAAATTTCAATATAACAAACCCTAGATCCATAGGGATCCAACATGATACTGATGAGGCCGTTCGATACAATTGATCAACAGATTGCACAGGAAGAGGAGAAGCAGTATGTCCGACGTGCAATGCTGATGGAGATCCGAGATGTTACAAGGAAAATCAGATGATGAAGTGTTCTTCTTGCTATGGAAGAGGTTTGATTGCTCATAAAGATGGTTCCGACACAATATAAGTATCATATCAAGAACTCAACTTTATTTGTTGCAAAACTCTGGCTCTATTTACAGAGAACCTTGTGTTTCTCCACAGATGCACTGACTGTAACGGTAAGGGAAAGCTTCCTTGTCCGAATTGTCAATCTCGCGGGTTAATCAAATGCCAGACTTGTACCGGTACTGGCTCTCTTCTAACAAGCAGTATCGCAGTTGTAAGATGGTAAGTTTTTATAAATTATCTTTGACTGGCATTTGAAATGAGCTTTGTATAGCTATTGAAAGATCTGGTTTTTCTTACAGGAAGACTTTGTCTAAACGAAAGGTGAGTGCAACAAGAGGAGCTGGTTCAGTACCAGAAGAGGTATTTCACAGAGCAGAAGGTGTTCAGCTATGCAACACACAAGCTTACCAATGCACACCGGCTTACTTTGCAGACTCATATTTTCTTAACAAATTCTCCTCAGAAGTGATCTCATTGAGAGCTGAAGTTCCACCAACGGCGAATGTGGTCTGTGAGAGACACACCATATAAGTTGTGCCTGTTACATGTTCTCTTTGGGAGTTCATGGTTTTCATGTATTGACTAAGTGTGTTTTGGATATTTAATGGAAAAGCATTTGATATTTTATGATTTATTTGTGTGTTTATTAAAATTATCTAAAACAAAAAACAAAAACTTACAAAAGATAAATAGAAGAGTTATGATTTTTTGGAAAAAACAAATAATTTTTGAAACCCTAACCCTATACCTCAAACTTCTAACCATATACCCCAAAACCATAAATCATACATTAAACCTTAAATTCTTAATTGTAAATACATAAAATTAATATTTTTCAAACAATAATCTCAAACCCTAAACATAAACCCCTAAACCCCTAAAGCCTAACCTCCAAATTTGAATCATATAAATAACAAAATGTCAAACTTAATTCAATACCCTAAACACAACCCTAAACTTAATATGCAAAAACAAATCAACACTTATAAAAAAATTCAAGTATATATTAACCCTATACCCTAAACACAACCCTAAACCCTAAAATTATAAACCCCTAATAATAAACATAAATGTCATATAATATACAAAAACAGATCAACAATTATAAAAAAATTAAGTATACATTAACTCTATACCCTAAACACAACCCTAAAGCCTAAACTACAATACATTAACTCTATTTGTCACCTAACATTAAAACTACAATAAAATTATTTTTTTTACTCTAAGAACATAAATTTAGAAAAGAAAACAAATACAAACATACAATCCAAAAAAAAATTATTAAGTCTTTCATATAAAGTTTAGTATAGAGTAGTGACAGTATGTTAGTAGTGTGAACAATATTATCAATTAAATTCAAAAAATAAAATACAATAAATTCTTCAATTTTAGTTTAGAATATATATATATATATATATAGGGTTTAGGGTTTGAGATACTATTAATGTATTGTAATTTTATAATTAATATCAAGGGTTTAGGATTCACACTTGATTTAGGGTTTAGGGTAATATAGGGTTATAATACTGGAATGTAAGAGTTGCTAGCTTACCTTTAGAAATTTTCATTGACAAACTAATATAAATTTAGGATATAAATAAAATTTAGGGTTAGGATATTAACTATAAACTAATATAAAAGCTAAAGTCCCACAAACATTTTGTTTAGAGTTTAGGGTATTAAAGGGTTAGGGTTAAAGTATTGAAAGGTAAAAAATTTGGATTAACACTTGCAAATTATACTTGTCATTATATTGAAAGGTTAAAGTATTTGCATATAAGGTTTAGGGTATTTGCAAATCTCATAGCCACAAATATCTTTCTTTTTTTTTTGTGCGCCAAAAGTCTAAAATTTAGACTTCCCCGCTTAAATTTCAAAGGTGAAATATTTTTCCCTCTAATTATTTTTGACAGCAATTTTAGACACAAACCATTACTCTCTCCCCACTGAAAACCCTAAGGCAGCTCGTTTCTTATCTATGATAAAATAGATCCACTTCAACTTGTATAAACTTATCAAATTAATTTCTTATTTGCTCCATCAATCTGACGGTTGTATCGATGAATATTCCACTAGGGTTCTTGCGGCTCATGCTGGAGTTTTAGTGCTACCGGAGCTTTGGAAGGTGCCAACTTCCTCGCAACCGGCAAACTCGTGGTTTTTGGGTTTGTAAGTATGAAATCTCGTAGGTTCAGGGCTATGAAAGAGTTTGATTTATATTTTTCTTACTGCCCATGTTATGTTCGCTGAATTGTCTATGAGAACTTTGAGCTTAACTCTTCAGGGCAGAAGCAATTCCAATGGGGAAGAACAACGTGTGTCTTGGTAACACAACAACTTTGGTGGATCGATCTTTCTTGCTCATGTCTCGTTCCTTGCTACTTAAACCTCTTTCATGTTCTTGTTTACAAGGTTAGTTTTCCAAGTCCTATTTGATCTCAAAATGTTCCCCAATGATGGGGTTTTCGCTTTTGGTTTATTGTGGTCCATTCTCAGCAAAATTATGTCATTTTTTATTATTTGCTTTCGTCTGGGTTTTTTGTGTGTATTTGACATTTTGACTGTGCATCGGAGTGTTGATAGTTCTGAGAAACTTGATTTAGTGTGGTTGAAGTTTTCTTCCATGAGAGATATAAACATTGATTGTAATGAATTATTGATAACTCGTTTTGCTTTTTGAGATTTTTTTTCTTTTTGGTAAAGCTGTGTGTGGAGAACAACTTTTGCTTTTGCTTGCAGATTAATTGGTTTCGATAATTCTATTTCTTATGTGTTGTTTAGATGACAATGGATACTGATGATATGGAAACTGAGAGCTCCGTTCAAGTTTCTGCTTCTCCTCTACCATTTGCAAGAAGGTCGGCTTCTCTTTCATCTTACTCTTTCATTGTATATATGCTCTATTTTGCTTTTGCTCATAGACAAGAACCAATGATCGTTTCATTTATATCTACTTCCTCATAATCTGTGACTCTGTCTAGTTAAAAGTGTTAAATTTTCTCACAACCTTTTTTTTTTCTCTTACAACTCGTATATATGAATGTTCTGTAACCAGTTATCAAGTAGAGGTGCTTGAGAAAGCTATGAAGCAGAACACAATTGTTTACTTGGAGACTGGTTCTGGCAAGACCCTTATTGCCATTATGCTTCTTCGTAGCTACGCCTACCTTTTCCGCAAGCCTTCACTTTGCATCAGCGTCTTCTTGGTTCCTCAAGTTGTTCTTGTCACTCAAGTATGCTGCTGTTGTTAACTCTTTTAGTGTATCAACAATGTGGCTGTCTTTATTATATGCATCTCTTTGGATTTTGTAGTTCAATATTTGTAACTAATGTAGTGATATTTGGTTATATCAATAAATATATTTTTTTCCTAAATTAATTTTGTTTTTAGCAGAATCTTTATTTTTAATTTTAATTAATTTCATAAATTAATTTTAGTAAATTTAAATTATTTTTAGTCGTTTATTGTAATATACAATAGCACTAAATTAATGGTATAATAAAATACGTCACGAAAACATATTCACTGGCATTGAAAATGTGTTATTATAATTTATACTACCGCATGAAAATATAGCCATGGAAAACTGCATGATAACACTAAACATGTGTTATAAAATAATTTCCGATAGCGATTATATAATGCTACAATATGTCCATCTATTATAGCATTAAAAAACGCTATGGTGGGGGGTCTATTATAGCTGCGGCTGACATAGCGTTCATGAAAACGCTACCAAAACCCTATGGTAGCGTTTTCAGTGTGCTACTAATACCGATATTTCTTGTTGTGGAGGATCCATTACTGATTTTGCCCTTAACTTGACTTACTTTTTGTCACCTAGAGGCTTGGTATACTTTGGATCGGATTCCTTTGGCAGTCTTGAAAGTCTTGTAAATATGTCTAAGTATTGTTCTCTTCTCCCTTCCCTTAGAAATGTAAAATAAAAAAGAAAAGTAATAAAATAAGGATAAGCTAGTAGCTTCGAACCGATCGCGGGAGTGGTAGAAACCCCTATTACCTCATGCGCTTCATGGAATGTGTCCAAAGTAACACTCCAATGCGGGAAGAGCACTGATAAAAAAAATGATACCCTATGGGAAAAATCAGATGCTAAGGAAGGAAAAGGAGAAGAAAGGAACCGGAAATTGTTAGTATTATGGTCAGGTGCTAACAAAGTAAGAGTCCATGTGTTCTTTGATCGATACTCCGTAGGTGGGACCACATTTATTAGATTATAGAAGTCAGTATGGTGGAATGCTATGAATCTGATTGTGGAGTTACATTGGGATAGTTACATTGTGCTATTGATGTCTGCAGGTTTATTTTTCATGTGGATTACTAAAGGGACTCTGAATGTAGTACCTCAACGATGAAATGAGTTTCTGAAGTTTTCAAACTTCTTCTCCTGATCTTGGTTTCATGTTTTCTTGAGGGAAGCAAAGGCTAAGTGTGTGAGATTTGATATATCATGGTTTTTATGGGTTTTAACCATGATGTAAGTCTTTGTTATCGAGTCTTTTATTGTGTTTTGGAGTCTTTTCAGGTGTTTTACAGGTTTATGTACATTTGGAGCTTAATTGGACGTTTTGGAATTTTGCACTACCCAGAGATTTCACAGTGTTCTCTGGCTGCGTCTTCGAAGTGCGTCGGTCTATGCACTATGTACAATAGTCGATGCACCCCCTGATCCAGAATTTTGCGCGTGGAGAGAGAACAAGAAGGCACATAAAACAGTGAAGATGTTGCATCCCAACGTTGTGTTTGTGACTTTGGATGAGGCTGATGTTTGGAGGGACCTTGATAGTAATTCTTACAATAATCAAGGTCAAAAACTTGATGGGGATGGAAATCCCATTGTTCTACCACTGGTCGATAAGGGCGCATGACAAGGTAGAAGTGCAGAAGGAGCTGATGCACAGGCGCAAGCTAATGCGGAAGCTATGAGGACTCTTGCTGATTACAACAGACCTGATGAGATCTAAGCTAATAGGTCTGCGATTATACCTCCTCCCATTCAGAGGAATGACTTCGTGTTAAAGACTTCCTACTACACTTGTGTGACAGCATCTCTTCCATGGACTCCCACATGAGCATCCTATGGACCATATTGAGAAGTTTTAGTCTTTATGACTTCCTGCACTGTAAGCTTTTCAAACAATCTCTTGGTGGAGAAGCTGCAAATTGGTTGAAACAGATTCCACCTTGGACTCTTACTTGGGAGCTGTTAAGAGGAAGTTCCTTAGCCACTTCTATGATGATGATATATCTGATTAGTAGAGAAAGGAAATCCTACGCTTCAAACAGGGTCCTATGGAGGCATTAAAGGCTGCCTGGGTACGCTTTACGATATACTAGATATATTGTCCACATCACAGTTTCTCTGAGGTTCAACTACTAGGAATTTTCTTTAGAGGTGTAGATTTGGGGTATCTGATGGCATTGGATGCTGCTAACAATGGAAACTTCAATACCAAATATCCAGAGCAAGCTAAGGAGATGATTGAAAACTTGGTGTATAGCAATAGCACTAATAACGCTGATTTGGAGAGGATGAAATCAGGTGGAAGGTGGATGGAACACATATCGCAGAGATGAAGAAGAAGATTGATTATGTCCATAGCCTTCTGCTTGGGAAGAAGAAAGTCCAATTTTCTGCAGAGGTAGAGACTTTTGGACCAGTTGGTGCGTCAGAGAATGTCAGTTACGTAGCTGGATCTGGTTATCAAGGTCAGAGATATAAAATCGGCAGGGACAGACTTCTGGTTACACCATAAAGTCTACATTAAAGAGACCCTTTCAGCAGAGCAACTCATTCTATAGAGATTATGATTCATCCTCATACCAGACTCCTCCTCCATATAATGAGCAATCTGGTAAGATGATGGCCATGCTTGAGCAGGTGCTTCTTGGTCAGAAAAAAGATGACAGTGGATCTGAATGGTAAAATGGACTCCATGTAGCAAGATCTTAGTGGAAGATTGGATACTCTGACAAGCAATGTTGAAAATTTGGACAGTAGAATTACAAAAGCTGAGGTAAACATCAAGGGGAACATGACCCAAAATCAGAAGTAGTACGTCAACGCTATCACTATGGAAAATGCAACTGGGTTGGGCCATGAACATGATCAACCCACAAATGATATTTCTTACGATGAGATATCTCTGTCTACGAGACGAGTCAATCAACACACCTTTTGTGTCGGTCAATACACAATATTTGAGGGTAGTTCGAGTTTTGACGGAGTTTTAGAAAAAGGAGTCACGACCAAGGTCGACACAGCTGAATCGATCATCAACCGACGCACTCCTAGCGTCGACGATGCATGGATCGGGCATAGACACCAGATGCCGAGAAGCTCAAATCTTTGGATAATATGGCCTACTAACCGAAAATTCCTTTCCCTAGGAAGTCAAACCACAAGCTTACGTTGACTAAGTACAAGGAAATAATGAGTAAGGTGCTAACTGAAGTCCCTTTGACTCATGCTATTGAGACCAATCTTGTTATGAAGAGATGTCTGATTGACATGCTTTCGAGCAACATGACAAATGAATAAGGTGTCATGATGATCTCTGAGGTATGTAATACTGTGATTCAAGGCAGAATTCCTGAGAAACTAAAGGATCCATGAAACTTTGTGCTGGATTGTTCTTATCTATAGAGATAGATTTAAGAGGTCATTGTATGATATTGGTTCAAGTGTGAAACTCATGCCATACTTTGTGGCTGTGTGATTGGGACTGATAGACTTCCAGCCTACTAGGATCTCTCTTATCCTCGCTGATCGATCAAAGAGGATTCCACAAGGAGTCCTAGAGGACATTCCTTTCAGAGTTGGAAACTACTTTATTCCAACAGACTTTGTGGTACTGAAGTAAGAGATTGAACATGATGATCCTCTGCTACTTGGTAGATCCTTTTTAGCTACTGATGTAGGAGTGATTGATGTGAGACATGGTCTGACTGATCACCACCTGGGAGATAAGCCTTTGTAGTTCAAGATGAATAAGCTGCAGAAATCCAACATTGATGGACAGATTTCAGTGTTGAGGTGGAGCCAGAGATTCAGATTGGAGAAGACAAGATGGCAGTTCGTCCTGAGCATGCTCTAACATCTTCACAGCTTGAAACTGTTCATTAGCAGAAACCTCTAGGCATCTCACCCCACCAAAGCAAAGGTATAATTCCTCTAGACTTAAACCTCCTAACCACATTGTTGTGAATGCAGGAAAACACAGTATCCCACATACACTTCGCTCTCACCCTGGTTCCATTCCTTTATTCCTTGGTAGAGTTCATGATTCTACTGCTTATACACCACCTTGTATGAGGAGACATTCACAAAGGTACCCAATTTCTCTATTGAATCCACCTTATGACTAAAAACAAGCGCTTAGTGGGAGACAACCCACTGGTAAGTTTGTAAATATTCAATTTGGTGTTTTTAATTCAATTTTACTTGGTGTTTTTCGTGTTGGTGTTTTCTGTACAGATTCGAACACGTCAACGGAAATAGCCATGCGTCGACCGATGGGGTCATGTACGTCGGTCGATGCAGGGATCAGACTCTCCAGCGATTTGGCTAGCGGATGGAGTGTAACCGCTGGTGATTGAATATTTTCTACCCTATGGATCGTGGTTTGTGCAGCGGTTACAACACAACCGCTAGCTACTTGAATCTGAAGCACAAACTGCGTCGACCGAAGCGGTCCTGTGCATCGGTCGATATATGTATGCGACATGTAATTCTTCAGCATTTTCAGACTGTTCATTTTGATTATTTGTTCTCCCGAGCCCAAGCTTCTATAACACTGGGGACAATGTTGTTTAAGTGTGGGGAAGGTAGTTACTGAGACACCGTTTTTGTTTTATTTGAATCAGTTTAGTTGTTTTATTTAGTCAAACCTTGAGTAGGAAACTAGGACTTGTTTAGGAGATCATTTCACTTGAAGGAACTTAATTGACCATTGGTTGAGCTTGCAGTAGATCTCTGACTGTTAGAAAACCACAAACGGATCAACCTGCCAAGTACACTCATATCACTTCGGGTATTCAGAGGATCCATGAATGACTTTGCTCTTAACTTGACTTAATTTTTCTCACCTAGGGGCTTGGTATACTTTGAATCGGATTCCTCTGGCAGTCTTGAAAGTCTTGTAAATATTTCTAAGTATTGTTCTCTTCTCCCTTCTCTTCAAGCAAAGTAAAAAGAAAAAGAAAAGTAATAAACTAAGGACAAGTTAGTAGCTTTGAAGAGATCGCGGGAGTGATATATACTCCTATTACCTCATGTGCTTCATGAAATGTGTCCAAAGTAACACTCCAATGCGAAAAGAGCACTGATAAAAAAAAAGATACCCAATAGGAAAAATCAGATTCTAAGGAAGGAAAATGAGAAGAAAGGAACCAGAAATTGTTAGTATTATCGCCATGTGCTAACAAAGTAAGAGTCCATGTGTTCTTTGATCGATACTCCGTAGGTAGGACCGCACTTATTCGATTATAGAAGTCATTATGGTGGAATGCTCTAAATCTGATTGTGGAGTTATATATGGGATAGTTGCTAAGTGTGGGGGAAGTACATTGTCGTATTGATGTCTGCAGGTTTATTTTTCATCTGGATTACTAAAGGGAATCTGAGTGTAGTACTTCAACGATGAAATGAGTTTCTGAAGTTTTCAAACTTCTTCTCCTAATCTTGGTTTCATGTTTTCTTGAGGGCAAGCAAAAGCTAAGTGTGAGAGATTTGATATATCATGGTTTTTATGGGTTTTAACTTTTAACCATGATGTAAGTCTTTGTTATCGAGTCTTTTATTGTACAAGACTCAATAACAAAGACTTACATCATGGTTAAAAACCATACTGAAATTCAAGTATGGAATTAGGAATTAGTGAATTAGCATGAAATCAGAGCTTCAAAACAAAATATCTATCTAACGGTGATATCAAGAAGCCCAGATGTATGCTGGGAAGTAGAAGCCTAAAAACGAAACGAACATCTACTGAGAAAATTGTGAATCAATTACATGCACTCATCCCTTCCACTATTCAGTCTGGTGATGACTAAGATAGAGAATTGATTTCACTGTTATTAGTGATTTGTCATTGTGTTTCTTAAAGGACGTCATGACTGACACTATAATGAGCAAATAATAGAGAAAGAGGAAAGGATATCGGTTGTAATTTTGCAAATGCAAAACCTCAGATGTTAGTATCTACCTCCGAAATATTTAAAAATATGTTATACATCTTTCGCAGCATCTTTATAACTTTGATGACCGGCTGAAACTGAGAAAGAGAAAATCTTCAAAGAAATTTAGAGGCAACTTTTTTGACTCTCCAAACAAGCTTGTTCGATCACATATATAGAAGTAAAAAGAATTGACCCAAACTCAGCATTGAGAGGATGTAATACAGTCATGAGAGAGAATGATGATGATCTGCATGAATACAATCTGATAATCAAACATCTTACATCTCTCTCAAGGTTGCTCGATTATCAATCAAGAAAGAGTCATCCAGCGTCAAAAAGCTACAAGTAGACAGGCGTAAATGGAGCGATTATTATTGGGATAGCACTCCACTCTAAGAAAAAAACAAAAACATAATAGAAATAGCTATAACTACCTAATCAAGTTGGTTTTGACAGGTGAGTTATATAATCAAGACTTATGAGGAAAAAAAAAAATTGAATCACCTTGCTCAGTGTGCTGAGTCTTAGTGTTAGAACCGAACTCTTCTCTCGTTTTTCCAGCTTACTATGCTTAGATTCATGCTTTGGAGAGGCCAATTTCGAGGTAGAATTTGGAGCATCACTCTCATCACACCACAGCTCTTGCAAACACTTCTAATTCTAGGAACTTAGAGCTCGGCGGAACAGCACAGCTCTTCTTAATCATCGATGCATGGCTCTCTCCTTTTAAATCATCCATTTCCCTCTCGTCATCATTACTAGAGAAGCCGTCGCGAGTCTTCTTTCGCCAATCCTTTGCTTAGCCGGCGTACACTAATCAAAATAGAAAGGCACAGTCTTTAAGGAAAAAGGAGATGGAAATCCACCATTTTGACCCCAAGACCCTCTTCTCAGTCTCGAACAAGACTCCTTGTCAGTCTTTCCTATTGTGCTCATCAATGGAACATGGGTCCCTGGATCGGCTTGATCGACGTAGATGAATTGATCGAGCTGCATCTTGTTGCTTAAAACGACATAGCCTTGAAGGAGTGAGAATAATCAGAGATTTCAATGACGAAGCCTTGTGGTGAGAATACGGGTTCGCCAGTCGGTCTTAACTTCAGTTTTCGTACCGTCGATTAGCTTCTGAAAGAAATGATTTAGAGATAAGGAGGTGATCTACATTTTTAAAGAAATCAGATGAGGTAGGAAGATGAGGGGATTTAGGGATAAAGGGAAGAGATACTATGGTGTCGATATATTAAGCATGATGGATATATTATGGTTTTTCTAGGTTTTCAAACATGATATAGTTGTATATATTGAGTCTTTAACCTGATTCTTAGAGTCTATTGAGCCTTCTACAGGTAGGCTTGTGTTTGGAGCAAAGGATGAGATTATAGGACGTTTCTGGTGATTTGTGCAACAAGCTGAAGTTGGTGTCTCGACCACGATTGAGTGTCAACCGACACTAACTTCGATATTGGTCGACACTGAGCGCGACAGAAAAATACCCGAGAGTCAAAGACAAGTTTTGAAGATTTTCAGAATTGCCCAGAAGTTTCCCCTAATTCTAAATTGACCCCAAAACGTGTTTAGAGAGTTTAATTAGGTTTTCAGACTCATTCTACATTTTATCTTGTTCTTACTTTGTTCTTGCTTGATAGATTGAGAGATATTGAGTTGGGGCTAATTCTTGCTACTTGTAACCTTCAGAGAAGGATTTCGAACCCTTTTTACTTTATCTATTCAGTCTTTTGGTTTTCTATTCATGATGTGTTGTTTGATTACTAATATGTCTGAGTAGTAACCTAGTTAGATTTAGGAATTCTCACAAAGGTTTTATGCTTGTTTCATAACTGATTGATTAGGATTCACCATCTATTGTTCATCACCTAAGTTGTGCTTAATACTGAATTCTGGACTGATCACCTAGGGTTTAGATCTGAGATAATTAAAAATAGCACGAGAGTGTGAGTTATAATCTGAACGAACTTAGTGTGAGAAATTTGACTAGATACAAAGAGATTTGGTTTAGTAAGATTGTGAACCGATAGAACATGTTCTTAATGCTTGTTTAGAACTCTAGGATCACAAAGAGATTTGGATCGCTAGGTTGCTAGATATAGAAATAATCTCAGCGAGAGTTAGATTATTTAACATTTTGTTTCTATTTCTTGAACTTGTTTTAATCTGAATCCGATTAGTTAAGTTTCTAGCATAGCATAATTCCCGAGAACTTCCTAATTCTGACGCCTTTCTCTTATTGAAAACACCTTCCTGTTTACTTGGTTTTGTTTACTGCTTTCTCTGGATTTGATTTAGCTTAACTTGACAACATACAATCTATCATGTGACTGTGAGTCCTTGTGGATACGATACCCTAAGTACTACATTCGCATATTTCTGCACTTGCAGTAGAATAGGGATAAAACTAGACCTATCAAGTTTTTGGCGCCGTTGCCGGGGACTCAACTGAGTTCGCCGATAGATTTTGTTTTAGAGTTGAGTCTAGATCGTTTTTATTTTCTTTGTTACTGATTTTTCTCTTGTTTGGCTTGTTTTTGTTGCGCGGGAATTGACAGACGCAATCAGTGTCGACCGACACCTTTCTAAGTGTCGCACGACACCGACCTCGAGACAGTGTATGCCAAGTCGACATACCCGAAGCAACCAGAGCGAAGAACTTCTTAACCTCAGACTTGAGGAGCTTGCTATTCTAAAGAGAACGAACATAAAGGGTCAAAGAACAAGAATGATGAACAATCGTTTGATTTTGAGACCTGATACTGAGGGTGTTCTGAGAGACCAACAGAACAACCCGTACAATGATGAAGGGCAAAGGATTGATGCCCAAGGGAATGTGATCCCTGAACCTACCCAGCCTCAAGGTGAGAGGCGGATGGTCAATCCTGGAGGTAATGGACAGCCACCTGCTGCTGAGAGGACTCTTGCTGACTACAACCGTCCCGATGAGTTTTATGCTAACTGGTCAGAAATTGTTCCTCCTTCTTTTGAGAGGAATGACTTTGAGATCAAGACTGTCTACTACACTATGCTGAGGCAGCACCCCTTCCATGGTCTCCCACATGAGCAACCCATGGACCACATTGAGGATTTTAAAGCCTTCATCACTGGAATGAAGTACAATGGGATGGATTATGAATTCTTGTATCTGAAGCTCTTCACACACTCTCTTGCTGGAGAGGCTGCTGCTTGGCTGAAGCAACTTCTATCTGGGAAGTTAACTACTTGGGATGCTGTGAAGAGAGAGTTCATGCGACACTTCTATGATGATGCTCGCTCAGATCAGCTCAGACAAGACCTTCTCACATTTGCCCAAGGTCCTACGGAGCCTCTTAAGTCTGCTTGGATGAGGTTTAAGATGTACCAACGTTACTGTCCTCATCATGGATTCTCTGAAGTAACGATGCTGGGCATATTCTTCAGAGGAATTGATCTCAATTACCAGTCTGCATTGAATGCTGCTAGCAATGGCAATTTCAACACCAAGACTCCTAAGCAAGCTAGATTGTTGATTGATAACTTGGTGAGTAGTAACAGCACCAAGACTGCTGATAGAAGAAGGAAAGAGTTTGGTGGAAAGATTGATGATCTGCAAATTTATGATATCAAGAACAAGCTGGACACTGTTCATAACTTGTTGACTGGTAAGAAAGCTGTTCACTTTGCTCATGAAGTTGAAGTGCTTGAGATTGAAGAAGACTACCAGGAAGAGGATGTGAACTGCATCAGTGGCTCTGGATTTCAAGGAAACAGGTTTGGAAATCAGCAAGGCAACAAGTTCTTTAACGGTGGACAGAAGAGTGCTTTCACAAGCAACCAAAACTCATCTGGATATGGTCAGAATGCTGGTTATCAGAAACCTTTTCAGCAAGGTAATTCTTATCAGAGGACTTATGGATCATCTTCATATCAGACACCTCCTGCTGCTAGTGCTCATGAGAGCAAGATGGAAGCTATGATGGAGTGGTTGCTGGAGAGTCAGGCTAAGACCACTGTGGATTTCAACAAGAAGTTGGATGCTGTGTACGAAGATCTGAATGGGAAGTTTGAGTCTTTGAGTACTCACATGAAGCAGTTGGACACACATGTGCACCAAATTTCAAGCTCAGTCAAGGGGAAGAATGTCATGGACACCCACATTAAGGCTTGGTCAGTTTATATTGATGATGGGTCAAGTCAAGGAGAGAATTTTGAGATTAAAACTGCTGAACTCGTCAAAGATGCTGAAAAACCCGAGACTGAAATCCCAGTGTAGGTCGACTTCGACTTTGATGTCAGTCGACATCCACTTTCAAACGAGATTTCGAGTTCTCATGACGAATGGAAATCGAGCAGGACCGATTATGGAGTGGACATTCGGGATGAATCCGTCAGTGTCGACCGACATCAGTTCAACGTCGGTCGACATCAAGAGCGTAAGGAGCCATATTTGCCAACATCTTGTGCTATTGCTGAAGAAACAGACCATGAGTCTCATGTACCTTTCCCTAAGGTATCTATGAAATCTCAACAAGATCTTGATGAAGCTAAACAGCTGGAAGTGATGGATAACAAGTTGAAAGAAGATCCACAAGTTGACACTTCAACCTATCATCCTTGTGTACAGAGATACTTAGAGATGATGCTGCCTATGGATGAGATACTGAAGGAATGGGTAGTGGTGATTCCTAAACAAGTCAGTGACGTGTTGCTCAATCAGGTCCCCAAGAAGCTACCAGATCCTGATATATTTGTGCTGAGATGTTCCATCTTTGAGAATGGCTTCAAGCGTTCTTTGTGTGATTTAGGAGCTGCTGGAAATCTCATGCCATACTCTGTGGCAGAGAGACTGGGGATGACAGATTTTTCACACACTAGGATCTCTCTGGTCCAAGCTGATCAGTCAAAAAGGATTCCGGAAGGAGTTCTTGAGGATTTCCCAGTCAGAGTTGGAACTATCTAGTTCCAACAGACTTTGTGGTTCTGAAGTGCGATAGTGAGTTGGATGATTCTCTAATACTGGGAAGACCTTTCTTAGCAACAGCTGGAGCGAATATTGATGTGAGGCATGGTCTGATTGATCTCTACCTGGGAGATGAGTCTCTACACTTTAAGATGGATATGCTGCGAAGGCCAAAGATCGATGGTCAAACCTTTAGCATTGAGGATGAACAAGAAACTCAGACTAGAGAGGTTCCAGTTTCTGATCCTGGAGAAAAGAAGATAGGGCTTCTCAAGATTCCACTCTAACATCTTCAGAGCTTACAACTGCTTCTAAGCAGAAAGCTCCAAACATAAGAGCCTCACCGGAGCAAAGGTACGCGTCTTCCCAACTCGATTCTACTGATTTCACTGCTGTGAATGCAGGAGAACATCACATACCTCCGTTCCTTGGACGAGCTCACGCTGAAAATGCTTACTCTCCACCTTGGATGAAGAGACTTTCGCAGAGGCACTCGCAGCCTCTGTCGAAACCACTGGGAGTCTAATCTCCCATCAAAGTCAAGCTAATGACGTTAAAAGAGCGCTGAGTGGGAGGCAACCCACTGGTAAGTTGTATATAGTAAGATTTTTGGTTTTTCATTCTGATTTCTTTCGTTTTTTAGAGTTTTTGTGTCAAGTTTCGCAGAACCCGTAGCACTGCAGAATCAGTGTCGGTCGACATCTACCTTGATGTCGGTCGACATCGATTCGAGGGAGTTTCGAGCACGGACGATAATCGATCGAGGTCGTTTTCCAAAGGTCGATTAGGTTCATAACGGTAAGTGTCGCCCGACATCCAACTTAATGTCGGTCGACATCGACGAAATCGAGGTACTGATTCTTAAAAACCGAGACCTCTCTTCATCTTCTTCATTTTCTCTCTCGCCGAAAACCACCAAAAATCGCCATCTTTTTCAATTCTTCACTGTTTTCGATGATTTCAAAGCTCTATTCTACTTGTTTTTCCGTGCTCTATCCATTTCTAGTATCCATTTCATCGATCTGCAAAGGTATGGCTCTGGATCTCCATTTTTCAGATTTGTGTTCAAAGGAAGAAAGCTTCGATTTCATGCTACAATTGCACTGGGGACAGTGCAGTTTAAGTGTGGGGGAGGTGGCTACTGACATTGTGTTTTGTTTTCTTAGAGTCAGTCCCATGTTTTCACTAGTTTTCAAAATTGTTTTATTGAGTCAAAATTTGTATGAAACTATGATTTTTCTAGGAATTTTTTGTTGGAACAGGAACTAAGTGACCATTTGACAGACTTGCAGGAGCTTTATGACTATTAGAAAACCCCAAACAGATCAACTTACCAAGGACACCCATATCTAACCAAGTATTCAGAGGATCCATCATTAGTCTCACTCCTAATCTTGACTTTAAATTCTCACTTAGGGGCTTGATAATCTTTGGGTCAGATTCCTTTGATGTGTTTGGCACAGCCTATGATCCTGTCTAAAGTATGGTTTCTGATTTTCCCCTCCCTTGAAAGTAAAAAAAAAAGAAAGATAAAAACCGAGGATAAGCTAGTAGCTTCGAAGTGGTCACGGGAGTGGTAGAGACCCCTATTACCTCATGTGTATCCATGGAAAGATCCAAAGTTAAACCCCAATAAAAAGAGAAGAGCGCTGATAGAAAAAATAAAATGATAACCAGTGGGAAAAAATCAGTGCTAAGGGAGAAAAGGAAAAGAAAGAAACCAGAAACCGACAGTTTGGTGTCAGATACTGAATAGGTTGAGTCCATGTGTCCTTTGATTTGATACTCCCTCTGTGAGACTGCACCTAATTGTATACAGAGGCTAGTGTGGTGAACTTGAATGTTCTAACTTGATTGTGGAGTTTACTTGGGAAAGTTGCTAAGTGTGGGGGAGGTATATTGTGGTCTTGAGTTCTGTAGGAAAGTTTTCAGTGGCTTACTAAGTGAATGAGAATGCGAAAGTTCCTAGGACAAAATGATTTCTGTGTTTTCAAACCTCTTTTCTTATGCTTTAGTTCTCTACTTGCTTGAGGGCAAGCAAGAGCTAAGTGTGGGGGAGTTGATATATCATGGTTTTTCTAGGTTTTCAACTATGATATAGTTGTATATATTGAGTCTTTAACCTGGTTTTTAGAGTCTATTGAGTCTTCTACAGGTAGCTTGCGTTTGGAGCAAAGGATGGGATTATAGGACGTTTCTGGTGATTTGTGCAACGAGCTGAAGTTGGTGTCTCGACCACGATTGAGTGTCGACCGACATTGACTTCGATGTCGGTCGACACTGAGCATGACAGAACAATACCCGAGAGTCAAAGAAAAGTTTTGAAGATTTACAGAATTACCCAGAAGTTTTCCCTAATTCTAAACTGACCCCAAAACGTGTTTAGAGAGTTTAATTAGGTTTTCAGACTCATTCTACCTTTTATCTTGTTATTACTTTGTTCTTGCTTGAGAGATTGAGAGATATTGAGTTGGAGCTGATTCTTTCTACTTGTAACCTTGAGAGAAGGATTTCGAACCCCTTTTACTTTATCTATTCAGTCTTTTGGTTTTCTATTCATGATGTTCTGTTTGATTACTAATATGTCTGAGTAGTAACCTAGTTAGATTTAGGAATTCTCACAAAGGTTTTATGCTTGTTTGATAACTGATTGATTAGGATTCACCATCTATTGTTCATCACCTAAGTTGTGCTTAATACTGAATTCTGGAATGATCACCTAGGGTTTAGATCTGAGATAATTAACAATAGCACGAGAGTGTGAGTTGTAATCTGAACGAACTTAGTGTGAGCAATTTGACTAGATACAAAGAGATTTGGTTTAGTAAGATTGTGAACCGATAGAACCCGTTCTTAATGCTTGTTTAGAACTCTAGGATTATAAAAAGATTTGGATCGCTAGGTTGCTAGATATAGAAATAATCTCAGCGAGAGTTGGATTATTTAGCATTGTGTTTCTAGTTCTTGAACCTGTTTTAATCTGAATCCGGTTAGTTAAGTTTCTAGCATAGCATAATTCCCGAGAACTTCCTAAGTCTGACGCCTTTCTCTTATTGAAAACACCTTCCTGTTTACTTGCTTTTGTTTACTGCTTTCTATGTATTTGATTTAGCTTAACTTGACAACATACAATCTATCGTGTGACCGTGAGTCCTTGTGGATACGATACCCTAAGTACTACATTCTCATATATGTGCACTTACAATAGAATAGGGATAAAACTAGATCTATCAATGATATAGCTGGACTGATTGTGTCAAACGTGGATAAACCTTATATTCTTATTGGTTGTCACAGTTTTTTCATTAATTGAGTTGTTAGCCTCTTTTACGTTTAAAAAGTTGATGTGTCAACACAAGCAGAGGCACAAGCTCTATTATTGTGTTGCTTGTATCAAAATAAAAAATAGACAAAGTGAACATTTTCTTAATTTTTTGAATTCCTTTCAAAAAGTATAGAAAATGGAGGTTACTCTTCTAGTATAGAAACCATCTCCACCAACTCAAATTACTCTATTGCAAAATATATATCCATCAAATAATGCATGACCTAAATAAGATATAATGCATGACCTAAATAAAATTTTCTAATGCTACGTGAAAATAAAATAGATATTTACTTCCATTATAACTTTTAGAGATTGGTATTACACAAAAGATCACTTACATGTTACTTGGCACTTTTAGCCATAAATAGTATTAATTTACTCCCATTTATCCTAACTAAGAGGTAGCTAAGATATATTCACTTTACATTTTTTAATTCTTTTAGCCCATTACTTCTCTCTCTTCTTTCACATTTCTTTATTCTCCTATTAGCTCTTGAAAAATATATAAAAAAAAACTTTTCATACTATAAATTATAATTTTTGTTTGTGTATATTTTGACATCTATTTTATATTTTTTTAATTCATGGATATTTTAACATGTACATGTATTTAATGGACACCAATTATTATCTAATATTTCGTTAGCTTTTCATGCTCATTGACCATTTACTAATATTTTAGAAATGAGAATTTTATTAGTTAAATAGTTCGCGTTTTATGGACATCGTTCTATGTTTTCCTTTAGTTTATGTGGATTATTGTTGTGAACACGGTTTTACGAACAACATACTCTGGTAATTACGTATGTGTCAATTTTGTAACAAAATTGATTTTTTTTTTTTACAACCTTTTGAATAATTTCTAACAATATTATAGTTTGATAAAACTGTGGACATCGTTTTGATGGACATCATTCTATTGGACAATGTTTTGATGGATATATTTTTCTAAATTTTGGTAGACAAAATTGTAAAATGGTGTATGTGTCTGCATATTCTATATTCATATAATTACATTCACTCACTATATTTTTATTTTCTATCATCCATGTCGACATGTTCATGTGTACATTTATATGTGGACATTCATTCAGTGTACTTTTATATTTTTTTCGTCATCCACATGAACATGTCCATGAGCGTGTTTGAGTGATGACATTACTTACCAAAAAGTATGACAACCTTAATGTAAGAACCCAAATAAGAAAAATATCTTTGAAATTAATGAAAAAAATAACAAGTTCTAAACTAAATTATCCACAGAGAGTCCATGTAAACAAACTGAATGATGGAGTTCGTAAAATATGCTGGTTTGCCAACAGAGTCCAAAAAATGCATAACTATATCATCTACATGGACATATCCATAAATGTGTTTGACTGATGACACTAATTATAAAGAGTGTGACAATCTTAATGTAAAAACTCAAAAAAAAATATATATCCATTTAGTTAGTTAAGAAACAAAAAGTTACAGAACATCCACATGGACATGTATATAAAAAGAATGACAGAGATCGTAAAATGCGACAATTTACCAAAATAGTTTCCATATCGATTTGTCCAAAAAATCTCGTCCATGATACTTTACATATGTCATTCAGACTATAAATTTTTAACGTCCATAAGTTTTTATCAAAAAACTAACAAAGTACATCAATATGGATTTCGCAATATAGATAAAAAAATATATTATAATTTATAGTATCAATTAAAATGATTTTATGTTTTACAAAAACTTTGACATTAAGAAAAGAATAAAAGGGAGATAAAAAATGAAAAGAATATAATATAGAATAATATAACAAAAAAAAGATAATAAATTTAACCAAACTACCATTCATTTTAGTTTAAATCTAACCGACTAATAAGAGAAAAAGAAGAAAAACATGGGCAATTTGGGGACTAAAGTCTCCAAAAATAGTACAATACCGTAAAA
Organism: Orychophragmus violaceus; assembly: GCA_030180135.1. NCBI lineage: Eukaryota > Viridiplantae > Streptophyta > Magnoliopsida > Brassicales > Brassicaceae > Orychophragmus > Orychophragmus violaceus. The sequence goes on along the minus strand of CM058239.1, from coordinate 97,159,964 downwards.
AGTGTCAAAGTGTCTTTTTGTTACTTTGTTAAGTTAAAGTGTCTTAGAATGTAAATATTCAAAAGAAAATAGTTCTCTCTTTAGATTTCTTGCTCCCAACAATGATTCTTCCACACCCACTTGGAAAAAAAACTAGCAAAGTCTCAATATCCATCTCCTTTCAATAACTATCTATTAGTCCAAAAGTCATGGGTAACTTAATAGTACCGCTATTTTTATTTTATTTTTAAAAACTTAATATTACCGCAATAATTTCGTTCTTGTGTCAATCCCAAGTAATTGTGTCAAATATCACAAGTAATTAAGTTAATATTACCGCTATCATAATGTTATAAATACTAGGTAGGTACCCGCGCTACGCCGCGGAGTTATAGTAAATATTTCTTCTATAAATGTGTATTTTCAAAAAAAATGGTTATTAATTTTTTAAGTAGTTATTGTAGAACGTTATAATTATGCGTACCAGAGAATGATTTCGTAAAATTTTTGACGAGATAAATTTCAGATGAGTAGAATCTTTTAGAAATAAAGATTAAATCAATTTGTCTACCAAGTTATTTAAAAAATATAAAATAAAAAAGTCTCATCCAAATGTACTTTCTAATTTATTCAGTTTTTCGTTTTTTCTTTTTCTCGGTGTTCCATTTCTCTCAATTTACGTTATTCTTAGTTGTTTTTTTATTTTCTTTTCCTAATTGATTTTTTGTTTGATTAGCTTTAGAGAATAAGCATTTGTTTTCTGATCCTATGCCGGGAATTTTGTTTTTAAGGATTTTGTTCTAGTCTTCTCTTTATTAAGTGACTAAATATATTTTTCTAAAGTTATGTAGTTTACTTGGTAATTATATCATGATATTCTTTCAAATATCAAATTATCTTATATATATAATTTGAGTATAGTTTTTATTTTACATCAAAGTATTTTTTTTTAACGGCCAGATAGAAAATATTCAAAAAAAATTAAGAAAACCATATACACTATATTAGCTTATATATATTGTTTTTGTGTGTTTCAAACATGCCTAAATCTAACAATATGTTTAAAAATAGAGTTTAAATCAATTAAATTTTGAATACTTTTGAATGACTTGAACATAAACATTAAATAACCTTGAATTGTATAAACTAATTGTATAAATTAAAATAACCTTAAATTGTATAAACTAATTAATTGCATCTTTAATAGCCTGATGTAATGGTTAATAATAAACCAAAGTAAAGTGTAAAACTAAATATTATCATAATTAATTGTTTTTGAGAATAACAAAATGTTGTGTTATTATTGCAAAGGCAATAAACAAATGGTCCAATACTGAAAAAATAAAAACGTTACACAATTGTGGAGGGACAAAAATAAATAACAGTCATGTATAAAAATATCATTTGAATAAATGTGAAAAATCAAATCCAGCTATTTTCTAATCAGATCTAGAAACTAAGCTTGATGAATCAATGGAATGATCAATCAATCATAGTGAAAATCTCTGGACATTCTTGAGCCTTAACTGATAAAGCTCGAGTCTGCTCTTAGCTTCATACACCAAAGCTTCCATGTCTTCTTCCTCCCTCACATTCGCTTGCTTTTCAAGCCCACTCCAAAACCGTTAGTACTTAGTTGCTCACTGTCAGGTACCTTCATCGCCACATAGCTCAGTAAAATCAACGCCAGAATCTGAGCTCCGTTATCTACAACGTAAAGTAGCTGCACAAGAAGCTTGGATCCTCCTGCGTCGAGTATCGTCATGGAGTGATCTTTTCTGCGACATCGCTACCTCCGCAGCTAATTCTGGTTCTCCGTCGTCCATTAGTTTAAAAAGGTTTGAATTTGTTATGTGAAGATGATGGAGACACTATAACCTGTAAGAAACATCAGACTGAACATCTTTTTCGAAAACTCGGAGAGAAATGACGGGGAGAGAAGTGATAACAACATTGAAGAGTAATAAGGAGTCACTGTATATTGATTGACCAGAAAACTCGATGAAGGCTTCCAAGTAGAAGAGAGTTCGGTCAAACGTTATGTTCTTGTAGACGAAAATGACAGATCTATGACAACAATTACCAATATAAGTTATTGTCTGGTGATTTATCATACTATTGAAACGTATATATATATTACCATTTGGGCTATTCTTTTGTAACATCAATATCTGTGGAAAACAAGTAGTATCTCCAGAAACAAAAACTGGGATATGGAGAAGTCACTTGCCATTACAGCCTGCAAAAGAATAGATATGACTTTTCTCAAATAAAATAAAAAACTGGCGAAATTTAAGTGTCTCAAAATGTTGAAGAAACGTTTAAGCACATGCATCCCTTCAACGCCATTGATGCCGACACAAATATCAGCTTCTTGATTCATTCCAACATCATTTGCACCATCACCGGTTGCTCAAGGTCATCTTCTTGGATGCATTGTGTTTCAAAGGATTCCAATCAATGATAAAAATCTCGCCCAGGAACATGGAACTCAGACAGGAAACATGCTCTGAAAGTTCTGCGACACTGTGAAAAATGCTTTGGCTGCATCTCTCATTTGCTTGACGAGCTTCCACGTTCGTATCATTAGAAACTTCAGTAAACACATTATTTTCCTGACTGAAAAGACATTAAAGCATTAACATATGTTAAGGCACACTAAGGCACCTTACTCCAGAGAGAAATTGCTTGAGGCATTACAGGATAAGTTGTTTTATTTTGATGGCAGCGACATTTGAGGGTAACAAAACATTGAAAAGGTAAGCTTACATGTTCCACTCAAAGCTACGAGTGATCATCAATTACTTTTGTTGTTACGAACCTGTAAAGGGTATGTGACAAAGCAGGTTGATAACAGCCTTTGCAGTGCATGTGGAACCGATGGTTAGCACCAGAACCACAAGGAGAGTGGACTTTAATCTTGTTTAGTGCTCACAAGACCCATCAAAAGCAGCTTTGAAACTATCTGCGCAGTCACGACATGCTTGTAAACGTCAGCAATAACTTCTCTGTGCTCCCATGCTTTTGGTTATACACATTAATAATCAACAAAATGAATTTTTCATTGTTACCTGGATGCTCGAACTCTAGAGGAAAAAGGCAGCAAAGGATTCAGTTATATCAACTGATTAAGGTACACTAAGTAAGCCAATTCAGCAAAGGGAATAAGGATGGGGCTAACTGCTGCATAAACGAGTCGAAGAAGGAAGTAGAGTTGTATTTGTGGCTCGCCAGTATTAAACACTATGGTACCAGGATCGATTGCTTCTTCCCTATCGTTGTTTGTTCTCACGAGGACAGATTTCTTTAGATGATAGATTATGAGCGGTCTCAACCTCAGTATCTCCCTAGAAACACTTGCCGGTTCATTGGAATCTAGACGCCAATTATCTTTGGAATACTGCAGAAAAAGTAAGTCAGAGGAGATATGAGGTTTCCAAATAAAAACGTAAATATCGCAGAGGTTTACTCGAGCACAGAAATATAGCAGATCGTACGCGGCAACACTCCGTTAAGTTTATTGTAAGAGATAGTTTACGATTGAATGAGAGATTGATTCGGAGAGATTGTTATGAGATAGTGAAACGAACTTAGTCTTGTTGCAGAGCTTAAACAGAGAAACATGAATCTCTCCAGCAAACACATTTTTAGACATGTCTAGAAAGCTTAAGGTAGACAATCTAGGGCTCGGACCAGAAAACGCATTGGAACTAACATTACTCGTGCACATAGTCTGTAAATTGGAGAAATCCAACAGTAAATTACCTACGAATATGTTTCCGAGCAAGATCAGAACTCGAATCAACCTTAAACTGGAAAGTCTCGGAGTTAAGGTTCCGGCGAGACTCGTTCCACGGAACGTTTTTGTCCATGAACCCTTCTGGGTTAAAGTGAATCCATTGAAGCTATTGCAAGTATCGCCGTCGAAGATGATGTGTCATACGTGTATAAACGAAATATTTTAATTGGTTCTCAAACTTTTTTCATTAATTGATGTGGCAGCACCAAAATTCTTAAGAAAGCTTATGTGTCAATACCTTGTGAGGCACTAACTCCTTAAGGTAGACAATCTAGGGCTCGGACCAGAAAACGCATTGGAACTAACATTACTCGTGCACATAGTCTGTAAATTGGAGAAATCCAACAGTAAATTACCTACGAATATGTTTCCGAGCAAGATCAGAACTCGAATCAACCTTAAACTGGAAAGTCTCGGAGTTAAGGTTCCGGCGAGACTCGTTCCACGGAACGTTTTTGTCCATGAACCCTTCTGGGTTAAAGTGAATCCATTGAAGCTATTGCAAGTATCGCCGTCGAAGATGATGTGTCATACGTGTATAAACGAAATATTTTAATTGGTTCTCAAACTTTTTTCATTAATTGATGTGGCAGCACCAAAATTCTTAAGAAAGCTTATGTGTCAATACCTTGTGAGGCACTAACTCCATTATTGTGTTGATTATTTTCATTCTTGTATTAAATCCCAAGTAATTACCTCAAATATCACAAGTCTTTTACATCTTGATCCAAAATTTAATAGTTATTAAATAAATTTCATATTCAAACATTTAATCTAAAACGGTCACGATTATTATTTTCATTTAGTCAAAATCATAAGCTAGAAAAAGTCAAACTAAGATAAGATTTTCTATACATAGTCAGTTTGAAAGAATATATTATATATATGGATATGTATATATCTTCTGTCAAATAACTTAAATTATAATACCATCTATGAATTTGTGTAAATAATTTGTTTATTTTTAACTAAAGTGTAAATGATATGGTATATATTGATTTTGGATCATGCAAATATGCATAAGAATATCAGTATCTTTGAACAAATCATTTTTTGTCAACTCTTTGAACAAATATTATTAGCAAATATGGAAGATCAATTTATGGTAAAATAATAATAGTAAAATTATGAGAGTAACAAATCTTTAGACTTTACCAGATGATTCCTCATATAAATAGAACTCTTCATGAAGAACTATAACCTTATAAAACATATCTATTTTCCAATATACATAATACTTCAAAAATATGAATACCACAAAACAAATTGTTGCATTTTTCCTTGTAGCAATGTTGACAATTTCATTTTCAACAAATTACGTTTCAGCCTTTGCACGTATGTTATTTCTTACGAAAAGGAAAATAATATTTTTGCTATTTTTTCGTTTTTTCAATCATTTTATCATATATAAATTCATATTATTTTTTATCTGATTATATGTATGCAGAGCCACCAGATTGCCTTGATCATCAGTGTGGGCCGACTGAATACGGAAGATACGGAGCTTATGAATGCCAAAAGGATTGTCAAGCACAAGGGTTCTTTAATGGAGCTTGTTTTATTATTTCTCCTCACAATGTTCGCTGTTGTTGCAATAGATGATCAATGATCCTTTAGTGATACGAGTCATTGTGTGATGAGTCTTTTGTTATACTTTTAAAAAATCTAAAGCAACAAAAAAACTATTTTATTATATTACCAATTTAAATCAATCATAATTTTGTTTTATTTGCATTATTTAAAAGATCATGTTATGAATGACTTGAGGTATATAACAATTATTATAGAGAAAAATGTCAAAAAACCCCTAAAATTTTAAATTTTGACCATTCAAAACAACATGAACTTTCGCATAAACAATTTAAATCACCAAAATCTCTTGATTTTTAATTAAATCACAATTTTTTTTGACTTGGCAAAATTAGAAACCTCGTTAAGTTGCTTAACAAAATAATTAAACAAAGTTAAATACCGTTAAATCACTAACTTCAAAAAAAATCATGAACTTTCAAATTTTGGCCATTTAGATCATTGAATTTTCGTGTGGACATTTTAAATCATCAAATTACGTTGAATTTTAATTTCAATCATATTTTGTTTTGTAGAGTGAGCCAAATTAGACATGTCCTTAAGTTGCTTAACACAAAAATTAGAACAAATTGAGAAACCATTCAAATCTCAATTAAGTGAAATAGTGTTGTCCCATCTTCCAAAACATGTGTTATAGTTCTTGATCGTAATTGTATCTCTCTTCCATTTATCCATTATGTATCTAGCACTATGTTCGGCTTATGAAAAAATGGTGTGGACAGCCTTGATTGAACCCTGTTAAAAATACATCAGAAGTTAGGTGACGTCGGAATAAAAGAAATGATCATTAAATTTGTAACAATACTAATCTTTTGTTTATCTATTATGATTGATATATTCTTCCACCATCAGGACCCGACTTTGCAGAGAGAAGTCTAACAAATCCATCTTAGGTAGTGTCATTCTTTATTTTGACTAGTATCTAATCAATGAGAATTATCATATTATCTTCAATATATGTCTAATTTGGCTTAGTCAACAAAAGTGTGTGTTAAATTCAAAGTCAACATAATTTTGAAGATTTAAATTCATATTTTCATATTTTTTATATTTCTTATTAGATTCTTTTCTGAAAATTTTATCATATTTTTCTTTTGATAACTATCACATTGATCATTTTTTCAATATATTTGTGTGTCTTATAGTTTTTAATTATAGGGTTTCATCTTCAAATGTTCAAATCCTTTTAAACATAAAATTCTAATTTTTGGTTTTATAATTTGGTGTTTCATTTGGTTGAAGATTTAACTATTTTGGTTTATTCGGAGATGATGATCAAATTTACATACAAAAAGTTTTGAAAAAAATTACATTTAAATTTTATATTATAGGATATTAATATTTTATATTTTAATTAAATTGAATTCATTTATTTTTTATTTCTATTTTAATATTTTTTGTTAAATAATTGAATTAAAACTAAATAGTTTTACATCAAATAGTTAATTATAAATGTATGCTATTTTCTTATTGGTTCAATGTTGATGTGTGAGAGCTATATGTTATATTATATGAATTGTTCAATAGGAAATGATGACTACATTACACAAAATAAATATGAAAGTCATTTAAATATTATATTATGTTATTTAATTTTTTATATTTAAATTAAAGTTGAATTCAGTTATTTCATATTTATATTTTAACGATTTTTAAAAATAATTAAATTGAAATTAAATAATTTTAAATTAAAAATGATTATAAAACAATGCTAATATGTTAGTAAGAGAGAGCTCTTCTTCATCTATTACTAGAGATACATGGTTTACATAAATTGTATGAAAAGAAAGAGATAGAAAAAGTGAATATTTTCTAACTTTTGTGAATTTCTCCAAAAGTATAGAACCCATATCCACCAACTCAAATTACTTTATTGCAAAATATATATCCAACAAATAATGCATTGCCTAAATAATATTTTCTAATGCTATGTGAAAAGGAAATAGTTATCTCTTTAGATGTTTTGCTCCCAATAATATTTTTGACACCCTCTTGGAAACAAAACTAGCCCAATCTCAATATTAATCTCCTTTTAGAAACTATCTATTGGTCCAAAAGAATTGGGTAACTTAATATTAACGCTATTTTATTTTATATAAAAACTTAATACTATTATCGCAGATGGAACAATATCATAATGTTCTAATATCATTTGTATTCAGTTGTGTATAATCCCAAATAATCGCCTAAAATATCACGTCTTTTGCATCTCGATCCAAAATTGAATAATTATTCGTCTATATTTAACTAATTTTCATTTAGTAAAAATTAACTTAATACTAATTTCATATTCAATATTTAATCTAAAATTTTCTCGATTATTATTTTCATTTAGTCAAATTATAAGCTAGAAAAAATCAAACTAGAATTAGATTTTCTATACATAGTTAGTTTGAAAAAATATATTATATATATATGGATATGTATTATATTATTTAATTATATTTGATAAACCAGCCAAACAACTTTGACTATAATAACATTTCAATGAATTTATGTAAATAAATATGATGTATAATGATTTTGGATCATGCAAATATGTTCGTCTTTTCAATCATTTTTATCATATATAAATTCATATTATTTATATATGATTATATGTATGCAGATCCACCAGATTGCCTTGATCATTAGTGTGGGCTGACTGAGCACGGAAAATACGGAGCTTATGAATGCCAAAAAGATTTTCAAGCACAAGGGTTCTTTAATGGAGCTTGTTTTATTATTTCTCCTCATTTAATCAAAATCAATGATTAATTAGTGATATGAGTCAAAATTTCTGTGATCAGTCTCTTGTTATACTCTTTTAAAACCTAAAGCAACAAATCCAATGAAATAAAAAAATATTTTACAATTTAAATAAATCATAATTTTGTTTAATTTTCTTTACTGGAAATATCATGTTATGAATGACTTGAGGTAAATAAAAATTGTTATAGAGAAAATTGTCAAGAAAAATCCTAAACCTTTAAATTTTAATCATTCAAAACATGACATTTTGCATGAACTATAAATATCATCAAAAATTCTTGATTTTTAATTTAAATCAGAATTTTTTGGTGATTGGGACAAATTAGACACATCGTTAGGTTGCTTAACTAAATAAATAAATGAAGTTAAAAACGATTAAATCACTAAAAGGAAAAAACTTCAAAAAAATCATGAACTTTCAAATTTCGGTCATTTAAAGCATGAATTTTTGTGTGAAAATTTTAAATCATCAAATTATAATGGATTTTAATTTAAATCATAATTAATTTTTTAGAGTGAGCCGAAATTGAGAAACCTTTGCAATTCTCAATAAAGTGAAACAATGTCGTTCCATCTTCAAAATATGTGTCATAGTACTTGATCGTAACTATATTTCTCTTCCATTATCCATTATGTATCACGCACTATGTTCTGCTTATGGAAAAATGGTGTGGATAGCCTCGACTAAACCTTACTAAAAATACATCAAAAGTTAGGTGACATCAAAATAAAATAAATGATGATTAAATTTGTAAAAATACTAATTTTTTGTTTATCTAGTATGATTGTTACATTCTTCCACCATCAAGACCCGAATTCGTAGAGCGAAGTATAACAAATCCATCTCAGTTAGTGTCATTCTCTATTTTGACTAGTGTCTAAGCAAAGCTAATTATCATATTTGGATTATTCAACAAAAGTGTGTGATTTAAATTCAAAGTCAAGAAAGTTTGATGATTTAAATTTTTCATAGGAAAGTTCACGCTTTAAAGACCAAAATTTGAAAGTTTACGATTTTGACATTTTTTGTTTTGTGATTTAGTGATTTTTAATTATGTTTAAATGTTCCGTCAAACATTTTAACGACTTATTTAATTTGGACCAGTCAACAAAAATTGAGGTTTAAATTAAAATTCAACATTCTTTGATGATTTAATTTTTCCATGCAAATATTCATGCTTTGAATGGCCAAAATTTGAAAGTTCGGGTTTTTTTTCACAATTTTTCCAATTATTACATAATTAAAGAGAACTCGCGCTAACCGTCATGTTTAACTGTAATTTACAAATATTTCATATGTTTTTAGATTTTCATTTTAACTTTTAATATTCTCTTATGTTTTCCTTACAAAATTGTATTTTCTGCTTTTTTTCTTTTTTCGATGACATTTGTAATTATTAATGTCAATTTTCCCAATTATTACATAATTAGAGAGAACTCGCGCTAACCGTCATGTTTAACTGTAATTTACAAATATTTCATTTGTTTTTAGATTTTCATTTTAACTTTTAATATTCTCTTATGTTTTCTTTACAAAATTTTATTCTCTGCTTTTTTCTTTTTTCGATGACATTAGTAATTCATAGGAGAAAATATGCATTGACATCCATATTTTGTTTAAGTATATTAAAAATAATATGATTATATATATACATATATATATACATATATATATTGACTATCAATCTTTTCTTACGTTTCAGTTTTTTTTTCATTTTTAGATCATCCTACTAATCTTTTTGTACGTCATTTTGTATATAACTATTTATTTTCATTACAATAACAGTTTATTTTTATCATTTTTTAATTTCTACATATATTTTATTGAGTTCATTTATTGTTTCATATTTTTAAAAATTTATTGTTTTTATTCCATTAACATGTTAAAAATTAATGGGAGATGACAATTAAATTACATAAAATAAATATTAATACATTTAAATCTTATATTATATAATATTTATATATATATATATATTAAATTTTAAATTTTGATTTTATTTATTTCATATTTATATTTTAATTTTTAAATAGTTAAAATAAAATAATTAAGTATAGATGTATGTTAATTTTTTATTGGTTCAATGTTAATGTGTTAGTGTTGGATAGTTTCACTTCAACTATTATATATTAGATATTATTGATGTCAATCTATTGACAGTACAAAAATGTCAATCAATCTTTACGTGCATGATCTCTAGCTTTTATGTTTTCTATTACATCTTAAGAATAGTATGAGTCACTTTCATAGTATAGAAAGTTTTAGGGTATGATTGGTTGTTTCAGTAGTAAGGAAGGGAAAGAGAAAAAATCAATACTATAAAAGCTGAATTGCATCTCCAGGTGTTGACACCTCACTCCCAGTGTTGAAGGAGAAGCTGACACCTGTTTAAATGAAAAAAAACATCTGACCAATCAAATTAAAACATTTTGCTGAGCTGTTTTCATCTGTGTAAAAAAAAAAATTTAACGAGACAACCTAAAATTTTAGCATCTCTTTCTCATTAGGCCGACTTCGTTCTCTCTCTATCTCTCTTGATCGTCTGTAAATTCCATCGACTTCCAAGCTGCGGCCTTGACGACGTGAGTTTTCCGACAACGGTCTTAGTCACCGATGGATATCAATCTTCGTCTATGATTCTCAGTCGCTTCTTAGATGATAATCGATTCGTCGTTTGGTGATTCTCTTGAACTTCCGGTGGTTCTCCGAAAACTCGAGATTTCTTTGGTATATATCTACATCGTGGTTCTACAAATTCAATCAGGTACTCGATATTTCTCGATCTCAACATTAACCTCCGGATTGTGTTTTCTACTTCTTTAAATCTAATTTCTTTGTTTGTTCCTTTCAGATCCGAGCTCCCAGTCGCACATACTTTCAGTTAACCTGAGGTACAGAGCTTCCCGACCATCCTCGCATCTTTCTTTCCTATTCTCGGCATCTGCATGTTATCTCAAGTAATCGTTCTGAGTCTCAGTCTCGTCGTTGTCAGTTATTACGCTTAAAATCTAATATTCCTCGGTGTAATATCTTCCGCGAGTGGTCTTGGAGGTGTCTGGCATACTCTATTAGGGTCATACTTATGATATTTACCTAATTGACCAATTTTAGATGTCATGAGTTGTAGTTTTTTGGCCAAAACTAATATTCAACAAATTTGCCCTAAATTGAAAATGCTCTGAGAAATTTTTATAATTACTGACAATATGATTATATCACTATTTTAGTGATAATGATATATTATGTATCTTATGCACACACCAATACAATCACACATCTAATATTTGCATAGAATACATCTTAAATGCCTAGTTAAATAGTTGTCTACATCTACCTACCATTTATTCTTCATAAGCAACTAATCTAGGAAGGATTATAGTCATATATTTTGGAAAAAAGACAATCAACTTTTGCAATATCAAATCCTATGAAATCAACTCAAATTTAGAAATAAAAAGCCAACTACATTCAAACATATATAAAATAACTATTTAACTGAGAAGTTAACTATTTAGTAAAAACATCACTAGATCTAATAGTCAGCTATATTTATAAATATATACAATAACTACCTCACAAAATAGTTATCGAAAAAGAAAAAACAGTTGTCAGAATAATATTAGTCTATTTTGAAACTACCATTATATCTAATAGCCAACTACATTTATAAACATGTACAAGAATCACCTTACGAAATAGCTATCTACATGTGGTAAAAACCATGCATAAATAGTCAACTACATTACGTAATCAAGGGTTTTCCAATGAACAAGTTTTTATTTGGTTGGTGGTTTCGTTAAAAATTAAAGTGAAGGCGTAAAACGGCGGAAACTTGTGGATTTGAAAGATGAGTTTTATGGGTTTGGAGAGAGGATAATAAAATAAGAGAGAGA
>CM058239.1:96871034-97147451 GCA_030180135.1 Orychophragmus violaceus | reverse complement strand
AAACCGCTTTAACCCAAACTTGACCCAACCATTGACCCTGGTCCTTCCGATCACTCCTCTAGACGAAACTTCGTACCGATCTCATACGATGGGTACTACAAACCGCCTATAAGGAAAGAGAAAGTCGGTAGGTGGGATGAACGATGAAAATCCCCGCTTAGGAGATATTTATCCGCTCCTCCATCACCATCCCATCTCTTATTAACTTTCTCTCTCTACCTCACTTTCTCTATCCTCTCTCTCTCCCGGCTCCCCTTCTTCTTCTTCTTCTTCTTCTCCTTCTTCTCCTCCTCCTCCTCCTCCTCCTCCTCCTCCTCCTCCTCCTCCTCCTCCTCCTCCTCCTCCTCCTCCTCCTCCTCCTCCTCCTCCTCCTCCTTCTTTTTTCTCCCTTCTTCCTGTCTTATTTCTCTCTTTCTTTACTCCTTTGAGTTTTTGGTGAGGAGAATGAGTGGGGAAGACCTATTTTAATAGTAAAATGGAGTGATCACCACCTTACATTTGTCACACTTCCCCTCTCCATCTCCATCCACGTTTCTACACCAAAAACCAAGCCAAAAAAATGTATTTCACTCCTCACCCTACACTTGTTACTGCCTTCTAGAAGACCCTTAGATGATTGCCACCACATCTTAGATTCAATGCACCCAAATTCACATAAAATGCATCTACCCTGGTCCTTCCGATCGTTCCTCCAGACGAAGCTTTGTACCGATCTCATACGACGGCTACTACAAACCGCTTATAAGGAAAGAGAAAGTCGGTACGTGGGATGAACGATGAAAATCCCCACTTAGGAAATATTTATTCCCTCCTCCATCACCATCCCATCTCTTATTAAATTTCTCTCTCTACCTCACTTTCTCTATCCTCTCTCTCTCTCTCTCTCTCTCCGGCTCCCCTTCTTCTTCTTCTTCTTCTTCTTCTTCTTCTTCTTCTTCTTCTTCTTCTTCTTCTTCTTCTTCTTCTTCTTCTTTTTTCTCCCTTCTTCCTGTCTTCTTTCTCTCTTTCTTTACTCCTTTGAGTTTTTGGTGAGGAGAATGAGTGGGGAAGACCTCTTTTAATAGTAAAATGGAGTGATCACCACCCTACATTTGTCACACTTCCCCTCTCCATCTCCCTCCATGTTTCTACACCAAAAACTAAGCCAAAAACAATGTATTTCACTCCTCACCCTACACTTGTTACTGCCTTCTAGAAGATCCTTAGATGATTGCCACCACATCTTAGATTCAATGCACCCAAATTCACATACAATGCATCTACTTCCTTCTAGAAAAAAATTGTGGCCCGTGCTCATTTTTGGGCTTGATTTATGTCCAAAACCACTTCATCTCTCAGCCCAAACCCTCTTGATCCAAACCCAAATCCACATAATTTTATTTTTAATTTTTAGTCATTAATTACTCCGTAATGATCCAAAAATCATATCTTAAAACAGGAGTTAAATCTGGCCACATTCTTTAACCATAGCTCATATACATTTTAATAGTGCGGTGGTCAAAATTGCATAATTTGTGAAGTACTTTAGAGGCGTTTCTGTCTTTTTCTCGGCTTTGTCGGTTTCCATTCCCGACAGTCCATAAACCTCCAAAAATTCTGATTTCAGTGTTCTCCATCTTATAAGTAATCTTTTTAAATAAAAAAAGGATTACTTGGCCCGTTAAAGCTTCCCGTCTTCACTTTTAGTAAATTTACCAAAATACCTATGAACTTCCAAATTTACTTAAATGACATCCAGTGACTTTCTATTGACTTGTAATCTGTCCGTTGACGTTATGTTGAGACAGGGTATTACATGAACCTTTTGCGGACACGAGCGTTTTTGTTTTCAAAATATTAGTAGTGACTAGTAATGTTTAAGAGCCTTATTATTAAGTTTTCGTGGTGTTGGCGTAACTAAGACTAATTATTGGTTACATGACTTATTTTATATCTTGATTCTTATTTACCACGCCTGGTATATATGTTTGATTAATATAAAAACTGAGTAACGTGAAGCACTTATATAATTTCCGCATGTTATATTTAATTTTTCCTAATCATCTTAATAGGTTATTGTGATTAGTGTTGTCACTAAAAATAATTATTTTGGTGAATAGTTCATATATTGCTTATTTCATTATTCATTCAATCAAATAATAAACTTAAAAAACATAAATATACATTCGTAAAAGACTTTAGGTCGAACATAACTCTTGTTTTGGCGTGCTTAATCCTCCATCCCGTAGATATTTGTATATGTAAATTGTAAATATTTTGAACTTCTTGACAATTTATTCATTTTTAAATTAATAGTATTCGTATAAAGGATTCGAAAGGCTAACATATACTATATGGCCAACATTGGTCGAATATGATAAGGCATGAAGACAACTTATGAAATACCAACACGCTCACATACAAATCACTTATCTGTATAACAAAATTGATACTGCCTCATAACCACTCTAATGTTAAAATCACTTGATGATCAGATGATTCTTAAGTCAAGTTTGCAAAAGATGAATTGAAGGTAGAGGTGGTGGTAGAATTTGTGATTGACTCTCTCAACCAGTGGGTTTGATTGACTCTCTCAACCTATATGAACCACTCAAATAGATTAATCTGAGACTCCTAATAACAAGGTGAATCACTCACAATATTCAGGAAAAAACACTTCACAAAGAACACAAAATTTGGAAGAAAAACATAATAATTCTATTAACTTTAACATGGTTGAAGGTGATCTACAAGGAATTCGAATATGAGATTTTATAGCTCATAAACAACGGTCTAAAAGAGCTAATACAAAAAAATAATCAGAAAACATAAAGAATATGGTCGTTGGAGGCTTTATGAATGAATCAACCAATTTAAGGAAACTTAAGGTGTGCTTGAGTCTTAAAAAGTTTGGCATGAATGTAGTGTATATAGGTACATTCTGGTTGATGTAAGAGACCTTAAATTTGTGGCCAAACTTCAGAAAAAGAGCTGTTGGTGATTGATCTTCTTTGGCTCTAAATAAGGCAAATATAACTTGTTTAGATTCTGCATGATCTGGTGGATCTTGGTGCATCTTAGGGCTGTGTGTTTTTCAGGGAATGATTTCAAAACACAGCAGTTTTGATAAGGCACAAATTGGGGTTGGTTGGATCCTTCTAGTGTGAATTCTCCCAAGTAAGGCCAGTGTGAGAATAATAGGATCATCCTAATCCTATGGTTTCCGTTGTATGGGAACTTGATATAGAACTCTCCTGGGTGTTTAAATGTGTCTCCTGAATGCTCAGATATTTCTCCTGGTCGCCAAAGTCTTGTTTGAAAGTGATTGAATAAATTCTTCATCCGAACTCCATTTGTAATGATTCAAACTCCCCATGATTTCTTGATGGGTTAAGCTTCTGGAACAAGTTGAATTGTAGCTTAAGTCCTCTTGTTTAGGCAAGACATGCATGTATGTGTCGGGTGCACTCAAACTGCTTCTCTCCAAGGGTATTGGTTGGTTGATTTATGTCCTCTCCATGCTCCTTGGTTGGTGATGACTTGATGTTCTCATCATAAATAAGTAGCTTAGTTGGTAAGACCATAAATGATTTGAGATTATGTATATAGTTGAACATATATTTAAAACAACATAAACAAATATATTTTTTCGCATGATGGAAATTTTTTTCAAGATAACATCCATAACAGGCTCTCTAAATTCATTCCAATGCTTGTATAATTTCTAACGGTTTGGCCCCTAAATAATAGATTAACGGAAGTAATCATATAAATTTCTGATAAGTAAATATTTTGAAAACTTATATATACTCTAAATCATTCGTCTCGAAATTGACTGATATTGCACCAATTATCACGAAATCCATCTCTTTCTATTCCCTCAACACGGCAAATAGCACCTACAATATCTTTATAAATCCAAAAACACAAAATTAGACGATTTGTTACAATTATTAGTATATCCAAAATTTTATATACTATAAACTTACAGATAGGAAGTTTCGTAGTAGCGGTTACATTCAACATGAATTAACTTGGACTTCTCAAAAATTGTAGATGGTATTTATGCTTTGATATGTGACCTTCGGATGGAAGATAGGTTACAATGAAATTACGTAAATCAAACCATATATATTCACAATTCAAGATGTACTCAAAATTGAAATTTTGTTCTGGAAGAATAGTTCCAGCGATTAGCTTACCCTACCATACAGAAAACATAAGGTATGTTTTAAACATAAGTTGCAAATAGGTTATTTAAAAAAAGTGTCTTATAATTCTCGAAACTAACATAAATATTACATAAACTCATCGATTGGTCAACAAACAGAAACTCAAATGTTTCTCCAAATACTGATAGTTCATCCTTCCAAATATATAACAAAAACTATTTTAATCTCTAGTTTGTTTCGTTTTGATCAGTGATAGATAGATTATCGAAAATATTATTCATAGTTTATCAATGTTATCAAGAGCTGTGGAGATTTAAGATACCGAAGGGAAGATAAATCATAACAAAGAGTTATTGTAGAAAGAAAAATATAAATGTATGGTCTTTAATTTTAGGGTTAAACATGTATATCAACTAATATATTTATTGTTGTTGATACTCTCTTCAAAAATTTTGGAACCTGAATGGTTGAAAATTAAGAATCAAGATTTTATAGCTAAAACAATATGTAAACCGAATCAAAACTAAATTATCAATATTGATGAATTGATAATTGATTTTTCAATTTGGGCCTTTTTTACAAATAAAATCTACAAAGAGCAAGAAGAAAGAATGTAAATATATATCTTTGCTTGAAAAGATAAATATAATAAACATTTATACAATAGTGATTATGGTTTTCATTCAATTAGGAAATCCTCCATATCAACCATACTATTTTATACTACTTTATATGGACTAAAAATGCCTCTAAGTTGATGAAAATATATTTTAAAAACATTAAATCAAGTTACATTTAAATTTTTTGACAATGCAGTTCACTAAAAATAGGTTATAATTTCTATCTGATATATGCAAAATCATAGTGACCATTATACGTAACCTAGTTAAATATCCCTAAAGAGAAGAATACATACTGGGGTGATATCAATAAAAACCTAAACCTAGTTTTACAATAAATGTCGTTAAATATTATGCTAACTACTTTTTATAATAGTTGATTATTTTATATAACTTGTATTTAATACAAATTATATAAAATAAACTATTCTGACTGATATCGATATCTTATTATGATAGAAATAACATATTCGGAACAACTCTTATTTGGACTATTTAGATTCAGGGGATCAACCGGATGTCGTGACAACAACCATTACACGGACTTTTCAGACTCATGGGATCAACCGGACATATTCGAAAAAATCGCAAATACCCAAATTTTACCTCACAACATTGACAAACTTCAGGATTATCGAGCTTATTATTCATGCGACTACGAATAAAACTCACTAACAAAGAAAACATAAAAATATATAAAAAATGGATGCAACCGATTAGGTTTCTAAGTCACTAAGGTAAACTTATATAGGAGTAATGTTAATATTAACAATCTTCTACTGGAAGATTAAAATATTTACTAAGATATTTTATTATAAGCAATCGAACTAGTTAAGATATTCAATAATATATTTTGTTATATTTTCGTAAACCTAATAAATGTTACAAAATTTTAAATAAAATGCTCTCTTGGATTAATTAATGACAATTAAAGTAATTAACTCAATTTATTACACAAATAGGTTTAGTGAATATTGTGTCAATAATGTATTATTCAATTTAAAATATATTATTATATTTAAAGTTATAGATTTCTTATAATATTGAATTTATGATTTTCTATAATATTGCATTGAATTATTTCTTTTTTAATTATGAGAATTTCAACCGAATTTTTTTTTTTTTTTTTTTTTTACTTTAGTTTTATAAATGGCATTTTTTCGTATTAAGTCAACTCATTAAATCCAATTGTGTAATTCTCCATATGTCATGTTGTAAATGTCATATCACTATTTTCTCCCAAACTTATTCTTGTGATGACATCTCAGCTTTCGCCTCAAAAATGATTTCTTATTTAATAGTATAGATCCAAACATACAAGCACTCTGGATCTCCGAGATGATATGATCGAGCTTAAGTCTAAATTCTATTTTCCAAAACTTTGGAATGATATGTAAAACACATTTTGTAGGTTTATTGGACAATATATTGTGCTACAAAGTTCGAGAAGCTATAGTGTAATGGCCCGATTACCTCAAATCTGAGCTTGTTTTAATTTTTCCTTCTCAAACCCCTTAAGTCCAAAAGCCCAATTTCTTTTCTTTTTTTGTAAACCCTAGGCTCCCATCCTTTCTTCTCCTATTTAAAGAGATAGCCACCCTTGAGAAATGTGAAGAAGAGAGCCTCCTACAAAGCTATGCTCGTGTTCCGTCGTAGCCACCACCCTCAAAGCATAGATCTTCTAGTCCTCAATCGTCTAGAGTCAGAGGTAATCATGTAAGCTCAGTTTCAAATATTTTTCCCTTAACTCGAGCATTAAACCCAAAACTTTCAAACCCAGAGGAATCACGTGAATCTGAAGCCACCAACGCATTCAGGCTGATGAGACGAAGCCAACATCGCCGACCGCACCTCCACGCGCCAGAAGAAGGGCTGGCATGTGGATCTCCCGCGAGCCACACGCCGCTGGAGGAGATAGCCACGCGCCGCCGGAGCCGCCGCGGGAGAGCCGTCATTCGCCTCCGTCCGCCACCGCCGTCCTACACCGCTGAGTTGACTCACCGGTGAACTGAGTTAACTCGGCCGGTCCGGATCAACTCGGGTTGACCAGTTCAATTTGGTTGATTCGGTTTGGTCCGTTTCAATTTCCAATTTCTGGTTAATCCAATTTTATCTAGTTTAGAAAATTTATTCCATGATTTAGGTTGGTTTAGATTTGGTTAGGACAATTGGGCTGGTTATGTAAATGGGTCTGGTTCATTCAGGGTTTGGGTTTGGGTCTAGGTTGACTGGTTGACTTTGACCTAAACTGTTGACTTTTAGTCAACCAACTTCAAGTGGTCATAACTAGCTCGTCCTTAGGCCGAATTGAGCGAAACGAAAGCCTATCTCACTCGGTTTTCTGTCCTACTTCTAGATATGAAGTCCGTTCAGGCGTAAAAAGTTCATAAATTATGATTTTCTCTTCTTTGGACAAGGTGAGGATCAATCATGATCTTTCCTTACTCTATCTCGATTTTGGGCACTAGTCCCTTGTTAATAGCGTCTTTCCTAAGTAGCTCAGGGTTAGTAAAGCGCTTGATGGGATTATTTTAGGAAAATAGAACTGCTAGGTTATCGCTTAAACCGAAAACGTTGACTGTGATTGATGGCATGCGTGAGTAGTTGCTGTGATAGGTGTCTGTGATGGGCTTGGGTGGCGGGCACGTGTCTGACACCTTGAAGGATTTTACATGTCCTGAATGAAGGCCGTCGGAGGAGGGGTGACGCGCATTCCCGTGTAATATGGTGTGACCGGTTGGAGCTGGATGTTGTTGTGGGGCGTACTCGCCATTTCATGGGTTCATGTGGTTGGTGGGTGCCAAGCGCGCATATATGGAAAGTAGATAGCGTGTAGGTTGTGTGGTGAGCCTTTGGGCAGTGGTTGTGAAAGGTGTTATTAGCTAGGTACTTGTTCTCGTATTTGTGTCGCGTAAGCCGATATCGCAGGTTCCTTGAACCCGCCCTCACTGGGTAATTGTGTTTTGAAACAATTACTCGGTCTTCTTCCCTTTTTCCTCTATTTCCCCTCGCAGGTCCCGAAGCAGGATTGACTGATCAGCTAGTGTTCGTTGGTGGTTGAACCGAAGGGAGCGCGCGGGTTCTTGGGACCATGGAAAGGCTGTTCGGTTGGACCGTTCTGGTTCAACGAATTCCTGCGTGACGTTGTTTCTGGTTTGTCGGGAACATGCCGTGTCAATTTGGTATTAGAGTCTGGGTTAAGGTCTCTCAGTCCTACCTGAGAGATCAGCTCCCACTGTTTTTCCTAAGAACATATTTTCAATTTCGAAAAGTGTGCGAAAGTTTAAAAGAAGTTACTTTGCGAAATGATTTTCAAAACACCAAGTATATTATAGGTTGATCTCTGATTTGTTTCTAGTGTAGTTAGATCTTCTTTGTAGGTTGTGTTCGGTGTCCTTAGACCTTAGTGGTGCTATTGCCCTTAAGATATGTGCCGAGAGGTATTTCCTGATGTGTGTTGTTAAGGTGTATGTTGAGATGTATGTAGTGGTGTGCGTCTACAGGGTAGTGGATGTTGGAAGTTTTGGTTGATCCTGATTCAATTCTCATATTGATATCAACCTAAACATGCATTAGATCTAGGTGTTCTTATTTAGAAACATATGATCTCACCTTTTACCTGTTTGTTTGCAGCGGAATTGATGAACAGGTCAATGATCAGGGAGATACACCGAGAGATGGATCCTCCAAAGGCTCACACACGCAATCACCGGAAACTGGCTGCTAGACCACGAGGAGATGGGCGCAGAGAGAGAGGAGTAGAAATCGCGGCTGGGAGGCTTAGGGTTAGGGAGAAGAGACTTGGCTTTTAGACATTAAAAGCCTTCTCTTTCCCTTTTGGGCTTTTGGGCCCAATCTGATTAAATCACATTTAATCAGACCCATTATTCATTCTCTCTTAGTACGACAAATGCCTAGCACTTTTGTCGTACTTCTGCTATGCCGTTCCAACATTATTTCCTGCTAGCTTAAGCGTGTGACCCATATGGGATCATACAATAAAGGCAATAAGTCCAAGACTTATAGATCATGAGCGGACTCTAGCAAGCCATCATGACCCCCAGCATTGTATGACTTATGTCTGATCACTGACATACTCTTACGTTATAGAGACAGTACAGAGATTGCTGGACACAATTCCAACAATCTCCCACTTGAACTGGAATCTCTGTATTCATAATCCCTTTCGTCTCAATATCTCGATTAGTCATAAGGCAAGATTAGTGTCATCCTTATAAAGCCTAATCTTGTTCATCGGACTCTGATTTGATACTGACAATCCAAACGACTCGGGAAAGTCCGTTTGAGCATGGCCATGCGTTTTCCAGTATTCAAATCTCCGATTGGCCTAGAGATATTCACTCCATTTATATTGGAGGGACAAATCCCATCTTGTTCCATCACTGTAAACTACTCATTTCATGATGTACCCAAACAAGGTCCTTATAGCTATCACAGAACGATAGCGTTAGACAATGATCAAAGTGCATCAGCCCATATGCAGTCACATGCATGTGAACTCAGGTCTAAGGACTATACTCTATAGTCGTAGTAAGAATCTCTTATGACACAGATATAAATATCCTGAAGAGTTCTTATAAGCGGGTCTTGTCCGGTCGTATGTTCCCAACATACACCTATGTACTGACTTTGATGCCGTGCATCTATGACACATTAAGACTTTGTCATAAGTCACGTACCAATCTAGTCTCACACGGTTGTTGATGTTCCAATTTCAACAACCTTCGACTGGGGACGGGATGATTATAAAACATCTATCAAATATAGGGTCTCATGATCAAGCTAAATGACTTTGATGACTCAAGATCAAGTCATTTACTTCGATGACCTATAAAATGGTTCATATCATTTTGGAACGATTACTTCATCACAGTTAAAATAATCTTGAAATAATAATTTCATTAAAACATAAAATGATGTTTTACAAGAACATATCAAATAACTAAAATAAAGCTCACGAAACTCCCACTCAAATTTAGATTACATTTCAATGTTTCTAATGCCTACAGCTTCAGTCAGGAACTCGAGCTTAGGCCTTGGGAGTGGCTTTGTCAACGGATCAGCGACATTATCATCTGTCGGAACTCGGCTGATCTTGACTTCCTTTCTATTAATGATGTCACGTATCAAGTGATATCTTCTTTGAACATGTTTGGATTTCTGGTGTGATCTTGGTTCCTTTGCCTGAGCTATAGCACCATTGTTGTCACAAAACAGTGCTAGAGGCTCAGCCGCATCTGGTATCACACCTAGTTCCATAATGAACTTTCGTATCCAAACAGCTTCCTTCGCTGCTTCTGAGGCGGCGATATATTCAGCTTCCGTAGTGGAATCAGCAACGGTGTCCTGCTTGGAGCTTCTCCAACTTACTGCACCGCCATTCAGACAAAAGACATAACCGGACTGTGACCGGAAATCATCAGTGTCTGTCTGGAAACTTGCGTCCGTGAATCCACTGACTTTAAGCACATCACTTCCACCGTACACTAAGAACTTATCCTTAGTATGTCTTAGATACTTCAAGATGTTCTTTACGGCAATCCAATGGTTTTCACCTGGATTTGACTGGTATCTACTCGTCATGCTCAATGCATAAGCAACATCAGGACGAGTACAGATCATGGCATACATAACAGATCCTATTGCAGATGCATAGGGAATGTTCTTCATACGCTCAAGCTCAGCAGCCGACGTAGGGCTCTGCTTCTTGCTTAGCGTTGTGCCATGTACCATCGGCGTGAAGCCCTTCTTGGAATCTTTCATGCTGAATCTTTGTAGGACTTTGTCAATGTATGAGTCTTGACACAAGCCTATCAGCCTTTTAGGTCTATCCCGATAGATCCTAATTCCAAGAACGTATGCGGCTTCACCCATGTCTTTCATGGAAAAACAACTTCCAAGCCAGTCCTTTACAGACTTCAGCATTGGAACGTCGTTTCCGAGAAGCAGTATGTCATCAACATACAGGATAAGAAAAACGATTTTGCTCCCACTAGTTTTCTTATACACGCATTGTTCTTCTTCGTTTCTGATGAAGTCAAATTGCTTGATCGCTTCATCAAAACGAAGATTCCAGCTCCTCGATGCTTGCTTCAATCCATAAATGGATTTATGAAGCTTGCATACCTTCCCAGCATTCTTTGGATCTATGTAACCGTCAGGTTGCGTCATATACACATCCTCTTCCAGAATACCATTCAGGAAGGCGGTTTTCACGTCCATCTGCCAAATTTCATAATCATGAAAAGCTGCAGTTGCTAGTAGAATCCGAATAGATTTCATCATAGCCACCGGTGAATAGGTTTCATCGTAGTCCACACCGTGAACTTGTCTGAAACCTTTTGCCACCAACCTGGCTTTATAAATCTGGACATTTCCATCCACGTCAATCTTCTTCTTGAAGATCCATTTGCACTCGATGGCTTTTACACCAGCGGGTAAGTCAACCAACGAAAAGACTCGGTTGACCGACATGGAGTCCATTTCGGAATCAGTGGCCTTACGCCACTTAGAGGAATCTGGGCCCATCATGGCTTGATTGAAGTTCGATGGTTCATCACCATCAATGATCAAAAGATCATGACAGTCAGTCACGAGGAATCCCTGATATCTCTCGGGTTCGTGACGGATCCTCCCGGATCTTCGAACTTCAGGTACTACAGGTTCAGGCTCTACAATTTCTTGTAGATCCTCCTGCTGCTCTTCCTCATTAGGTTGAGCAATATCCTGTTCATCTTGAATTTCTTCAAGCAGTACCTTACTCCCACTGTCTTTCTTAGAGAGAAACTCTCTCTCAAGAAAGTTACAATCCCGGGCAACAAAGATCTTGTTCTCGGAACGTAGATAGAAGTAATAAGCCTTGGTTTCCCGTGGATAACCAATGAAGTAGCATTTATCAGATTTTGGTGTAAGCTTATCTGAGATTAATCTCTTAACATAGGCTTCACAACCCCAAATTCTTAGATAAGACAGCACTGGAGCTTCTCCAGTCCATAATTCATATGGTGTCTTTGCTACTGCTTTTGATGGCGCTCTATTTAGAGTGAACACTGCTGTTAGCAGAGCATATCCCCAAAGGGATATTGGAAGGTCTGTGTGACTCATCATAGATCGAACCATATCCAATAAGGTCCGATTTCTCCTCTCAGACACACCATTCCATTGAGGTGTTCCAGGAGGAGTGAGTTGGGACACGATCCCACACTCTCTTAGATGATCACTGAATTCCTGGCTTAAGTATTCTCCTCCTCGGTCGGACCGAAGAGCCTTAATGCTTTTGCCAAGTTGGTTCTGTACTTCATTTTGGAATTCTCTGAACTTCTCAAAAGATTCAGACTTATGTTTCATCAAATAAACATATCCATACCTACTGAAATCATCAGTGAAGGTAATGAAGTACTGATAGTTTCCTCTTGCATTAGTGGACATTGGGCCACACACATCAGTGTGTATCAGGCCCAATAAGTCACTGGCCCTCTCGTTAGGTTTATTAAAGGGGGCCCGTGTCATTTTGCCCATCATGCAGGATTCGCATTTCTCACATGACTCAAAGTCAAATGAGCCAAGAAGTCCATTCGAATGGAGCCTCTTGATGCGTTTCTCGCTGATGTGCCCTAAACGACAATGCCATAGAAACGTTCGGTTTTCCTCATTAGGTTTAAACCGTTTTGTATTAATGTTATAAATTGGCGCGGATTGATCGAGTATGTAAAGCCCATTCGTAAGAGGGGCAGAACCATAGAACAAATTGTTGCGATTGAAGGAACATAATTTATTCTTAACTGAAAAATCATAACCTTCCAAATCCAACAAAGAAATTGAAATAATATTTCTGCTTATAGCAGGTACAAAATAACAATTATTAAGTTCTAAAATCAATCCCGAAGGTAAAGACAACAAGTATGTTCCTACAGCTAGTGCTGAAACTTTCGCTCCATTCCCAACTCGTAGCTCTACTTGTCCTTGCTTCAGCCTTCTACTGTTGCTGAGTGCCTGCATATTCGTACAAATATGAGCCCCACAACCAGTATCCATGACCCATGAGGTATTATCAGAAGTAGTTGTATTAACTTCTATAACAAAAATACCTGATGAAGAAGTCTCGAAAGTCTTCTTCTTTAATTCCTTTAGACCTTCCTGGAATTTCTTGCAATCTCTTCTCCAATGCCCCAGTTCTTTGCAGAACCTGCACATGTCAGTAGGCCCAGCCTTGGACTTGGGCTTGGGCTTTGGCGTGTCCTTGTCCACGACTTGGACACCCTTGGCCTTTCCCTTATCCTTAGCAGAAGACTTCTTAAACCCCTTGCCCTTCTGTACCATAAGTACATTGGGGTCCTTGGCGGGTTTCTTCAAGTTGGGCTCTGCAGTCTTGAGCATTCCGTGAAGCTCAGGCAGTGTCTTACTCAAGCCATGCATGTTAAAGTTCAGAATGAACTGATCATAGCTTGCAGGTAAAGACTGCAGAATGATGTCGCAGGCAAGTTCCTGGCTGATTGGGCAGTCGAGTTTGTGAAGATGATCGAGATAACCCATCATCTTCAACACATGAGGACTCACTGCCGCATTCGCAGCCAACTTACAGTCCAAGAGGTTCTTAACTGTCTGGAACCTCTCGGTCCTAGCCTGCTCCTGAAAAAGCGATTTCAGGCTTGCCATGATCTCGATTGGAGACAATACACTTTCGAACTGCTTTTGCAGCTCTGGAGTCATTGTCACCAACATCAGGCAATAAACATCATTTTCATCTGACGAATGCTTTTCCCAAGCATTGTGCAGAGTCCTGGCAGCATTGGCAAGAGGCCTCTCGGGGAGGGGATCTCGAAGGACGTAATCCTTCTTCTCCTGCTTGAGGACCAGCCTCAAGTTCCTTGACCATGTCAGGAAGTTCGTTCCAGTCAGCTTCTCCTTCTCGAGAACAGACCGGATCGAGAATGTGTTTTGAGTGCTTGTAGTAGTCATATCTGAAATATATATAAATAAAAAGGTTATTAGTTATATGTTCAAAATGATTAATCTCGTATTAAAGTATAATATGATTAATCATGCATTATATTCAATAACATAAGTTACCCTCAATAGAATATAATGATTCCAAGATCCACATATAACTAAGATTAAAGTGGGCCACTGGCCGTCACCCAACCTTAGCTTATATCGGTAAGCCCTATATCGGCTAATTATATCCGTGATATAACTCTTGGTTGTGAATCTGGGCCCGAGGCCCAATCCACTCTGATGTCTCAAGGCCCGGGACTCCCGATGGCCTAGTCAAGAAAACCGGACTATACAGTCATGTAATCATTAATGTCTGGGACTCCCAATGACATTTATGAATCACAAACCGTCTTACCCACGCAAAAGCAGACATCCTCACACTGTAAGGCCATGAATGCAATTGAATGGGCTTTGACAGCTGACATAGCCTGGACAAGACATCCAACGCTTGATATTATTTGAGGTTCGTAGGTTTATTAAAATCATTCCCAAAATAGAAGATTACTATTTCGGGAAACTTTCTATTTATGGAAACCTACTATTTTTGGAAACTTTCTAAAATTGGAAACTTTCTAAAACCGGAAACTTTCTAACTTTAGAAACTTCTTTAAAATCCAAAACCCGCAAATTCAGAAACTTCTAATTTTGGAAACTTTCTAATTTCGAAATTTCGGAACTTTATAAAATTTAAAATCGAATTTCATAATTTTATTTTATAAAATAAGTTTTAAATTTAAATCTGAAGAATGACTCAATTAATGGCCCAATTGTTTTAACTTCTTGGCCCGAGGCCCAAGAATTGGTCCATGTCCAAGACATGACCCAATTGTCCAATTAATTGACATAACCGGTCTGGTTCATTAAAACTGGTCTAACCAAGTTTCAATTACTACGATGACCACAATTGTCAACCGGTTATTTACTAAACCGGAATTTCTCAATTTATTTGGTCCAACCAAATCAAATTAGAAATCCCTGGTTTAGGCACTAATCCAATTTTTCGACTTTGGATTTCTTATCCTGGTTTAACCAGACTTAATAAAATTATTAATCTGTTTATTAAACCAGAACGTAGATTTTAATTAAATTTTAAACCGAACCACCTAACCGAGATTGAACCGGCCCATCACACTCAAACCCTAACCGTTCGAAACTTGTCCAAGCCGCAAGCCACCATGCTTGGCCGAGACGCGATCGAGACGGTTTGGAGGCGTGATCGGGACGTTCGTTCGGTGTGCTCGGGACGGGATGGACGATCGCAGCTTGCTCGTACGTCATGCGATCGCCGAGCGATCGTGATGCAGGACAACGCTGGCGATCGGGACGATGCCGAGACCGAATGCACGCGATCGCCAAGCGACCGTGATCGAGCTCTCTCGCGCATCATCCAACGATCGGGACGATCGCAACGCATCCACGCGATACGACCCGTCCGTGCGATCCATCCGGCCGTGATGATCAACCGGCCAAGCCGATCGATTTCTTCACTCGGCCGATCGCAAACCTGAGTCATATAGCTCAGTTTGCGATCTGATTTAGTGTGTTTAGGGTTCTAATTTGTTTCTTAATGTTTTATCTTATCAGTAATTGATTCAAAAACAATTCTAAACAGATTAAACAACCTAAACATGAATCTAAAACAAGAAACCTACAGAACTTGGCTCTGATACCACTGTTGGAAGTTTTGGTTGATCCTGATTCAATTCTCATATTGATATCAACCTAAACATGCATTAGATCTAGGTGTTCTTATTTAGAAACATATGATCTCACCTTTTACCTGTTTGTTTGCAGCGGAATTGATGAACAGGTCAATGATCAGGGAGATACACCGAGAGATGGATCCTCCAAAGGCTCACACACGCAATCACCGGAAACTGGCTGCTAGACCACGAGGAGATGGGCGCAGAGAGAGAGGAGTAGAAATCGCGGCTGGGAGGCTTAGGGTTAGGGAGAAGAGACTTGGCTTTTAGACATTAAAAGCCTTCTCTTTCCCTTTTGGGCTTTTGGGCCCAATCTGATTAAATCACATTTAATCAGACCCATTATTCATTCTCTCTTAGTACGACAAATGCCTAGCACTTTTGTCGTACTTCTGCTATGCCGTTCCAACATTATTTCCTGCTAGCTTAAGCGTGTGACCCATATGGGATCATACAATAAAGGCAATAAGTCCAAGACTTATAGATCATGAGCGGACTCTAGCAAGCCATCATGACCCCCAGCATTGTATGACTTATGTCTGATCACTGACATACTCTTACGTTATAGAGACAGTACAGAGATTGCTGGACACAATTCCAACAGTGGATACTACTGAGGTGTGTGTTAGGATAGAGTTTGTTCGGAGTATTTTCTATCAAGGCATGGTAAAGCGATAGGATGTGGATACATTCACCGGAGAGGCTAATGCGGGGTGAGGCAGAGGCTGCAAGAGTTGTAGGAAGTGTTGCAGAAGTTGCAAGAGACGTTGTAGGAGCTGCAAGGAGTAATTCAGGAGCCGCAAGAGGTGATGCTTTGCAATGGAGTTGGATTCCGGGATGGCACCTGTGGAAAAATGCATCATATTGTTTTGTACCAGCAGAGATGAATGAGTTGAAGAAACAGCTAGAGGACTGGGTGAGGAAGGGACTAATCGGATCGAGCAGTTCACCATGTGAGTACTTGTCATGTTGTAAGGAAGAGAGACAAGGTTTCAGACTTGGTATGGACTACCAGAGTTTTGAATAAGTTCGTGTAAGGAAATCACCATCAGAAAAGGTTGGAGCTTGGGTGGAAGATATTAGTTGAACCAGAGAAGTTGTGGACCAAGTGAAAGAAATCGATGGAAAGACCGGGTTGCAAGGAAGCCATAGGAGGTGGCGGTGTCTGATTGGAGTCAGCGCCAAGAGTTTTTCGCGTTCTTGTTGAACAAGGAACAGTCGGAAACTGTTCAATCTATTATAAGCATGGAATCTTGGAATCGGTTTGTGACATCAAATTCAATGGGTTATCGACGGCTCGTTTGAAGTCTGATCAAGATGGAAGTTGGTGGGGATCTTCGTGGTATTGCGGTCTCGAGACACAACAGTAGGACCGGAAAGGTAACAGTCTATTGTGGAGTTCTAAAGCAGCTAAGGGAGTTTCTTCAAGATGTAAAGGCAGTCGAAAAGGGTTTCTTGGGAAATTGGAGTTGGGGATTTGGAATTGCCTAGTAAGTTGGACTTTTGTTTGTTGCAAGCACAAGTGGACAAGGCAGGTTATTGGAAATGAAAATCTAACGGAAGAGTGTTGGAAAACACTATGGCGGATTAGCAAGAAGCTGCAAGGGAGAGCGAAGGAGGGAAAGCTTAATGGGGAAGGAAACCTAAAGGTAGGTTCTTGGAAAACACCACAGCTGGATCACAAGGTAGGAAACTTTGAGTTGGAAGTCAGTTTGGAAATCGGCTTGGTAAGCAGAATGCGCAGCGGAAGCATGGCCAGGGAGCATATCAGGAGTTGGGTGGGTTGTTACCCACATGCCAGGTAGCTACAATAGACATGGTTAGCCTCATATTTCACCAGGGATAAGCAAGGATGTTTGCTTGTGCGACACTCAACGCCATAGTACACGGTAATGGAAAACGTCAAAGAGAATCCATCTGGAAGTGGATGATTGTGACACGGTAATTGAAAACCATTGAAGAGAACCAATTTGGAAGTTGATCATCTCATTCAAGTCTTAAAACCACTCAGAGGATGAGTGTTGCTTCTAAATATTGGAGGTATTTGCTTTGACACTGGCCGTTCCCTTTGTTCAAATTGTTAAGTGTTAGTGTTGTTCAGTCTTAAGGACAAAGATAGTAACTCGTTCGGCTCAGGCGGAAAATGGGATGTGGTAATGAACTTCTTCCTAGTAATGGATGCTGGAAATTCAAATCATCCCATCAAGTTTGGAACCGACCCTAATGGACATGGGCGGTAGTAAGTGGCATTTGTGTTGCATTCTGCAACCTGTTGTTGGATCAATAGTAATACCAATGGAGTAGGACACTTCAGAGCATGGTTGGGAATTTGGGGGGGGGGGAGGGAGAAGCAATCTTCTGGATTCAATGGCAAGTTCGTTTCAAGAGAGTAAGTTAATCAAGTTGGGGTATGTTCTGTGGGTTCGTTGTGTTTTGTTGGCAGTCAAGAGTTGTAGAGGAGACCTCTCGCTATGGAATGCAAGACGAATTCCTGTTAAGGGGGGAGGGGAATTGAAGTGGCCTGATTTCCTCAAATCTGGGCTTGTTTTAATTTTTCCTTCACAAACCCCTTAAGTTCAAAAGCTCAATTTCTTTTTTTTTTTTTTGTCTAAGCTCCCATCCTTCGTTCTCCTATTTAAAGAGATAGCCACCCATGAGAAATGTGAACAAGAGAGCCTCCGACAAAGCCATGTACGTGTTCCATCGTAGCCAGCACCCTCAAAGCCTAAATCTTCTAATCCTCAATCGTCTAGAGTCAGAGGTAATATCGTAAGCTCAATTTGAAATCTGTTTTCCCTTAACATGAGCAATAAAGCCATAACTTTAAAACTGTGAGGAATCACGTGAATCCAAAGCCACCAGCGTGTTCAGCCCGACGAGACGAAGACAATACCGCCGACAGCACCTCCACGCGCCGCCGCACGAGCCCCCACGTGCCAGGAGAAGGGATGGTGTGTGGATCTCATGCGTGTCATGCGCCGCCGGAGGAGATCACCATGCGCCACCGTCTGTGGTTTAAGGCAATTGGGCTGGTTATGTAAATGGGCCTCGTTCAATCTGGGTTTGGGTTTGGGTTTGGATTGACTGGGTAAACCGGTTGACTTTGATATGAACAATTGACTTTTAATCAACCAACTTCAAGTTGTCATAACTAGCTCGTTCTTAGGCCGATTTGAGCGAAAAGAAAGCTTATCTCACTTGAATTTTTGTCCTCCTTCCAGGTATGAAGTCCGTGCGGGCGTTAGAAATTCCTAAATTAAGATTTTACCTTTCTTTGTCCAAGGTGAGGACCGGTCGTGATCTTTCCTTACTCTATATCGATTCCAGGCGTGAGTCTCTTGTTAATAATGTCTTTCCTAGGTAGCTCAGTGTTAGTAAAGTTCTTGATGTGATTGGTGGAACATAGAACTGCTAGGTTATCGTTTAAATCGAAAACGTTGATTGTGATTTATAGGTGCTTGTAATGGGCTTGTGTGGCAGACACGTGTCTAATACTGAGAAGGAATTCATGTGTCTTGAATGAAGGTCGTCGGAGGGGGTGTGACTGGCCTCCCCGTGTGATGTGGTGTGACCGGTTGGAGCCGGATGTTGTTGTGGGGCGTACTCGCCAATTCATGGGTGCTTGTGGTTGGTGGGTGCCGAGTGCGCATCTATGGACAAGTAGCTAGTGTGTAGGTTGTGTGGCGAGCCTTCAGGAAATTGTTGTGCAAGGTGTTATTAGCTAGATACTTGTCTCGTAGTTGTGTGGCGTAAACCGATCGCGGGTTCCTTGAACCCGCCCTCATTGAGTAATTGTGTTTTGAAACAATTGCTCAGCCCTCTTCTCTTTTCTGCTCTTTCCACTCGCAGCTCCAGATGCATGATTAAGTGATCATCTGGTGTTGGTGGATTTGAACCGAAGGAAACGCGCGGATTCCTGAGACCATGGAAAGGAGTCCGGTTGGACCGTTCCGGTTCAACAGATGCCTGCGCGACGCCATTTTCGGTTCGCCGGGAACAGGTCATGTCATATAGCCTGATATATTCGAAGAAATCTTGATAATGAGAAGGATTTTCTGGTATATATTATTCAAATCTGGATATATGAAGCTGAATATCCCGCTGTGAATTTGTGAGATTGGTTATTTTCCATCAAGCAACGAGTTAAAGCATGTATGTTGTACCAAAATCCCTAAATGTATTTTTTGACATGTGTTGACGATTAAACAGAATATTAAAGATGGAAAAGGGAAGTTAAACCCTATGTGAAAATGAAAATTAGGATTAGTATGTCAAAAATAAAAAATCGAGAGAGGATTTGACTGATTGAGAAAAAAAAAATCATCTCCAACAAAGTCGAGAGATGTGACTGACTGGAACCCTTCTATTTGCTTTCTGACACTTTCTTTTTTTTTTTGCTTTCTGACACATTCTGATGAGGTCTTTAAAGTACAAAATCTATTTTTCTGCTTAGATTTTCCTTCAGTTTCAGTCTCAGTTCTAAAACGCAACAGCGTTACCGCAAACGCAGCCTCTGAATCGCTGAACGGTGGTTAACTGCCGCAACTTTGGTCAACTCGCCAAAATTAGTCGCTGGACAGTAAACATTCACTTAACCGTCCAACTAAAGAAAGTAACCGTTATAAATCTAAATAAAAGCCGATTTATTTACTGCTTTAACTAAGTTTGCCCCATTAAATTTTTGGGCCTTGATTCAGTTTGAAGCGTGTTAGACAAGTAGGAAATAGAACCAAGTATTTATATGAGCAGATTTACAACCTTGAACCTTTTTGGGGGTTCTTAATTTTATTTTAATATATTTTTTTT
Source organism: Orychophragmus violaceus (assembly GCA_030180135.1). Classification (NCBI taxonomy): domain Eukaryota; kingdom Viridiplantae; phylum Streptophyta; class Magnoliopsida; order Brassicales; family Brassicaceae; genus Orychophragmus; species Orychophragmus violaceus. Next base: position 97,127,156 of record CM058239.1, on the reverse strand, counting down.
TTGAAAAGTTTAGGAAAAAAAAAAAAGAACGAATAGGAAAATGTCACGTATGCGTGAATAGTAAAAAAACCGATCCTTAGCTAAGGATCGATTCTTAAAAGGTTCTTAAGAAAATATTTTTTTATTCTGTTTTGTCTTTGAACCCATGCCAAAAACCTCTTAAAAACCTTCGTTGTACATGGTCTTACCAATTTATATGAAGTTTGGATGTGGGAGATTTAACATCTTCACTAAATTGCAAGTTTGCAACTATGGGTCCCAATTTTTTAATTTGCCTTTTTTTTTACATATCTCACGTGGCCAATGGCATTTATTTCTCTTTTTTAATATCATTTATGATAAAAAGTTATTACAATTTGTTTAAGGACACCCACATGGATATGGGCCTTGCTTTAGGGGCCTATTTGAATACCCGGAGAGAGGGTCTATCCATAGGCTGCACCTTCCCTTGGGGATTAGTCTGAGCCCTTTCATAGACTCGGGATACCCCCAAGTTAATCAAAAAAAAAAAAAAAAACATGACAGTTAAAAAAAAAAAATAATTATTACACATGACATTGTTAAAAAACACTCCATTGTTTTGAAATTGGTTGCGTGCTTTGCCAATTTTATTCCTTTCTTGTTGACAAAAAAAAAAAATATTCCTTTCTTTATGATTTTTCAATATTGATATATATATCAATAAAAAAGAGAAACTTCAAGTTCTAACAATAAAATATTCTTTTTTTATTTAAGAGTAAATTACTTCTTTATGGATTATATACATATATATATACTCTTTTTATTTAACAGCAAAATCTAACACAAGAAAATATATATTACACATTTATTAATATTTATGATTTATTAGTTTTCATGTATTATACATAAAAGTATTTAAAATTTTAAATTATTATAACAAAAATTCCGCCCCGCGTATTTTCTGAGTTTATCCCGATTTTTCGATAACTCGCTAGGTCCGGGTCGGCCGCGCTTACAGCGCTTAGCGCGTTTCCGAACAAGAGTTTCAACTTTTTTTATTTTGAGCTTTGGTTGGTTAATTGTACGGGATGTATATTTTCCTCCTTTTAGTCCAAATCAGTATTTTTTATGTTTGAGTGCAAATATATTTTTTTACTATTGAAATTGGATGTAGAAATCAAAATGCCCCTACATTTTTAACATGTCTAGTTACTTAATATTGTAACTAGATATTCCCATGGTTTCACTTTTTTATGCTTTACTTGTTTTTGGGTTAAATGCATAATTATTATTTTATTTTTTTAGATCTATACAAAAAAATAAAAACGGCCGTGTCTCTCCTCCAATTAGTTTTGGAGAGAAAGTTCCATTTTTGACATTTTCGATCGTCTTCTTCCATTAGTCATACAAACTCAATTGTACAAAGAGAGACGGACTTTAACAAAGTAAAAGGCTCCAAAACCCTAAATTTATTTTTGTCGATGTGATAGGTGTATAGTTTTATCCCTATTCTAACTGCAAGTGCACAGTGATGTAGTTGTAGTACTTAGGGTATCGAATCCACAGGGACTCTGGTCAACGATAGATGAAAACAGAAGTGATTAAACTAGGAGAAAGCAATATGGGAAAGCAGTAAATCAGACAGCAGAAAGTAAATCAAGCGAGTTGTGAGCAAGGAAGCGAAGCGTTAGGTTTCAGGAGTTCTCAGGAAATCAGGAACGCAAGCAATCAATCTATCTAGATCCAATCAATAACTATTCTAGAACTCAAACACTGATATAGAATTAACCAAATTCCTTTGCGATAATTCTCTAAGTCTAAGTGCAGCAAACCAAACTTCCGTTTGCGAGAACTAACAGATTAAACTAGCATTAATTCCAAGTTTGATATGTTCACAATTAACCTGAACCAAACTTTCGTTTGCGAACAGTTTAATTGCTTATCTAAGTTCTTTCTAGTTAAATTAACCAACTTCCGCTGAATTAATCAACCTAACATCATAATTCTGATTAGCTACTTCAGATTTAGCATTAAGAACAACTTAGATAAAGAACTAGCAGATATAAATCTCTACAGATTGATTTAAACTATAATTCTCTGAAATCCCTAATGAGAATCCTTCAACCTAACAGGTAAACTACTCAGACATGTTCATCGAAACAGAAAACATCTTAAGTAGAAAACCAAATATCATAAAACAGAATAATCAACAGGGGTCCGAAATCCTCTCTCTTTCGAGAGCAAGATCAGCCCCTAAGGCTCTCTGAAAATAAAATAAGACTTAATGAAAGCGTAGCCTAAACAATGGCTTAAAAACCCTTATATAATAGCTAAAACACGTTTTGGGCTTCTGCGTAAATATCTGGGCTTTTCTGCAAAATCAGCATTCTTCATTAAATCGGCGAGTCTGGCCCATTCGCATATGCAACGATCGATGCAGGTGTGCAACGATCGACGCAGTCTTCAAAACTGGACAGTGAACTCTGTCTCTCGGACCAAATCTCCAAAATACACCAAACAGCTCCAAAATCTCCACTTCTGCTCCAAATGTGTCTAGACCTGAAAACATACTAAAAAGAACACAAAAGACACTAAAAACACATCTATATCATGGCATAAAATGGGTAAAAACCATGATATATCAACTCCCCCACACTTAGCTCTTGCTTGCCCTCAAGCAAGTAAAGAACCAAAGTATACGAGAAGAAGTTTGAAAACACAGAAACTCATTTCGTCCTAGGAACTTTCACAATCACATTCACTTAGTAAGCCACTGAAAACTTCCCTACAGAACTCAAGACCACAATATACTTCCCCCACACTTAGCAACTGTCCTAAGTAAACTCCACAATCACATTCAAGCATTCAAATTCACCCTACTGACTTCTGCAAGTATTTAAGTGCGGTCTCACCTAAGGAGTATCGATCAAAGGGCACATGGATTCTTACCTTGTCAGCTCTAGACCACCATACTATCTTTCTCTAGTCCCTTTCTTCTCTTTCCCTTCTTTAACAACTGATTTTTCCCCACTGGGTATCATTTTATTTTTTTTATCAGTGTTCTTCCCGTTATGGGGTGTACTTTGGACACATTCCATGGATCACATGAGAGAAAATAGTGTTTGCTACCATTCCCATGACCACTTCGGAGTTACTAACTCATCCTCAGTTTATTATTATTATTTTTTTTTTACTTTATAGAAGGGGAGAAGGGAACTAAATAGGATAGGTTGACAGGCTGTGTCAGAACTAACAAGGGAATCCGACACAAAGTATACCAAGCCCTTAGGTGAGAAATCTAAGTCAGTATTAAATTGAAGTCAGTAAAAGGATCCTCTGATACCTGAAGTGATGTGGGTGTTCCCAGTAGGTTGATCTGTGTCTGGGTTTTCTAACAGTCATAGAGGCTCTGCAAGTCTGTCCAATGGTCACTTAGTTCCTGTTCAAGCGAAAATTTTCCTCGAAAAATCATAGTTTCATACAAATTTTGACTCAATAAAACAATATTTTTGAAAAACTAAGAAAACAAAAGCGTGCGTCAGTAGCTCCTCCCCCACACTTAAACTACACTGTCCCCAGTGTAATCGAAGCATGAGCTCGGTGAAAGAATAATTAAATTGAAGAACAAACCGAAAAGTTGCAGAATACTTACATGTCGTCGCCCTGCGTCGATCGATGCCACAAGGGTGTCGATCGATGCAAGGCGATTATCGCTCGCGGTTATGTAGATAACCGATGTCTGAACCGCAATCAATTCGTTTAACCGTGAATCGCAACCGCATCGATCGATGCACAATGTGTGTCGATCGATGCAATGCGATTTTTCCTGTTTCTCTCGGCTCTGAACACACTTAAATAGAAAATCAAAACACCAAAAATAAAAACGGAAAATGAAAACTAAAACGAACCTAACAGTGGGTTGCCTCCCACTCAGCGCTTGTTTTTAGTCATTAGCTTGACTATTGGAAGAGATTTGATTCAAGGCGGTTTCAACAGAGACTTTGAGTGTCTCTGTGAATATCTCTTCATCCAAGGAGGTGTATAGGCATTCAGATCATGAGGCTTCCCAAGGAATGAGAAATCATAATCAGGGCGGGAGCGAAGCTTGGGCGGTCTACTGCGTTTTCCTGCATTCAAAACAATGTGATTAGAAGGTTTAAGCTTAGATGATTTGTTCCTTACCTTTGATGCAGATCTGATGTTTGGGGCTTTCTGCTTATGAGCAGTTGCAGGTACTGAAGATGTTAGAGCAGGTTCAAGAGGAACTGCCATCTTCTTCTTCTTTCCACTATCAGATACTGTAGTTCCACCAATCTGAACTTCTTCTTCCAGATGACCGTCAGTGGAGATCATCTTCTTTGCATGAACTCGCAAAGTTTCAACTGGTGGTGTTTTATTCACCTTCTTATCCATCACTTTTATGCAGTTAGCCACTTCTAGCTCTTGTCTGGAAGGTTTAGGAACCTTAGGATATGGCACTCGGGGCTTGTAGGCTTGTTCTGGCACTGTTGCAGGTTTCTGGACATGTGTGCGTTCTGCATCGATCGTTGCATAATGTGTATCGATCGATGCAAGGCGATTCTGTTTCTCGAAAGAACTCGAAATTGCCGTCAGAACGGCGGGTCGATCGTCACTAAGGGGGTGTCGATCGGTGCATGTATCAGGCAGACAATATTCATCCAGAAAATCCGAGATTATGCTCTCTTCTTCATCCAGCAACTTAATCTCATCCCTTAAGGTCACAACTTTGATGGATCTGTGCTGTTCAGCTTCCCTAGCTTCATTTCGCCTTTCTATTGCTGCATCCAGCTCCTCCATATGTGTGCTCAAAGATTCGAGCTTCTCATTCAGATCTTTATACAATGCATCCATCTTTGAGTGGTGTGACACATTGATCTGTTGTTGCCTCTCAAGATACTGCTCTATCATGATTTCTATTCTGCTCTCATGAGCTGTAGGTGCAGGCGGCGCTTGGTAAGAAGAAACACCACAGTTCCTCGAGAAGGCGTTGCCCTGTTGCTGGAAAGGTCCCTGAAAAGCTGATTCCTGACTGTAGAATTTATTCCCTCCAATGCAGTTGATAGCTTTTTGCCCATACTTTTCAAGTACAAGACTATGCAGAGACTCTACTTTGCTTTTTAACCAAGTTATCTGCGAGTTATCAATCCCTGGATTGAAGAAATCATACATCTTCCTTATGATATGTGTCGATCGATGCAGGAGAAGCGTCGATCGATGCAAGCTCGAGAATGCAACGATCGACACTAAGGGGGTGTCGATCGATGCAAGGCGATTACAGGCGTACCTGAAACGCAGAAACAAAAAAAGAAAAAAATTAGCAACAAAAAATAAAAAACGAAAAACCTAGTCTAAACCCTAAGTTCAAATCTATCGAGGACTCAAAAGAGTCCCCGGCAACGGCGCCAAAAACTTGATAGGTGTATAGTTTTATCCCTATTCTAACTGCAAGTGCACAGTGATGTAGTTGTAGTACTTAGGGTATCGAATCCACAGGGACTCTGGTCAACGATAGATGAAAACAGAAGTGATTAAACTAGGAGAAAGCAATATGGGAAAGCAGTAAATCAGACAGCAGAAAGTAAATCAAGCGAGTTGTGAGCAAGGAAGCGAAGCGTTAGGTTTCAGGAGTTCTCAGGAAATCAGGAACGCAAGCAATCAATCTATCTAGATCCAATCAATAACTATTCTAGAACTCAAACACTGATATAGAATTAACCAAATTCCTTTGCGATAATTCTCTAAGTCTAAGTGCAGCAAACCAAACTTCCGTTTGCGAGAACTAACAGATTAAACTAGCATTAATTCCAAGTTTGATATGTTCACAATTAACCTGAACCAAACTTTCGTTTGCGAACAGTTTAATTGCTTATCTAAGTTCTTTCTAGTTAAATTAACCAACTTCCGCTGAATTAATCAACCTAACATCATAATTCTGATTAGCTACTTCAGATTTAGCATTAAGAACAACTTAGATAAAGAACTAGCAGATATAAATCTCTACAGATTGATTTAAACTATAATTCTCTGAAATCCCTAATGAGAATCCTTCAACCTAACAGGTAAACTACTCAGACATGTTCATCGAAACAGAAAACATCTTAAGTAGAAAACCAAATATCATAAAACAGAATAATCAACAGGGGTCCGAAATCCTCTCTCTTTCGAGAGCAAGATCAGCCCCTAAGGCTCTCTGAAAATAAAATAAGACTTAATGAAAGCGTAGCCTAAACAATGGCTTAAAAACCCTTATATAATAGCTAAAACACGTTTTGGGCTTCTGCGTAAATATCTGGGCTTTTCTGCAAAATCAGCATTCTTCATTAAATCGGCGAGTCTGGCCCATTCGCATATGCAACGATCGATGCAGGTGTGCAACGATCGACGCAGTCTTCAAAACTGGACAGTGAACTCTGTCTCTCGGACCAAATCTCCAAAATACACCAAACAGCTCCAAAATCTCCACTTCTGCTCCAAATGTGTCTAGACCTGAAAACATACTAAAAAGAACACAAAAGACACTAAAAACACATCTATATCATGGCATAAAATGGGTAAAAACCATGATATATCACGATGCAACAAAAAAGCTTAGTTTTGCAGTCCCGCGACACCCTATCTATTTTCGACTTAGAACTTTAGAAGCATTTCTTATTTTTTCAGACCATGGTAGACGAAAAACTACCCATACGACTGTACCAGACGTATCGTTACCCAGAAGATCGATTGAATATATATTCAAAACCAGATATTCTAAAAACAAGTGTGGAAGAAGATTAGGTCCACACCGAAGTGGGAGATCATTCGAGATTCCGGTTTTGGAGAGTTGTTTAAGCTTCTAGTCAAACAGAGTCCAATCTCTAGGAAAATGATCCATACCCTATTGGCGAGACAACTAATAACGAAAAAAGATACGAGCTTATTATAGTTATTTTCCGGGCAGCCTTTGCGCTTCTCACTAGTAGAATTTGGTTTGATAACATGGTTAAATTTCGATGAGTGGCCCGAGCAAAAGGAGATTGCAGAGAAGATGAAAACTCACGAAGGATCAAAATCCGTGTGGGAAGATTTGTTTGGCAATATGGGTAAAGGGGGGGGGGAGGGGGACCAAGAGGTGAGTATTACATATATACTTAAGATGCTTGATGATCCAAAGTTACCTGGTACGAAAATGTTGAAGCTTGCTCTGATATGCATAGATAATGAAGTGCTTATTAGTAGCCATCAAAATGCAAAGGCGACGCCGAACTATGTTGAGATTCTTAGGGATGTGCATTTCTTTCTACGCTATACATGGGGTCGTGAGTCTTTTATGAAGACAATTAACTCAATGAAACATGGCCCGAGATATGTTAAACTTGGGGATGATCCTATCCAAACATTCAGAACGCAGTTGCATCAACAAACGAAAGTCGTGTATGGATTCCCGCTTGCATATCAACTCTATGCGTTTCGTTGTATTACAGAAGAGAGACGGACTTTAACAAAGTAAAAGGCTCCAAAACCCTAAATTTATTTTTGTCGATGCAACAAAAAAAGCTTAGTTTTGCAGTCCCGCGACACCCTATCTATTTTCGACGGAGAACTTTAGAAGCATTTCTTATTTTTTCAGACCATGGCAGACGAAAAACTACCCATACGACTGTACCAGACGTATCGTTACCCAGAAGATTGATTGAATATATATTCAAAACCAGATATTCTAAAAACAAGTGTGGAAGAAGATTAGGTCCACACCGAAGTGGGAGATCATTCGAGATTCCGGTTTTGGAGAGTTGTTTAAGCTTCTAGTCAAACAGAGTCCAATCTCTAGGAAAATGATCCATACCCTATTGGCGAGACAACTAATAACGAAAAAAAGATACGAGCTTATTATAGTTATTTTCCGGGCAGCCTTTGCGCTTCTCACTAGTAGAATTTGGTTTGATAACATGGTTAAATTTCGATGAGTGGCCCGAGCAAAAGGAGATTGCAGAGAAGATGAAAACTCACGAAGGATCAAAATCCGTGTGGAAAGATTTGTTTGGCAATATGGGTAAAGGGGGGGGGGGGAGGGGGACCAAGAGGTGAGTATTACATATATACTTAAGATGCTTGATGATCCAAAGTTACCTGGTACGAAAATGTGGAAGCTTGCTCTAATATGCATAGATAATGAAGTGCTTATTAGTAGCCACCAAAATGCAAAGGCGACGCCGAACTATGTTGAGATTCTTAGGGATGTGCATTTCTTTCTACGCTATACATGGGGTCGTGAGTCTTTTATGAAGACAATTAACTCAATGAAACATGGCCCGAGATATGTTAAACTTGGGGATGATCCTATCCAAACATTCAAAACGCAGTTGCAGCAATAAACGAAAGTCGTGTATGGATTCCCGCTTGCATATCAACTCTATGCGTTTCGTTGTATTACATGATTCGTGGAGAGGATGCCTGACCATGGATCAACTCTTAACTTCATGGACAGTACGTTCCAAAATACCCCCAAGAAAAAATGGATAAGTAGTGATATTGTACTTGACATCGAGTTCGGACATGAGGTGAGTGGATACTCGAACAATCGATATATATACACTCAACGCCCTCTATCCACTAATATGAAACATTTGTCTGTACACAAGTGAGTGTGGTGCCATACGTGAAACCAAAAGAGACTCCATCAGATGAGGCTGGGGGGAATGGTGGACGAGATTAAAGACAAGAAGGTTCTATACCTCGAAAATCTCGTGGAGGGACAAAAAAAGTTCAAAAAAAACTAAATGGCCTGGGGGTGACTCTTCTATGAGGTTATTGAACACATCCCCAAACTTTTTTTAGAATAAAGGAAGAGAAAGTCTTTTGCAGCACCTGAAGACGAAACCAACAGTGAGACTAATACGGTTGCCAATGACAAGTTTAAGACTTGGGTAGTAGATACATTGAAGGAAGTGTCTGAGAAAATGGTAAAAGAAGAAGCATAAATGACGTCTATAAAGCGAAGGTTAGTGTTCTGGTCTTGTGGGTTCCCAGTGAACCATCATCTACACAGCCCACTGCAAAATAAAACATTGACGGTGATGAAGAAGTTGTTTTTACACAAGCGGCGCAAGACAATTTCTTATTATAGTCCTCCTCGGAAAGTTAGTACTGGAGTCGGTGAAAACTTTTACCAACAACGACCAGAGTTGGGTTAAAGTGAATTCTGTTATATGTGAACTTAACCTCGGTGATGATGAATCTTCTTTTGATCAAGAAAATCTGGGTTTTGAGTTTAACGTTTCCAACTTTTGTACTCAGCCAGCAGCAGTGACGGTTCCTTCCAACTCATATGATCTATCAACTGATGTAAAGTTACCTTATGGCAAGGAGGACGTGGCCATTACTACAGAGTTGGTGGATCAAGATGAACAATGCAAGATCATCCATGCCGCAGAAGGCCTATAAACTCTGGGGAAAAGAAGGCAAGAGATAGAATGGCTTTGAATCCACCAGAAGATGTGGTCTATGGATATATTTGTGTGAGTTTTGGATTATTTTATCATCATCTGAGTTATCCTTACATTATCTCTATTTTGTGGTTTTCAATCTTAGGAGGATATGACTTGCATCAACAAGCATGCAATGTCATTTGAAGAGGTATCCAAAAAGTTAGAATTGAACAAGTAAGGTTTTAATATATGTGTTAACTATTGAATACTAATTATTGAGTTCACGTTATGGGAAAAGTATCCACGAGAAGAGGGGTGCAATAACGACTGATAACCTATCAATTTAAAGAAAAGTGGATACTAATTTGAAATAACGGTTGGTGGACAGGAGCCTGTGACACCGACAAAACAATCAATGGTAATCAAATTGTATAATTGGTGTGTGTTTCTACACATTCATAAGAGCTAACTTATTTTGTGTTCCATACATCAAAAGGTGAAGTTACTGATGGAAAAAAGAGGGGGTAACGATGAGGTTGACAATAAGCAATTTGAAAAACTGTCAGATGACCGTGGAACATGGGGAAAACACTGAAGAAAATGTGGCACTAAGCAACCCCTTTCCACCACAAAAGCGTGTTAAACTTATGCCAATGAATGCATAGGTTGAGATGTCTCAGTCATTTTCAAAGTTGGTTGAATGCGATGAAATGTTTGTTGGCCAACACTCCTACTGGTAGGAAATGCTTAAGCTATGTCCTACAAGGAAAGGACACCATCTAGTCAAACAATGTTAGATGAACTTTCTAATTATAATTGAGGTATAATCGTACAAAGATAACTTGCTAAATAACTTGATAAATGGGGAGCTGGTGATAGATAACAAATTCTTGCTTGACATCTCAGAGCCTAGGAAATGTTTAAACACAACGGTTAGTATGCACTGAAACATAAAAATGATTGTTTATGTTGCCAACGTACAAAGTATGTGTGTAATTTAACATATGCCGATACTTGGAGAGTTCATATACATGAAGCATGCTAAGCGATACGCTGATGATAAGGTAGTCTTCATGCCGCATTGGTTCATGATCCATTGGCAAGGCAAGTATAGGAGTTTCTGATCATGCCCCTAAAAGCAAGCGTATTGTTAGGGCTATCACATCAAAGAGTTTGTTTATGGTGACTTGACACACGGTATATTAAGGCTAATTATTTTGAAGATATCCAAAAAATATACGTGTGAGTGATATGGGGAGAGATCACTGAGTTGGAGTTGTTATCAATCTCATCTTGGGGTCAGTTGAAGTACTAGATCTGTTACTTAGCCACAATCGTGAGAATCAAGCTACTCTACACATTGCCCCAATTGTAATCACGATACCCTACATTGTTGAAGTCTTTTTCAAAGTGGACCCTGAAACTAAGTGTATGAAGCCAAAAGAGTAAAAGAAGCATAACAAATCTATGCAGCCTTTTACATGTGATCGTTCGCTCAATTTTTACAAGAATGACCGAGCAGGCGATTGCGGACCTGTAACCATGAAGTTTCTTGAGCTGCATGCGCTACTTGCAGCAGAGGAGATGGCGTCGATAACAGACGAGTTCGTTGATCAGTTCAGGAAGCAATACACAATGGAGATTTACAAGCATTGGGTTGTCCTGCATATTCTCACATAAACTTTTTAACTTTTCAGTACTCTATTGATGAAGTTTCAAATACTGGTTATATGGTTGACTCTAAGACATGAAATCCGTTAGGCTTGTCCAATTAAGTCTATTTCAACTCGTTATATGGTTGTTTATGTAGTCATTATATGGGCCATGTCTATATGTAAATAATAGGTAGTATGTCGAGAGGCTTGTCAAATTGTGGGGTCATGTATATGTAGAGAGTATCGGTAGTCTGTCCAGAAGCTTGAAATCCTTTAGGCTTGTCGAATTATGGCTATTTCAACTTGTTATATGGTTGTTTATATAGTCATTAGTGTTATGGATACACATTTGTGTTCCCAGCACCATCCGTATACCTTATGTTCTAAGTTGTGATTAGGGATGTTAATAAGGGTTACCCTGACCCGTGTAAGCCAACCCGTTTATAGCCCGCCCATTTAGAGCCCGTGTAAGCCAAGCCCGTTTAGAGCCCATTTAGCCTGAGCCCGTTTATCACGAAGCCCGTTTAAGTCGGAGCCCGTTTAAAAAGCCCGTTTACAAGGTGTTTTTGGTGTTTGGTGTTTCAGTCTGATTCGTAAGTTGTAGTACGTTCATTTTTTATAAACAATGATGCAAACGCTTTCTTGAGAACTTGTAAATTTATTTCAGTTAAAGCGTTCATCAACTTGTAATAAGTTCAGTTCGGTTAAAGCGTTCATCAACAACCTCTTCACTTGTAAACTTATGAACAACTTCATTAATCAAAAAGTCAAAGACCAAAGTGCTTTTGTAGAACTTTTTTATTCATTACATGAACAAAGCTAGAACATTTGCATTTAAATAACAAAATACAAAGCTAGAACTTCAAACTCTTCAAACTTCAAACCCTTCAAACTTCAAAGTCTGTAAAGAAAGTATACTCTATTGCCATCGCTGCTACCTTCATTGCTATGTCACGAGTTCATATCGGTTCACAGAATGAATGTTCATGCCAAGAAATGAAAGATATCAGCATACATTAGAAAACTAAATATATAAAGTTAGGCAAAGTCACAGTAGCGATGATTTTACTCACATCATCAATGAAACATTACAAGTTAATACAAAGACAAGAGTTCTGTTTTATTGTTTATATTAAATTGAACTCAGGCGTGATGATAGTTCAAACATGAAACAAATAATGTAAGTTAAGGGAAATGATTCGAGAAGTGATGATAGTTCATTGATCCATACATATCAGAATATTTTGATTCAAGAATGTTTGCTTAATACTTAATGACAAGGAACACTAGAGAGATGAACACCTTAGCTGAGAATTCACTTCCAAACTAGCAGTTAATAGTTAACAGTGACATGGATATAACCTTTACTGTTTATATCTAATGATACAAATCACACTACATGAAACATATTCACTACTATATCTAAAACTAAGCACAAAGCACACTACATGGAACATACACAAATAATGATACACAGTGTACACAGCTATATTCAACAACAATGAGAGAGCTTATGACACTCATATTAATTCACAGAGACGCTCATACTTCATACCGTATGAGAGAGCTTATTACACTCATATTAATTCAAAAGTCATACCTTTTGGAAGACATCACGAATAAGCTTGCAGAACAAACACATGATGCTAATCAAAAGTAAATCGGGTGGTAGACAGAGGCTAATGAAACACACAATGCAAAGATGAAGTCATGACAGGCAAGTAACAATCTCAAACCTAGAACCCATAATTGAAGAACCCAGAAACCCAATCGAATTGAAGAACCCAGAAACCAATCGAACTGAACGCAGGAAACTCACATCACAAACTAGAAAATTCAAGCTTTAAAACAAATTCTTAGTTTCTTACATAGCAGCACCGGTGGAGATGACGGCTTGATACGCCGGTAGTGACGACGGCAGAGATTCGACGGCAAATACTCGAAGAAGAACCATCGCTTCACCTTGTATTGAATCGAAGAAGAGCGTCTTTGTTTTCTTTGGGAAGAGACGAAGAGTATGAAACCTAACGAGAAACTACGTCGTTTCAGAACGGAAAAAAAAACGGGCTAGCCCGTTTAAATAAAACTAAACCCGTGAATCTCACGGACATAAACGGGTCCGCCCTTTAAAAGCCTTTTTAAAATAAGCGATGTTAAACGGGCCACAGGCTTAACAGAATTAGATGGGCTCAAGCAAGCCTGCGGGCTTTAGACCCTTATTCACATCCCTAGTTGTGATATTTGAGTGAATAGGTAATATATATCTGCCAAAGGCTGAGTCATTTGTCTGTCTAGACTAGATTGGTAGTATCTATTTATAAATACCTTAGGATATGTAGTATATGTTTGTGGTATATATTACATGTGGATAACCTCCAAACTGTCTGTGTAGAGTCGGTGCTATGGATATATATTACTCTATTTAAAGTGGATAGGTAGTATTGTTTATTTATAGGCAATGTTATAAATACGGTCATATCGATTTTGAATGGATAGAAGTATATGTTTGTCCATTGATAAACAATATTCTGATAACCACAACAACAATAATTATAATAAAACTAAACCCGTGAATCTCGCGGACATAAACGGGTCCGCCCTTTAAAAGCCTTTTTAAAATAAGCGATGTTAAACGGGCCACAGGCTTAACAGAATTAGATGGGCTCAAGCAAGCCTGCGGGCTTTAGACCCTTATTCACATCCCTAGTTGTGATATTTGAGTGAATAGGTAATATATATCTGCCAAAGGCTGAGTCATTTGTCTGTCTAGACTAGATTGGTAGTATCTATTTATAAATACCTTAGGATATGTAGTATATGTTTGTGGTATATATTACATGTGGATAACCTCCAAACTGTCTGTGTAGAGTCGGTGCTATGGATATATATTACTCTATTTAAAGTGGATAGGTAGTATTGTTTATTTATAGGCAATGTTATAAATACGGTCATATCGATTTTGAATGGATAGAAGTATATGTTTGTCCATTGATAAACAATATTCTGATAACCACAACAACAATAATTATAATATAACCATTTAACAATAACATTTATATGGGACATGTCTATGTAGGTAGAATTTGAATGTCTAAAGGCGGTGTTCCAAAAACAATCCATAGCTCATGTGGTTGGTAGTATCAGTTTGTCTGGAGGTAGTTATGGATATATATATTTTCTGTGTATATGGGATATATAGTGTTATAAATACGGTCGTGTAGTATATGTCTGTCAATCCAAAAGCGATATTCTTGGTAAGCACAACACCGAAATCGTCGTAATAGAAATATGCTGTTCAAATTTAAATAGTATTTGTTTGCAAGTTAAGTTAATGTGGAATTCTAATTAAATAAAGTGAAATATTTTGTAAAATAAATAATTATGATGCCCTACGAGACCCTATTAGATAACCATTCGACTGATGTAAGACAATGTTGACTATCTCACAGTAACTTCTTTAAGAGTCTGTGACACATCGAAAAATGTGTAAAGTACTAATGATTCCATCCATTGAATATTGTGTAAACATCGTTCCAAAAACCCAGAACTCAAATCAACCATCGTGTCTCTATGTAGATAATATTTCTAAGCGTTGTTATTGATATATCCATAATAACTATTGAACATGGATTACGGATGAGCATTAAGGGTATACATACTAATATTTTTAGGCGAATACATAATGTCATCGTGTTTGTTTCCATGTATAGATAATATTAATAAGTTGGATACATAGTCAGGTCCGTGTTATAATAAGATGGATTGACTCATAACTATCTATTGATATCATGTTTTATTGGAAACTCTAAATGGTTATTTGACGACTGAGAATCACAGTTTTTGAAGACACTACAACTCTGGCTAACACGTAGAGCACTGCATAAATTAAAGGGGAACATGGAAATTTTTTGTTCTTATTAATTGAATTGTATATAGCTATTAGTCAATGTTGAGGAATTGGTTCATGGATAGGATAATTCTGGATCGGTAGTGTATATCAGGTTTGACAAGTCAGGGGTTCCTCCAAAGGTGTTCCTCGGGCGAAATTCTCTTTCCTCTCAGGCCACCAAGAGCTTCTAAAAACAGGTACGATCTCGCTTTCCTTTGCCACTCAAGTGTACGAATCAGATCGAAAAATTCCCTTTTCTTAGGAACACGTGCCAGATAACGAAAAAAAGAGAGAGAGAATGGTAACTTCCCGACTGAACTATTGGTGGGAGTAAGCTCTTTCAAACTTCATTCAGTTAAAGCATTTTCGGAGAGTCCAGAGGGTTCAGTGCTCGAAGATGACAAGAAAGGGTTCTCAGTGTTGAGGGATAGAAGAGTCCAATGAGCCCAAATGGAAATTCGATAGAAAACTAAAGCTGAGAAAGTCACAATCCATTGAATAAGATCGGCTAAATGTGATTTTACTCCGAAATTTAGACAAAAATGGAATTGTTATGCTAGGATCGTTGGTTGAAACGGGTTTGTGGGACGACAATAGACACGCTTTCAGAGTTTATGTACATGCCATGGTGATTGGGGAAGAAGGGCATCTATGGATGCTCCAATCTCTTGGCAGTGATAAGTGGAGGCAATCAGAGTCCTTACTGAAGATCAGTAGCTAGGATTAATTCTACAGGCCACGACGGATGAAATCGAGAAGGTTGTGCTGAGTTTTCACCCGGATAAAGCCCTTGGTCTGCGATGGGAAACCGGCCACTAGTTACAAAGCTCCAATAAGGCCTTCCTCGAGAAGGCTATCACACCCATATTTTGACTGTAGTCAACGAATCTCTTCAATTTTCGATTCTACTCTACGTTAGAACATTTCTGTGAATGATATTCTTGAAGAATAGTGACATTGATCCACAAGAAGCTCAACAAACTCTTGAAATAGCAGAAGCTAACTTGAGAAAAGCTGAAATATTGGTATATCATAAAAAAGGCATTTGCACCAGGTTTATAAAGACTGGTTCGGACTATCCAGCCATAGGATAATAAACCACCTAAAACAGCAAACCCCCTGTTAAGTAGTCATTCATTACGATATTTCCGCCCATTCACCTTAGTAACTCGCGGGGGTCAGTCATCTCTTTCTGCTGTTTCTCAGATTCCCTGAGAGGTTAGGAGAGTTTGGCTCGCTTTCCCAGTTCCTTACTTGCTTGGCCTGTTCTTTCTTTACTTCCTTGACCCAAGACTTCTCTCTTTACTACAAGAAGGTGGAGTGAGACGAGGTGTAGCGCAGTCTGGTTAGTGCATGCATTATATTATTTATTTGGTCTACGTACCGGAACTGATAACATTCGAGATTATGCAGAATTATACACAAGATTCCAAATAAAGAAACTTCAATCATTTCAATTTTATTTTGTTTTCATTTTTGAAAGGGAGAAAAGGGCATCGATTGAAGGGCAAAGAAGAAGGCCAGACTGTTGCCCGGCACCAACAGAACCATAAGCGCCCCTTGTTTCAAAGAGAGGAGGACGGTTATTCACATTTCATTTGATGGTTAGGCGAATTGAAAGCGAAATTGAATTCTCCGTGAGGATGCGGAGTACCAACATTGGAGATACCATTGTTTCTGCTACAGAAGTTCCTATAAAAATGGGAAATGCCCTACCTTTGAGTGCGGTTGATATATCATGGTTTTTACCGGTTTTATGCCATGATATAATTGTGTTTTAGAGTCTTTTGTGTTCTTTTAGAGTCTATTACAAGTATAATCAGGTTTGGAGCAGAATTGAAGATATTGGAGCATTTTGGGGATTTTTGGAGTGTTTGGCCGATAGATTGAGCTCACTGTCCAGAAATCCGGATTGCATCGATCGACACACCTTTGGTGTCGATCGACACACTAGCGAGTTGGGCCGATTCGGCGGTTTAATGAAGATTTAAGATTTTGCACTTTGGCCCAGAAGTTTCCAGTATTTACAAAGAAGCCCCAGCCGAGATTAAGCCTATATAATTAGGATTTTGGTGTTTATTTTAGATATGCTTTCATAGTTAAGAGCAGAGAGTTTTTAGAGCTATTGGGGCTGATCTGATCCTGTACTTCATTTATTTTGGAGAAGATTTCGAACCCCTTTTATTTATTTAATCTCTTTTATGATATCTATTAATTCATTGATTATGCTTTCATATTCTATGTCTGAGTAGATTCATAGTTAGGTTTACGGTTTCTCATTAAGGATTTCATGACTTGCTAGACTTGTTTAAATCAGTTAAGGATTTACATGAATAGAATGTTCTTCGATCTAAATTGAGTTTAATGCTAGTTCTAACCTGATCAATTAGAATCTAGATCTTAGGTTGCTAAATACGACACGAGAGTGTGGTTTAGAATCTGAACTATTTAGGTTGAGCAATTAAATTATTCGCAAAGGAATTTGGTTTAGTTTAATTGTGAATATATCGAACTTGAAATTAATGTTGGTTTAATCTGTTAGTAATTGCAAAGGAATTTGGATTGCTGCACTTAGACTTAGAGAATTCTCGCAAAGAGATTTGGTTAATTCTATATCCGTGATTTGAGTTCTAGAACTGTGCTTAATTAGATCCTGACTGATTGATTTGTCTGCTTGTCTGATTTCCTGAGAACACCCTAGACTTAGCGCCTTTAATTAACTGCTTTCACCACCGATAATCTGCTACTTGTTTACTTTCTCGCTTTGCTATTTAGTTTACTACAAATTGCTTTCTTCTTAGTTTAAATCTCTACAGTTCTAATCTATCGAGACCAGAGTCTCTGTGGATTCGACACCCTATATACTACAATCACTTAACTGTGCACTTGCAGTAGAATAGGATTAAAACCTAACCCTATCAAGTTTTTGGCGCCGTTGCCGGGGACTCTTAGAGTCTTCGATAGATTTGAACTTAGGGTTTAGACTAGGTTTTTTGTTTTTGTTTTTTGTTACTAATTTTTTTTCTTTCTGTTCTTGCGTTTCAGGTACGCCTGTAATCGCCGTGCAACGATCGACACGGTCATGTGTGTCGTTCGTCACATCATCGCGCTTGCATCGATCGACGCTTCTTCTGCATCGATCGACACATATCGTAAGGAAGATGTATGATTTCTTTAGTTCAGGGATTGACAGCTCGCATATAGCTGGGCTGAAGAGCAAGGTAGACTCTCTACATAGTCTTGTACTTGGAAAGTATGCGCAAAAATCTATCAACTGTGTTGGAGGGAATAAATTCTACAGTCAGGAATCTGCTTTTCAGAGACCCTTCCAGCAACATAATAACACATTCTCAAGGAACTATGGTCTTTCTTCTTACCAAGCACCGCATGCACCTACACATAAGAGCAGGTTGGAAGCTATGATGGAGCAGTTTCTTGAGGGAGAACAACAAATCACTGTGTCCTTCAACTTAAAGATAGATGCATTACATGAAGATCTGAACGGGAAGTATTAATCTTTGAGCACACATGTGAAGAAGCTGGATGCTCAAATCCAACAGACATCTCAAGAAATACAAAGGCATAATGAAGCTGGGAAAGCTGAACAGTACAGATCCATCAAAGCTGTGACCTTAAGAGATGAGATTGAGTTGCTAGGTGAAGAAGAGAGCATAATCTCGGATTTTCTGGATGAATATTGTCTGTCTGAGACATGCATCGATCGACACCCCCTTAGTGTCGGTCGACACGCAGTTCTGACGGCAATTTCGAGTTCTTACGACGAACA
Organism: Orychophragmus violaceus; assembly: GCA_030180135.1. Classification (NCBI taxonomy): domain Eukaryota; kingdom Viridiplantae; phylum Streptophyta; class Magnoliopsida; order Brassicales; family Brassicaceae; genus Orychophragmus; species Orychophragmus violaceus. The sequence goes on along the minus strand of CM058239.1, from coordinate 97,108,436 downwards.
GAAATCGACCATGGTTGACACTGAAGGTCGACATCAATTCAATGTCGATCGACACACTCTCGATGTCGATCGATGCATCCCCGATACGTCTGATGGAACTAAACATAATCGCCTTGTGTCGATCGACACACCTACTGCATCGATCTGTTGGAATTGTGTCCAGTAATCTCGGTACTGTCTCTAGAAAGTAAGAGTATGTCAATGATCAGACATAAGTCATATAATATTGGGGGTCATGATGGCTTGCTAGAGTCCGCTCATGATCTATAAGTCTTGGACTTATTGCCTTTATTATATGATCCCATATGGGTCACACGCCTAAGCTAACAGGAAAATTTGTAGGAACGGCTTAGCAGAAGTACGGTAAAAGTGCCAGGCATTTGTCGTACTTAGAGAGAGATAAATGGGTCTGATTAAATCCAAGGGATTTAATCAGATTGGTATTTGGGCCCAAAAGCCCAAAAGGGAAAGAGAAGGGTTTTATAAACTAAAACCCAAATCTCTTTCTCCCTAACCCTAGCCCCCCAGCCGCGAACTCTCTCTCTTCCTGCGCCTCCTCTCCCTTGGTCTAGCAGCCTCTCTTCCTGACGGTGTGCGTGTGTGAACCTCTGGAGGAGTTATCACTCGGTGGCTCTCTGATCTCTGACCTGTTCTCTCTTTCCGCTGCATAAACAGGTAAAAGGTGAGATCAATAATGTTTCTATTCAAGAGAACCTAGATCCGTATGTTTAGGACTGTTTAATCTGAAGAACTGAATCAGGATTAACTACCAAAACATCCTTCAGTGGTATCAGAGCCAGGTTCTGGTTTTTCTTGTTTAGATTCATGTTTAGGATTGTTTTTCTTGTTTAAAAGTGTTTTGAATCAACTACTGATAAGAGAAATCACTTAAGCAACAAGGAATTGAAACCTAAACATATTTGAAATCGCAAACCAAGCTATATGACTTGGTTAGGCGATCGGCCGAGTGTTGAACCGATCGGCCAAGACCGATCGCATGTATCGATCGTTGATCGATAGCATGGATCGATCGTTGCCCGATCGGATCGATCGACCGTGAAGCGAGCATCGCATGGATCCGCAAGGATCGCATGGATCGCGTCGTGCCGGTTGGATCGCTCGACCGTGAGGCGTAAGACTGATGCTTGCATCGCGCCTTGCCCGTCCCGCGTCCCGTCCGATCGCGAGAGATGGCCCGGCTGTCTCGTCCCGATCTCACGGCCCGACTGTCCCGAGCATCGTCCCGAACGATCGTCCTGTCCAAGCAGCCGTCCCGATCGTGGATCAAACGCGGCTGGCTTGCGGCTGTCGTGATTGCGTGATGCTCACGGCTAGGTCAGTTTCGGTTCGGTTTAAGGTTCGGTTTAAAACTTGATTAAAATCAAACGTCACGGTTTAATAAACAGATTTAATAATTTTATTAAATTCTGGTTAAACCGGGATAAGAAATCCAAAGTCGTAAAATTGGATTTTGTGCCTAAACCAGGATTTTCTAATTTGATTTGGTTGGACCAAATAAATTGAGAAAATCCGGTTTAGTAAATAACCGGTTGACAATTGTGGTCATCGTAGTAATTAAAATTTGGTTAGACCAATTTTAATGAACCAGACCGGTTATGTCATTTAATTGGACAATTGGGTCATGTCTTGGACATGGACCAATTCTTGGGCCTCGGGCCAAGAAGTTAAAACAATTGGGCCAATTATTTGAGTCTTTCTTCAGATTAATTTAAAATTTATTTTATAAAATTATAAAGTCGATTTTAAATTAAAGTTTCCGAAATTTTGAAATTAGAAAGTTTCTTAAAATAGAATTTTCTAGATTTGCATGTTTTGGATTTTAAGAAATTTCTAAAGTTAGAAAGTTTCCGGTTTTAGAAAGTTTCCAATTTTAGAAAGTTTCCAAAAATGGTAGGTTTCCAAAATTAGAAAGTTTCCCGAAATAGTAATCTTCTATTTTGGGAATGAAATTTTAATAAACCTACGAACCTCAAATAATATCAAGCGTTGGATGTCTTGTCCAGGCTATGTCAGCTGTCGAAGCCCATTCAATTGTATTCATGGCCTTACAGTGTGAGGGTGTCTACTTTTGCGTGGATAAGACGGTTTGTGATTCATAAATGTCATTGGGAGTCCCAGACATTAATGATTACATGACTGTATAGTCTGGTTTTCTTGACTAGGCCATCGGGAGTCCCGGGCCTTGAGACATCAGAGTGAATTGGGCCTCGGGCCCAGATTCACAACCAAGAGTTATATCACGGATATAATTAGCCGACATAGGGCTTACCGATATAAGCTAAGGTTGGGTGACGGCCAGTGGCCCACTTTGATCTTAGTTATATGTGGATCTTGGAATCATTATATTCTATTGAGGGTAACTTAGGTTATTGAATATAATGCATGATTGATCATATTAAGTATAATATAAGATTAATCATATTGAACATATTAACTAATAACCTTTTATCTTATATATTTCAGCTATGACTACTACAAGCACACAAAACACATTCTCAATCCGGTCTGTTCTCGAGAAGGAGAAGCTGACTGGAACGAACTTCCTGACGTGGTCAAGGAACTTGAGGCTGGTCCTCAAGCAGGAGAAGAAGGATTATGTCCTTCGTGATCCTCTCCCCGAGAGGCCTGCTAACAATGCCGCCAGGACTCTGCATAATGATTGGGAAAAGCATTCGTCAGATGAAAATGATGTGTATTGCCTTATGTTGGCGACAATGACTGCTGAGCTGCAAATGCAGTTCGAGAGTGTATTGTCACCAATTGAGATAATGGCAAGCCTGAAATCGCTTTTTCAGGAGCAAGCAAGGACTGAGAGGTTTCAGACTGTTAAGAACCTCTTAGACTGTAAGTTGGCTGCAAATGCGGCAGTGAGTCCTCATGTCTTGAAGATGATGGGTTATCTCGATCATCTTCAGAAACTCGACTGCCCTATCAACCAGGAACTTGCCTGCGACATCATTCTGCAGTCATTACCTGCAAGCTATGATCAGTTCATTCTGAACTTTAACATGCATGGCTTGAGTAAGACATTGCCTGAGCTTCACGGAATGCTCAAGACTGCAGAGCCCAACTTGAGGAAAACCGCCAAGGACCCCAATGTGCTTATGGTGCAAAAGGGCAAGGGGTTTAAGAAATCCTCTGCTAAGGATAAGGGAAAGGCCAAGGCTGTCCAAGTCGCGGACAAGGACACGGCAAAGCCCAAGCCCAAGTCCAAGGCTGGGCCAACTGACATATGCAGGTTCTGTAAAGAACCAGGGCATTGGAGGAGAGAATGTAATAAATTCCAAGAAGGTCTAAAGGAATTGAAGAAGAAGACTCTCGAGACTTCTTCGACAGGTATTTTTGTTATAGAAGTTAATACGACTACTTCTGATAATACCTCATGGGTTATGGATACTGGTTGTGGGGCTCATATTTGTACAAATAAGCAGGCACTCAGCAACAGTAGAAGGCTGAAGCAAGGACAAGTGGAGCTACGAGTTGGGAATGGAGCGAAAGTTCCAGCACTAGCTGTAGGCACATACTTGTTGTCTTTACCTTCGGGATTGATTTTAGAACTCAATAATTGTTATTTTGTACCTGCTATAAGCAGAAATATTATTTCAATTTCTTTGTTGGATTTGGAAGGTTATGATTTTTCAGTTAAGAATAAATTATGTTCCTTCAATCGCAACAATTTGTTCTATGGTTCTGCCCCTCTTACGAATGGGCTTTACATACTCGATCAATCCGCGCCAATTTATAACATTAATACCAAACGGTTCAAACCTAATGAGGAGAACCGAACGTTTCTATGGCATTGTCGTTTAGGGCACATCAGCGAGAAACGCATCAAGAGGCTCCATTCGAATGGACTTCTTGGCTCATTTGACTTTGAGTCATGTGAGAAATGCGAATCCTGCATGATGGGCAAAATGACACGGGCCCCCTTTAATAAACCTAACGAGAGGGCCAGTGACTTATTGGGCCTGATACACACTGATGTGTGTGGCCCAATGTCCACAAATGCAAGAGGAAACTATCAGTACTTCATTACCTTTACTGATGATTTCAGTAGGTATGGATATGTTTATTTGATGAAACATAAGTCTGAATCTTTTGAGAAGTTCAGAGAATTCCAAAATGAAGTACAGAACCAACTTGGCAAACGCATTAAGGCTCTTCGGTCCGACCGAGGAGGAGAATACTTAAGCCAAGAATTCAGTGATCATCTAAGAGAGTGTGGGATCGTATCCCAACTCACTCCTCCCGGAACACCTCAATGGAATAGTGTGTCTGAGAGGAGAAATCGGACCTTATTGGATATGGTTCGATCTATGATGAGTCACACAGACCTTCCAATATCCCTTTGGGGATATGCTCTGCTAACAGCAGTGTTCACTCTAAATAGAGCGCCATCGAAAGCAGTAGCAAAGACACCATATGAATTATGGACTGGAGTGGCTCCAGTACTGTCTTATCTTAGAATTTGGGGTTGTGAAGCCTATGTCAAAAGATTGATCTCAGACAAGCTTACACCAAAGTCTGATAAATGCTACTTCATTGGTTATCCGAAGGAAACCAAGGCTTATTACTTCTATCTACGTTCCGAGAACAAGATCTTTGTTGCCAGGGATTGTAACTTTCTTGAGAGAGAGTTTCTCTCTAAGAAAGACAGTGGGAGTAAGGTACTGCTTGAAGAAATTCAAGATGAACAGGATACTGCTCAACCTAATGAGGAAGAGCAGCAGGAGGACCTACAAGAAATTGTAGAGCCTGAACCTGTAGTACCTGAAGTTCGAAGATCCGGTAGGATCCGTCACGAACCCGAGAGATATCAAGGATTCCTCGTGACTGACTGTCATGATCTTCTGATCATTGATGGTGATGAACCATCGAACTTCAATCAAGCCATGATGGGCCCAGATTCCTCGAAGTGGCGCAAGGCCACTGATTCCGAAATGGACTCCATGTCGGTCAACCAAGTGTTTTCGTTGGTTGACTTACCCGCTGGTGTAAAAGCCATCGAGTGCAAATGGATCTTCAAGAAGAAGATTGACGTGGATGGAAATGTCCAGATTTATAAAGCCAGGTTGGTGGCAAAAGGTTTCAGACAAGTTCACGGTGTGGATTACGATGAAACCTATTCACCAGTGGCTATGATGAAATCTATTCGGATTCTACTAGCAACTGCAGCTTTTCATGATTATGAAATTTGGCAGATGGACGTGAAAACCGCCTTCCTGAATGGTATTCTGGAAGAGGATGTGTATATGACACAACCTGACGGTTACATAGATCCAAAGAATGCTGGGAAAGTATGCAAGCTTCATAAATCCATTTATGGATTGAAGCAAGCATCGAGGAGCTGGAATCTTCGTTTTGATGAAGCGATCAAGCAATTTGACTTCATCAGAAACGAAGAAGAACAATGCGTGTATAAGAAAACTAGTGGGAGCAAGATAGTATTTCTTATTCTGTATGTCGATGACATACTGCTTCTCGGAAACGACATTCCAATGCTGAAGTCGGTAAAAGACTGGCTTGGAAGTTGTTTTTCCATGAAAGACATGGGTGAAGCCGCATACGTTCTTGGAATCAGGATCTACCGGGATAGATCTAGAAGGCTGATAGGCTTGTGTCAAGATTCATACATTGACAAAGTCCTACAAAGATTCAGCATGAAAGATTCCAAGAAGGGCTTCACGCCAATGGTACATGGCACAACGCTAAGCAAGAAGCAGAGCCCTACGTCGGCTGCTGAGCTTGAGCGCATGAAGAATATTCCTTATGCATCTGCAATAGGATCTGTCATGTATGCCATGATCTGTACTCGTCCTAATGTTGCTTATGCATTGAGCATGACGAGTAGATACCAGTCAAATCCAGGTGAAAACCATTGGATTGCCGTAAAGAATATCTTGAAGTATCTAAGACATACTAAGGATAAGTTCTTAGTGTACGGTGGAAGTGATGTGCTTAAAGTCAGTGGATTCACGGACGCAAGTTTCCAGACAGACCAAGATGATTTCCGGTCACAGTCCGGTTATATCTTTTGTCTGAATGGAGGTGCAATCAGTTGGAGAAGCTCCAAGCAAGACACCGTTGCTGATTCCACTACAGAAGCTGAATATATCGCCGCCTCAGAAGCTGCGAAGGAAGTTGTTTGGATACGAAAGTTCATTATTGAACTAGGTGTGATACCACATGCGGCTGAGCCTCTGGCACTGTTTTGTGACAACAATGGTGCTATTGCTCAGGCAAAGGAACCAAGATCACACCAGAAATCCAAGCATGTTCTAAGAAGATTTCACTTGATACGTGACATCATTAATAGAAAGGAAGTCAAGATCAGCCGAGTTCAGACAGATGATAACGTCGCTGATCCGTTGACAAAGCCACTCCCAAGGCCTAAGCTCGAGTTTCTGACTGAAGCTGTAGGCATTAGAGACATTGAAATGTAATCTAAATTTGAGTGGGAGTTTAAGGGCTTTTATTTAGTTATTTGATATGTTCTTGTAAAACATTCTTATGTTTAATGAAATTATTATTTCAAGATTATTTTAACTGTGATGAAATAATCGTTCCAAAATGATATAAACCATTTTATAGGTCATCGAAGTAAGTGACTTGATCTTGAGTCATCAAAGTCATTTAGCTTGATCATGAGACCCTATATTTGATAGATGGATTATATCATCCTGTCCCTAGTCGAAGGTTGTTGAAATTGGAACACCAACAACCGTGAGAGACTGGATTGGTATGTGACTTATGACAAAGTCTCAGTGTGTCATAGATGCGCGGCATCAAAGTCAGTACATAGGTGTATGTTGGGAACATACGACCGGACAAGACCCGATTATAAGAACTCTTCAGGATATTTATATCTGTGTCATAAGAGATTCTTACTACGACTATAGAGTATAGTCCTTAGACCTGAGTTCGCATGCATGTGACTGCACATGGACTGATGCACTTTGATCATTGTCTAACACTATCGTTTTGCGATAGTTATAAGGACCTTGTTTGGGTACATTATGAAATGAGTAGTTTACAGTGATGTAACAAGACGGGATTTGTCCCTCCAATATAAATGGAGTGAATATCTCTAGGCCAATCGGAGATTTGAATACTGGAAAATGCATGGCCATGCTCAAACGGACTGTCCCGAGTCGTTTGGATTGTCAGTATCGAATCAGAGTCCGATGAACAAGATTAGGCTTTATAAGGATGACACCAATCTTGCCTTATGACTAATCGAGATATTGAGACAAAAAGATTATGAATACAGAGATTCCAGTACAAGTGGGAGATTGTTGGAATTGTGTCCAGTAATCTCGGTACTGTCTCTAGAAAGTAAGAGTATGTCAATGATCAGACATAAGTCATATAATACTGGGGGTCATGATGGCTTGCTAGAGTCCGCTCATGATCTATAAGTCTTGGACTTATTGCCTTTATTATATGATCCCATATGGGTCACACGCCTAAGCTAACAGGAAAATGTGTAGGAACGGCTTAGCAGAAGTACGGTAAAAGTGCCAGGCATTTGTCGTACTTAGAGAGAGATAAATGGGTCTGATTAAATCCAAGGGATTTAATCAGATTGGTATTTGGGCCAAAAGCCCAAAAGGGAAAGAGAAGGGTTTTATAAACTAAAACCCAAATCTCTTTCTCCCTAACCCTAGCCCCCCAGCCGCGAACTCTCTCTCTTCCTGCGCCTCCTCTCCCTTGGTCTAGCAGCCTCTCTTCCTGACGGTGTGCGTGTGTGAACCTCTGGAGGAGTTATCACTCGGTGGCTCTCTGATCTCTGACCTGTTCTCTCTTTCCGCTGCATAAACAGGTAAAAGGTGAGATCAATAATGTTTCTATTCAAGAGAACCTAAATCCGTATGTTTAGGACTGTTTAATCTGAAGAACTGAATCAGGATTAACTACCAAAACATCCTTCACGATCGACACAGATCGCAGACGAGACTAGAAGCCTGCAACAGTCCCAGAACGAGTCTACAAACCCATTGTGCGATATCCTAAGGTTCCTAAACCCTCTAAACAAGAGCTAGAAGTGGCTAACTGCATGAAAGTGATGGATAAGAAGATGAATGAAACTCCACTAGCTGAAGCTTCGCGAGTTCATGCAAAGAAGATGATCTCCACTGATGGTGATCTGAAAGAAGAAGTTCAGATTGGTGGAACTACAGTATCTGATAGTGGAGAGAAGAAGATGGCGGTTCCTCTTGAACCTGCTCTAACATCTTCAGTACCTGCAATTGCTCATAAGCAGAAAGCTCCAGACATCAGATCTGCACCAAAGGTAAGGTACAAATCACCTAAGCTTAAACCTCCTGACTCCATTGCTTTGAATGCAGGAAAACGCAGCATCCCACCCAAGCTTCACTCCCTCCCTGGTTCTCTTCCTTCTTTCCTTGGGAAATCTCATGATCCGAAAGCATATACACCACCTTGTATGAAGAGATATTCACATAGACATTCAAAGTCTCTTTTGAAACCACCATGAGTCCGATCTCTTTTCCACAGTCAAGCTATTGACTTTAAACAAGCGGTGAGTGGGAGGCAACCCACTGTTAGGTTTGCATAATTTATTTTTGGTGTTTTCATTAGCATTTTACGTTTTTGTTCTTAGTTTTTGGTGAATTTTGTCTGCAGGATTCGACAGTAATCGCAGTGCGTCGATCGACACACATTGTGTCGATCGTCACAACACGAAAGAAATCGCATTGCAGCGATCGTTGCGGTCCTGAGCAACGATCGACCCACGACGAAAATTCGCACAGCAACGGTCGATGCACCTAGTGCAACGATCGATGCCTGAGCGACAGAGGTAAAAATCCGAAAGAACTCAACCAATCCTTTTAACAAAATTTTCTTTCTTTTTACCAATCCTTCGCTTGACACTACTGGGGACAGTGTGTCTTAAGTGTGGGGGAGGTTCTACTAACTTCTTTCTTTCTGTTTTCTTAGAGTCAGTTAAATTTTTCAAAATTTGTTTTATTGAGTCAAAACTGTTTAAGTAGGAAACAATGATTTTTTGAGAAGATTAGCAGCACTTGCAGGAACTTAAGTAACCATTGGGATAAAGCTGCAGATTATCTCTGGCTCTTAGAAAACCCATACATGGATCAACCTACTGAGAAGACCCACATCGCTTCAGGTATCAGAGGATCCTTTTACTTACTTCAAACTTAATACTGACTTAGATTTCTCACCTAAGGGCTTGGTATACTTTGTGTCGGATTCCCTTGTTAGTTCTGACACAACCTGTAAACCTGTCCTATTTGGTTCCCTTCCATAAAAAAAAAAAAGATAATAAACTGAGGATGAGTTAGTAACTCCGAAGTGGTCATGGGAATGGTAGCTACAACTTTCATATCCTGTGCATCCATGGAATGTGTCCAAAGTACACCCCTTAACGGGAAGAGTACTGATAAAAAAAATAAAATGATACCCAATGGGGAAAAATCAGAATGCTAAGGAAGGGAAAAGAGAAGAAAGGGACTAGAGAAAGATAGTATGGTGGTCTAGAGCTGATAAGGTAAAAGTCCGTGTGCCTTTGATCGATACTCATTAGGTGAGACCGCACTTAAATACTTGCAGAAGTCAGTAGGGAGAATTTGAATGCGTGAATGTGATTGTGGAGTTTACTTAGGACAGTTGCTAAGTTTGGGGGAAGTATATGTTGGTCTTGATGTCTGCAGGTTGATTCTTTCATGTGGTTTACTAAGGGGAATCTGAGTGTTGCTGCTTCTAAGATGAAAAGAGTTTCTGAAGAGTTTTCAAACCTCTTCACTACATTCTAGTTCTCTGTTTTGCTTGAGGGCAAGCAAAGGCTAAGTGTGGGAGAGTTGATATATCATGGTTTTTACCGGTTTTATGCCATGATATAATTGTGTTTTAGAGTCTTTTTGTGTTCTTTTAGAGTCTATTACAGGTATAATCAGGTTTGGAGCAAAATTTGAGATATTGGAGCATTTTGGGGATTTTTGGAGTGTTTGGCCGAGAGATTGAGCTCACTGTCATCGATCGACACACTAGCGAGTTGGGCCGGATTGCATCGATCGACACACTAGCGAGTTGGGCCGATTCGGCGGTTTAATGAAGATTTAAGATTTTGCACTTTGGCCCAGAAGTTTCCAGTATTTACAAAGAAGCCCCAGCCGAGATTTTTTTTTTTTTTTGTCAACAAGAAAACACTAACGAAACCTAAATATCATTAATCCAAATTGGTGGCTCCGCTCCAATATGGACTGTGTGCGACGGTCTTAGACGAGCACTCCGTGCCAATCTATCTGCCATCAAATTCCTTGTGCGCGATATATGGGTGAGTTTAAAATCTGTGAAGAACTCTCTTCGTATTTGAAACTCTTCTATGTGACTCGAGAAAGCTGGCCATTCTTCTGGTTCCGACACTATCTTCACCAATTCTGAACAGTCCGTTGCGAACGTGATGTAGGTATGCTGATGACACTTCATGCACTCCATAGCCCACACTAAGGCTTCGAATTCTGCATGTAGTGGGGATATACTTGCTCTAATATTCATTGACCCCATCAAAACATTCTCATCGCTCTCGAAACATCTATACCATCCTTGTCCCGACCATTGGTCCCCCTCCTTCCAAGATCCATCCACAAAACACCAGAAACCATTAAGTATCAACTCGTTGTGTGAGGATTGTCCATCCCTTGTCTCTATCAGTGGTTCGTTATCCTCAACCATATGTGCATCTCCCCATGTCCCAAATTCCATTTCTGCCAATCTCAATGTTTTCTGTGGGCTCCGATCTATATTTTTATAAACCATATCATTCCTACTTTTCCAAATGTACCATAATAACCAAGGAAATATATTCATTCTCTCGTCCTGCGGTTTTCTCCAAAATAGATAATCCATATTCGTATAGAGAGCTGATATTGGAAAAACCTCTGGGTTTGTCGGTATTTGGGACAACGCCCAAGACTGGATTGCTGGGGGGCATTCAAAAAGCACATGATTTATCGATTCATCCTCCACTCCACACCGAACACATCTTGTGTCACATTTAATACCTCTTCCCTTCAGGTTTTGTGTGACGGGTAAACAACCTGATAAAGCTTGCCATATGAAGTGTCTAATCTTCGAAGGACACTTTATCTTCCAAGAAAAGGCCTGAAGACGTTTAATACTTGGCTCCAAAATAACATCCATTCCATCCTCCTTAGATCGTTCCAATTGATACCCTGATTTCACTGTATATTTACCCTTTTTTGTGAGAGCCCAACCCAATGAATCCGGTCTATTCAATCTGCTAAAGGCCACACTTAATATCAAGGCCACATCTTCTGGTTCCACGATTTCCTCAATGAGTCGTTTGTTCCATACCTGGTGTTGTTGATCAATTAACTGATTAACAGTTACTAATGACTGATTAGAACCTGGTTTTTGAGTTGCTGGCCTCGGGTGATAGGCTGGTATCCAAGGATCGTTCCATATTGAAATACACTCTCCCGTTCCCACCCTTTTGATTAGTCCTTTTTTAACCAGAGGCCTAGCTGATGTAATACTCCTCCATCCATAGGAGGCTGAGTATGATCTTACTGGATCAAGGGGATCCGTATGCCGAAAATATCTTCCTTTAAAGACTCTTGAAAACAGAATATACGGTTTATCAATTAGTCTCCATAATTGTTTCGCTAGAAAAGCCGTGTTAACATCGTAAAAATCCCTAAAGCCGATTCCACCATCACTTTTGTCTTTGCACAATTTATCCCAAGACTTCCAATGCATACCAGTATTTGTCCCTCCCGTACTCCACCAGAAATTTGATACAATACTCGTCAATTTTGTCGTGATTGTTTTTGGTAGCCTAAAACAGGACATTACATGATTTGGTAAAGCTGTTGCCACTGCCTTAATCATTACCTCCTTTCCCCCTCGTGAGAGCAGCTTTGTCGTCCATCCATTAACCCTACCATGAAGTCTATCTTGTAAAAAGCTGAACACCTGTGTTTTTGGGCCACTAAGGCTCTCAGGAATTCCCAAATATGATCCCATCCCTCCTACCGTCGATATCCCTAAGATCGCTTTCAACTCATCTCTCACTCCAATTTCAACCTTATGGCCAAACTGAAGAGAAGATTTCGCAAAGTTTATCTGCTGCCCTGATACACCCTCGTAGTCCTTTAGAATCCGTAAAATTGTCTCGCATTCCTCTTTCTCAGCTTTGCAGAAAAATAAACTATCGTCCGCAAATAGGAGATGGGATATTGGTGGACACGCTCTTGCTACCTTTAATCCCGTAAGTTGTTTTCCACGCTCCGCTTTTTTAATATTCGCTATTAACGCCTCTGTGCATAATATAAATAAATAAGGTGATAAAGGATCCCCCTGTCGTAAACCCCTCTGTGGTGCAATAAAACCTCGTGGTTGACCATTAATTAGGACCCGATATTGGACTGTTGTTATGCATCGCATTATTCTGTCCACACAAGGTGCCGCAAACCCCATTTTGATCAAAAGCTTTTCTATGAAGACCCATTCAACTCTGTCATAAGCTTTACTCATATCCGTTTTGATTGCCATAAACTTACTCTTACAAGACGGATTCGTCCGTAAACCATGAAACATTTCCTGAGCAATTAAAATATTATCTGAAATTAATCTTCCAGCTACAAAGGCCGATTGAGTCTCAGAGACTAGTCTTGGAAGAAGTCCTTTTAACCGTTGGCACAATACCTTGGAGATGATCTTATAACCCACATTACACAAGCTAATAGGGCGTAGTTCTGTCATCCTGCTTGGCCTTTCCGTCTTTGGGATGAGGCAAATATTTGTCATATTGATCCTATTGTCCAGCTCCCCCGTCCTTAAAAAATCATTAACCATACGCACCACATCATCCTTCACAATTGGCCATGATCGTTGGTAAAACAATGCTGTCATCCCATCCGGTCCTGGTGCTTTTTCTGGATGCATCATAAACACCGCTTTCCGAACCTCCTCTTCCGTGGCTAGTACCATCAGTTTCTCATTCATCTGTGTTGTTATTGATTCCGGTACTTCCTGTAGGAACTCCTCAAAACCATCTGGATTACTAGTAGTGAATAATTCGTCAAAATACTCCACCGCTACTCTTTCGACCTCATGATCTTTCGTAACCCACTCCCCGGATGTATTGTGGAGTCCCACAATACGATTCCTTGCCCGTCTTTGTTTCGTCAAAGCAAAAAAAGAATTTCGTATATCTATCACCCGACGTGTGCCACAGGTTCCTGCTCTTTTGTTGCCAAAATTGTTCTTCGTCCCTGTAAGCCTCTTTTAGTTTTCCGGAAATCTCTATAACCTCTGCTTGTGTTCTCAGATCATCTTTTTGAACCTCCTCCAAAGCTTTCTGAAGCTCATATATGTTATCCTTGTTATATGGCGGATTACTTTTCCTCCATCTGGATAGTTCCCTTCTGCATCTTCCAATTTTATCACAAAAACTGGTGCTCCCATTGATTTCCAGACCTTCCCAGCCATGTCTTATTGCATCCATTAGTCCATCTTTTCCCACCCAGCGTTTATCAAATCTGAATTGGTTCCTTCGCTTCTCCTGTTTATCCTCAATGGATGCTACTATCGGTTGGTGATCCGAACCAATCATCCCCAAATATTCAACAAAGGAGAACGGAAAAATTGTGTGCCAGTCTTCGTTGGCCAGTGCCCTATCTAGCTTACACCTTATAAGTTGTTTTCCTCTCCGTCCTCTCCATGAGAGGGAGTCCCCCACCGCCGGAAATTCTATTAACCCGCAATCCCGAATCATAGTGTTAAAAGCAACGAAAGTAGAGGCATGCCTCAGTGATCCTCCCTGCTTCTCATGGTTGCCAGTAATCTCATTTAGGTCCCCTATAACGAACCACGGATTTGTCCTGACCACACCCATACGGGTCAATCTCTCCCATACCTGCCCAGCTGCCCTCTTAGTTTTTGCACTGGTTCACCGTATACAAAAGATATTGAAACAGTCTTCCCTTGCAGGTCTGCCTCAATGTCAATTATCCGATTACTTGCATATATAAGTTTCACGTTTGATGAATCATTATAATAAAGTACTAGTCCTCCACTTGCACCCCTAGGCTCCACAGTATACATTTTATCGTATCCAAAATGTCCCATAAACATTTGTGTAAAAGAATATGGTTGTTTTGTTTCTGAAAGAAACAGAAACTCCGGTTTATTCTTATGCACTATCTCGCGTAAATAACTAATAGTCCATCTGCTTCCTAAGCCTTGACAATTCCAACTTAGAATCCGCATCTTAAAACTTTGTATTATTTACTCCCATTCGGAGCATCGCCTTAGGTATAACCAGATCCCAAGACATTTTCCTTTGGCAATATATGTACCCTCTCCATCCATCAAATCCCTCCATGTCCCGCCATACTAACCGTACCTCTAAGCACTGCTGCCATTGGAAAATGTTCATATTATCGTACATCCTTATATATTGACAACAGTTAGTGGTCCAAATACATTTTCTTAGTAGGGTACATTGTGCACCAGAGCATCTAGTTAAATAGATAAGATCCCTTCGTTTCATTGTCCACAATGCATTGACCATAATATAATGCCTTCCTTGATTACATTGTAGGTAACCTCGTTTATACATGCCATGTGTTTGCCAAAAGGACCTCACCCCAATCTTAGTCCTTTTACTCCTCAACATTATACCCTTGAATCTGCTGATCCTCACTTCGGTCTTACCTCTTGGTTCTGCCATCAGCCCACAAAAGAACTTATCCTCTCCTCTTATCTCTTGATATTCCTGTACCTTCTCCACAATAATGTCCGTAGTATTCGGTTGCTGCTTTATTATATAGACCAAAATAAATCCCCATAATATGTTATCCTCCACAGACACTTGACCAGAAAACCTCCCCAAAATGATGGTACCAATCCTCGTCAAAAAATACCAAGAAGTGTTTACATTAGTCCCTGCTTCATTCCCCCGTTCATCAGATACATCAATATCCCAAACACAATACATACTTAAGTACTTATATCCTGAGTTGTCAATCCCCTTATGATAATCTAGAATGCTAGATACAACTATAGAACATTTGATACGCCTATATTTGTGCCTTAGTATAATATTTACCTTCTCTTCATACCATAGTATTAGTCGAGTCCAACGCATGCAATATGATTCATATATTGGATTGCTAGCATCTGAGAGATCAGAGTAGTACCTTTTTTGAAGCCTCTGTGTCGGTGTAATTGAAAAGATTAGCCTCAGTTTTATGCCTTGCAGATACCACTGATATTGCTTAATAGAACCTAACAGTACCAGAATCATAAAACCCTTTTTCCTCCACAAAACCGTAACCTCAGAACCCCAAATCGTATTAATTAACTTCAAAAACAGGAACATAAGAGCAGTCTTTTGCTTCAGATGAGTCACAGACAACTCAATCCAAAGATTCAAAGAGAGCCACCCATACAATAGAGCTGAATGCCAAATAAGACTAAAAGAAAGCAACAAAAACCAAACTAAATGCACCAGGCTTATTGACTCCATTAAACTAGGACTTATTAAGAACTAAAAGATGAAATCCATTAACCCGAAAGGGCAGGATCATTGCCAGTACCCGGCTGAGGCTTGTGTGAATCCTTGACAGCCTTCTCCTTATGTCCACGCTATCCTTCACCATTTCCCTTCTGAACTCCTTTCTTCCTCGGTGATGTCATTGTCTGCACCATTCTCTTATTGGACAGCGGACCCATTATGAGAGGGGCTCCATTGAAAGCCTTCTTCTTTCCCCCAGCTTGCTTCTGACCCCCACCTTTCCTATCCTCCACCTTCTCCTCTGCTCCTAACACCTCCTGAATCTTGTCCTCAGAATCCTTAGGAATTGCATCACCTACAACTATGTCGTCATGCTCCATAGTATCGTGAACTTCATCCTGCACCATATCCACTGCTCCATTATTTATAGTACTTACATTTTCGTCAGTTAGATCCTCAAGGCAATCATCATCCGCAAACTCATCTTCCATTTCCGCCTCGCCATCCTCAGCCGTATTCCCTCCATTTGCTTCCTTTAGCTCCTTCTGCAGCAAGTCCTTATCAAAAACCATAGGCTCCTCCCGAGGTTCCTCCAAAAAAATTAACTCCTTTCTCACCTTTTTCTCCACATGTGTCCCTTCCTTTGATGCTTTATTTGCTCTGAAAGCCTCAATCAGTAGCCTTTCTTGATCCGTAAGGCCTCTTATCTCCTCATTGTGAGATTGCCTCCTATCCATGGAGTTTCTGCCCCTGTACTCACGTGGGGAAACACCTCTGTATCTTCCTGTCTGGTGAGATGTACCTTCCCCGAATCTTCTTTCACTCCTCTGGTGACCTTGGCGGGTATCTCTCCTATCCGCATTCCTTGAAACTTCCTTTTCTTCCACTAGCTTACCCTTACCCTTGTTGTGATAATGATTCTCCCTTTTGCTATCTGACTCCTTCCTTGGCTCCCTTGGCACCTCTCTGTTACCTGAGATCACTGCTCCTCTGTAACTGAGAGGACCAGACTCTTCTGGTGGTCCTCTTGGTTCTCTGTTACTTCTTCTTCTTCGGCTTTCCTCCATACTTCGCATCTCCACAACTTGGGGGCAGGTCTCTTGGTCGTGACACATGCTATAGCACACTCGGCAGAAACCATGCAGCTTCTCATATCTTAACTGCACCACAACCTCTTCACCCGATTCGAAATCCACAACTGACTCAAAAGCAAGTGGTTTGAAACCATCCAGAGTCACCCGAACCTTTCCATTGTTCAAATCCACTAAATCCGCCTTACCAATACCATTTCTGATGTCCATGAGCGTCGGTTCCGCCCACCAGTGCAACGGGATTCCCATAATTTGTCTTGGTTCACAGATCACATGCTGAAGATCCACTAGAAAGAGCTTTACTGAGCTCTATATTGGAGCTGGAGTACCTACAGGATGAGCCAGCAATGTGCTATGCAAGACTGATGGATTCGGTTGAAGTGGCGATGCAGGTGGAAGTGTCTGACGCGACGATGCAACGATCGACACCAACTATGCATCGGTCGTTGCAAGTCGACAGAGACTGGGCCGAGGATAAAGCTCCGAAAATATAGCTGAAACAACTTCCATCCGGGCTAAGGTACGCATTTCTTGGACCGAATTCAACTTATCCAGTGATTGTCAATGCTAGTTTAAACAACGCAGAGCTCACTTTACTGCTAAGCAAGCTGCGCAAGCATCGAAAAGCTCTTGGCTATCCTCTTGATGACATTTCAGGTATCTCACCGGAGCTGTGCATGCATCGGATACATCTTGAGGATGAGTCTAAGACATCTGTTGAGCATCAGAGAAGGCTTAATCCTAATTTACAGGAAGTGGTTAAGAAGGAGATTATGAAACTCCTTGATGCTGGGATTATCTATCCTATTTCAGACAGTGATTGGGTGAGTCCAGTCTATGTAGTGCCTAAAAAGGGCGGAGTTACAGTTGTAAAGAATGAGAAGAATGAGTTGATCCCTACTAGGACTGTGACGGGACACAGGATGTGCATAGATTACAGGAAGCTGAACGCTACAACCAGAAAGGATCACTTTCCCTTGCCTTTTATTGATCAGATGCTGGAGAGGTTGGCTAATCATCCTTACTACTGTTTCCTCGATGGATACTCAGGTTTCTTTCAGATTCCTATCCACCCAGAAGATCAGGGAAAGACCACTTTCACTTGTCCATATGGCACATTTGCTTACCGTAGGATGCCTTTTGGACTCTGTAATGCTCCTGCCACCTTCCAGAGATGCATGATGTCCATATTCACTGATATGATTGAGGATTTTATGGAGGTATTCATGGATGACTTCTCAGTCTATGGATCATCTTATAATGATTGCTTAGATAATCTGTGCAAGGTGCTGACTAGACGCGAAGAGAAGCACTTGGTCCTTAACTGGGAAAAATGCCACTTCATGGTCAGAGATGGTATTGTTCTTGGACAGAAAGTATCTGAAGCAGGGATCGAAGTGGACCGCGCTAAGATTGAGGTAATGACCAACCTTCAGGCGTCTGATTCTGTTAAGTCTAAGAAGCTTTCTTGGACATGCTGGCTTCTATAGACGGTTCATCAAAGACTTCAGTAAGATTGCTAGGCCACTAACTGCTTTGCTGTGTAAGGATACCAAATTTGAGTTCAATACAGACTGTCAGACTGCATTTGAACAAATCAAGCAGGCATTAATGAGTGCTCCAATAGTTCAGCCACCAGATTGGGATCTGCCTTTTGAGGTTATGTGTGATGCAAGTGATTTTGCTGTAGGAGCTGTTCTGGGACAGAAGAAGGACAAAAAGCTTCATGCTATCTATTATGCTAGTAGGACACTAGATGATGCGCAGAGAAACTGTGCAACCACGGAGAAGGAGATGTTGGCTGTTGTCTTTGCATTCGAGAAATTCCGCCCCTATCTTGTTGGCTCCAAGGTGATTGTTCACACTGATCATTCAGCCCTGGAGTATCTGATGCAGAAGAAGGATGCTAAGCCAAGATTGTTGAGATGGATTCTGTTGCTTCAGGAGTTTGACATTGAAGTGAGGGACAAGAAGGGAGTTGAGAATGGAGTTGTTGATCATCTTTCAAGGATGCTGGTTGAAGAAGACGTGCCCATCAATGATTATTTGCCTGAGGAAAACATCAATATGATTGGTACAATTTTTCAGACGGATTTGGGCAGAGAGTTGCAGAACTGTTGGGACAATCGCACAGTGTCGATCGATGCCACATTGGCAACGGTCGATACAAGTATCGGGGAAGCAACGATCGACACATGCACACGCAACGGTCGATGCATATATGATACGAACCGAGAATCCTTAAGTATCAAAATTGGGAATTATGACTTCGAAATTGCTGCTGTAGAAACCACTGATCGACCCTGGTATGCAGATATAGCTAATTAACTTGCTGCTGAGACTGAACCAGATGATTTAAAGGGTTATGCAAAGAAAAAGTTCTTTAGGGAGCTTAAAAGATACTACTGGGATGAGCCTTATCTCTATAAGCACTGTTCAGATGGTCTTTACAGGAGATGCGTTGCTGAATCAGAAGTTCCAGACATCCTCTTCCACTGTCATGGATCAGATTATGCTGGACATTTCGCTACATTCAAGACTGTGTCTAAAGTTCTGCAAGCATGTTTCTGGTGGCCTACAATGTTTAGAGACACTCATTCTTTCATCTCTCAGTGTGATGCCTGTCAGAGGAGAGGGAAAATAAGCAAGAAGCATGAGACGCCTCAGAATTTCATTCTGGAAGTTGAGGTTTTCGATTGCTGGGGCATAGATTTCATGGGTCCTTTTCCCTCATCCTATGGGAATAAGCTCATCTTGGTTGCTGTGGATTATGTGTCTAAGTGGGTAGAAGCACTAGCTAGTCCAACCAATGATTCTTCGGTGGTAATTAAGCTGTTTAAAACCATCATATTCCCCAGATTTGGAGTACCTCGTATAGTGATTAGTGATGAAGGATCTCATTTTATCAATATGGTCTTCGAGAAGCTGCTGAAGAAGCATGGAGTTCATCACCGAGTCGCTACTTCTTATCACCCTCAGACTAGTGGACAAGTCGAGGTTTCTAACAGGCAGATTAAGGAGATCCTTGAGAAGACAGTTGGAAAGACAAGGAAAGATTGGGCAGCAAAGTTGGATGATGCATTATGGGCTTACATGACAGCATTCAAGACACCACTTGGGACCACTCCATTCCATCTGCTATATGGAAAAGCATGTCATCTGCCAGTAGAGCTTGAGCACAAATCAGCATGGGCTGTAAAACAGATGAACTTTGATCTTAAATCTGCTGCAGAGAGGAGATTAGTGCAGCTTAATGAGTTGGATGAGATTAGACATTTTGCCTATGAGAACTCAAAGCTGTACAAGGAGAGGACTAAGGAATATCATGACAAGAAGATTGTCTCCAAACAGTTTGAGCCTAATGATCAGGTACTTTTGTATAACTCTCGTTTGCATTTGTTTCCAGATAAGCTGAAATCAAGGTGGTTTGGTCCTTTCACAATCAAAGAGGTGCGTCCATTTGGAGCTGTCGTTCTAACTGGAAAGGAAGGTAATGAATTCACTGTGAATGGTCAGAGAGTGAAACATTATTGGGCTAAGGCCGAGATTCCAGAAGGTCAGATTCTGCCTCTAGATGATGCACCCTCTACCTAAATCAGTTGAAGCGTCAAGCTATTGACGTTAAACAAGCGCTGAGTGGGAGGCAACCCACTGTTTTCGTTTTTTTCATTTTAATTTTAGTGTTTTTGTAGGATTTTACGTTTTGTTTCTGGTTTTGGTGAGTTTTTGTTTGCAGGTCTCGGGCAAATCGCAGTGCGTCGATCGACACACTATTGTGTCGATCGTCACAACACGAAAGAAATCGCATTGCAGCGATCGTTGCGGTCCTGAGCAACGATCGACCCACGATGAAAATTCGCACAGCAACGGTCGATGCACCTAGTGCAACGATCGATGCCTGAGCAACAGAGGTAAAAATCCGACAGAACTCAACCAATCTTTAAACAAATTTTTATTTCTTTTTACCAATCCTTCGCTTGACACTACTGGGGACAGTGTGTCTTAAGTGTGGGGGAGGTTCTACTAACTTCTTTCTTTCTGTTTTCTTAGAGTCAGTTAAATTTTTCAAAATTTGTTTTATTGAGTCAAAACTGTTTAAGTAGGAAACAATGATTTTTTGAGAAGATTAGCAGCACTTGCAGGAACTTAAGTAACCATTGGGATGAAACTGCAGATTATCTCTGACTATTAGAAAACCCAGACATGGATCAACCTACTAAGGACACCCACATCACTTCAGGTATCAGAGGATCCTTTTACTGACTTCAAACTTAATACTGACTTAGATTTCTCACCTAAGGGCTTGGTATACTTTGTGTCGGATTCCCTTGTTAGTTCTGACACATCCTGTAAACCTGTCCTATTTAGTTCCCTTCTCCCCTTCCATTAAAAAAAAAAAGATAATAAACTGAGGATGAGTTAGTAACTCCGAAGTGGTCATGGGAATGGTAGCTACAACTTTCATATCCTGTGCATCCATGGAATATGTCCAAAGTACACCCCTTAACGGGAAGAGCACTGATAAAAAAAATAAAATGATACCCAATGGGGAAAAATCAGAATGCTAAGGAAGGGAAAAGAGAAGAAAGGGACTAGAGAAAGATAGTATGGTGGTCTAGAGCTGATAAGGTAAGAGTCCATGTGCCTTTGATCGATACTCCTTAGGTGAGACCGCACTTAAATACTTGCAGAAGTCAGTAGGGTGAATTTGAATGCGTGAATGTGATTGTGGAGTTTACTTAGGACAGTTGCTAAGTGTGGGGGAAGTATATGTTGGTCTTGATGTCTGCAGGTTGATTCTTTCATGTGGTTTACTAAGGGGAATCTGAGTGTTGCTGCTTCTAAGATGAAAAGAGTTTCTGAAGAGTTTTCAAACCTCTTCACTACATTCTAGTTCTCTGTTTTGCTTGAGGGCAAGCAAAGGCTAAGTGTGGGGGAGTTGATATATCATGGTTTTTACCGGTTTTATGCCATGATATAATTGTGTTTTAGAGTCTTTTTGTGTTCTTTTAGAGTCTATTACAGGTATAATCAGGTTTGGAGTATAATTGGAGATATTAGAGCATTTTGGGGATTTTTGGAGTGTTTGGCCGAGAGATTGAGCTCACTGTCCAGAAATCCGGATTGCATCGATCGACACACCTTTGGTGTCGATCGACACACTAGCGAGTTGGGCCGATTCGGCGGTTTAATGAAGATTTAAGATTTTCCAATTTGGCCCAGAAGTTTCCAGTATTTACAAAGAAGCCCCAGCCGAGATTAAGCCTATATAATTAGGATTTTGGTGTTTATTTTACAGACGCTTTCATAGTTAAGAGCAGATAGTTTTTAGAGCTATTGGGGCTGATCTGATCCTGTACTTCATTTATTTTGGAGAATATTTTGAACCCCTTTATTTATTTAATCTCTTTTATGATATCTATTAATTCATTGATTATGCTTTCATATTCTATGCCTGAGTAGATTCATAGTTAGGTTTAGGGTTTCTCATTAAGGATTTCATGACTTGATAGACTTGTTTAAATCAGTTAAGGATTCACATGAATAGAATGTTCTTCGATCTAAATTGAGTTAAATGCTAGTTCTAACCTGATCAATTAGAATCTAGATCTTAGGTTTCTAAATACGACACGAGAGTGTGGTTTATAATCTGAACTATTTAGGTTGAGCAATTAAATTATTCGCAAAGGAATTTGGTTTAGTTTAATTGTGAACATATCGAACTTGAAATTAATGCTGGTTTAATCTGTTAGTAATTGCAAAGGAATTTGGATTGCTGCACTTAGACTTAGAGAATTCTCGCAAAGAGATTTGGTTAATTCTATATCCGTGATTTGAGTTCTAGAACTGTGCTTAATTAGATCCTGACTGATTGATTTGTCTGCTTGTCTGATTTCCTGAGAACACCCTAGGCCTAGCGCCTTTAATTAACTGCTTTCACCACCGATAATCTGCTACTTGTTTACTTTCTCGCTTTGCTTTTGTTTTACTACAAATTGCTTTCTTCTTAGTTTAAATCTCTACAGTTCTAATCTATCGAGATCAGAGTCTCTGTGGATTCGATACCCTATATACTACAATCACTTAACAGTGCACTTGCAGTAGAATAGGATTAAAACCTGACCCAATCAGCGGTTTAAACTAATGTCACTATTCTTCTCTGCATCATTTACTAAAATAGTAATTTCATTATTGCTTATTCTAGCAAAACCGGTTGTTATATAGGTCAATTGAATCTTAGCTATTTTCTTTTCTAGATAATTGGATAGGAACAACTTTGTATATGTCTGTCTAATGCAGTGTTATGGAAACATATTTGAGTTCTAAGCACGATCCATATACCTCATGTGCTATATGGTGACTTTAGAGTGAATACGTAGTATTTGTCTGTCTACACACGGGGTTATAAATATGGGTGGATACATAATATATGTTTCAGGTCTATCGTGACATCATTGTTCTTTGGATACATATTTGTCTATGTAGGTGGATAAATAATAACCATCGTGTATGTGTCATCTATTTACCAAATAGTAATAAGCGTTGAGTTATAAATTTTTCCATATTAACTATTCCATATGGATTCCTACTAACACTAATGGATAGTCATATCAAGATTAAACAGTCTACTCGTTTTACTAATGGATACATCAATATACAGATATATGGAGAAGTAGTTGACTCATAAGTATAACTTAACTATCTGTTTTAATAAAACATTTTATGTGTTCTCGTACATAATGGTGACTTTAGAACTCTAAACTATGATTTGACGGCTAAAATATTTCTTGTTTCGAAGACATATCGATCGTTGCGTTAATTAAGTTTTGAATAATTCATTTATTTATTAATTTAGTTGGATTTATATATTTTAAAATAAAGCATATATAGTATCAGTTCATGGGTGGGAAAAAGCTTAGAAATTTAGGGATACCGGATACATGTTATAGCGTGGATACAAAAAAAACCCGCTATTCCTTACATATATTAAAGATAATTAAGAATAACTTAACAAAATATTTAAGTTCGGATATACGAATTTAGTCACTCCAACCGCCGCTGTCTTGAAAACCACCAATCTCAGTCCACTCCAATAAAGTCTGCAGAATTATCCGGAAGAACACTGAAGTATCAATAGTCCAAAAATAAATGGCACATATCGGGTCCTTTTACGTTTTCGTGCACCCAGTAAAGCTAGTAAAAGTAAAATGCACATGGGCATGTCGATATTCTTCATATGTCAACCGACTCTCTTATCAAGGTGAGATAGATTGTGATGTCGATATGCTAGTCTTAGCACTAGAACTCCCCTATATGTCTCCTAAGAGAACGGATAGTGTGGCAAGAGAGATGAGGAATAGTTGAACATGCATCCAAGCTAGGCTGGGAAAAATTCCCGGACCCAAAAAAAATACCTGAACCTTTAACCGAACCGAGATAATCGTTTACTCCATTGGGTATTTAGCTTGCATACTCGTGGGTATGGATATGGGTATTATCCGAGACCCGAACGGGTATCTGAGGACCCGAACCAAAGACACTAACCCACATCCTTATCATTATTAGCTACTAGGTTTAGTCATTTAGTTTCATAATTCGTGTCCATGAGCTTTACAGTTGGGGAACTTGAAGTATGGAATTATTCTTTGGACTTAGTAAGGCTTGTGTTACTATATGTTATATATATAGTTAGTTGTATAAATATTTAATTAATACGTTTTACACGAAGATATGAACAACAAATGAAGATTATTTGCTTAATTTGATTCAGTTAAAACATTTTCGGGTATTTTGGGTAAAAATACCCATAAAGAGCCGAAACTATTTGTAACCAAACCGAACCCGAAACGTACCCGTTTATTTCGTTTATTTTATAGGTATAATAATTTAGGAACCGAACTTACCCGGACCCGAAAAGACCCGACGTGAACCCGAACCAAAACTTGGTCGGAACCTGTATGGATACAAAACTACCTTACACGAATATACATGTACCCAAATAGACCCGACCCGAACCCGAATACTCGAACGCCCATGCATAATCCAAGCCATGGGAGATGGATCGACGAATTACTTCGTACCAGTACATAGCATGCTTGCATCCAGCCACTGCGTAGTGTTTGATCCGTTGAAAGACTTCTACTCTTTCGTCTGTGTACATGAAATTGGAGATTGCCTTCAAGAACACGGCGGTTGGGTTGTTGGCATCTAGACATATATTCTGCAAAAATATTAAGCCTTCATGGTTTCCTTATGTGGGGTGAGTCTATATAAGATCTATGTGAAATAGCGTATCCACGTGATCCTCGTCATCACGAAGAGTCTTGCGCACGGCTCTAACCTTGAAGTGGTCTCGAACGTTATCACTAACACTTCTGGAAAGGATTGCTCTTCTTAAGTCGTCCGGAAAATCAACAAGATTGAGAGAGCGACGGTTTCGGCTGGATGATGTGGCGTGTCGGGGATTCACTCTTCTCATATTTGGTGATGTGTTTTGTGCTTGGACAAAGAGCTTGGGACGACATATCTAATTTTTAGATGACAAAGGGGCACAACTTTTCCTGTTCCTCACAACTTTAATTCAATGCATAACTGAATGAACATGTCATGCACACCAAATACATCCATCCATGAAATATATTGGCTCATGGATAGGTGTAATATGATTTGAAGTCATTATTGGTAGATGTAATAATACTTCTATTAACATCAAGTTTGAATTGAACAATTATCTATCAAGTAAATTGCAAGATGGATACAAAGAGGTTAACCATGGTGCTACTTTGGAAGATGAATAGAAATAAACAATTTCATCTATCATAGTGATGAATAGTCATACTAGTAATCCATATACTAAGTTTAAAGTAGAAAGATATTAAGATATTAGCATATATATTGATATTCATATTCGTAATATAGGAGTATCCATATTCTTAGTGGATATTTATATGGATACACTATATACGATGTAAAGAGTTATATACGTAATACATATACTATAATTGTTAGGGATAGTTAATATTCACTATATTGGTTATATTGTATATGTTAACATGGATACATCTATATTCGAAGTGGATAATTATTCGTAATCCATTGGTTGTAATCGTTGGGAACAACTTAAATATGCATATTAGCCTTATGTGGAATATACATCTATACATATCAGCATTTGAACTTCGTGCAGCATATAAACTGACCAACTACCTAAAATGCATGTGCAACACAATCGAAAAAGATCTACTACGGATGCCACAAATCAACAATAATATATATCGTAAATGATTGATAGTTAATTGTTAAACCACTAAGACATATATTCAGCTCAATATAAAAGAAAATTACTGAAATCCATTCGTTAAAGTCTCGTAATTAACCTACAAAACTACTCAGATTAATACAGTAAGTGGTGTATATCTTCCACCTTAGTTTCGAGGTTTCCAACCTTCGCAAGCAATGAGTCAATCCTTTCCATCAATTCAGAAATTTGTGACTTGTGTGCTTCTTCTTTTAGAGATGCCTCCATCTTCATCTTCTCAATTTCCTCCAAAATCACTTCGTCCCATCACGTCTTAAACCCACATACATGTTCTGGGCCCTACCAATACCAAGAACATATGTTCAAATATTACATAAGAAACATAGGAACTAAGATAGTGTGCACGATGATGTTTGCGAGCTTACATCAAAAAAATTGTAAAGGCATGTGTAGAAGTGCCTTCCTCTATTATCATATGAGTTCGAGCAACGTTTCAAATATATTATATTCCAACAAGTGAAAATCTAAAGGGGACTATTAGGATGGATAGATTAAAATTGTTGTTCTATAAAATGTGGATAGTCGACTGCAAGACATTGTGTCCACCAGAAAAATGTAATACGCATGCTTCTTTAATATCTATTAGCCCTTTACAGTTGTTACACTGCTTTAGTTATAAGTTATAAATTTTAGCCGTTAGCCTATTCCACGCATGCGTCACATCGTCACATCTCAATGTTGACCCAAAATAAAATAAAATAAGCTATTAGAAAAATGGTTTCAATTCAATCTCAGAAGCACCTTCTACACTTGCATTGGAAGGTCACATGCCATAATTAATTCTCAAATATGGCTCGCATATAAACAAAATCAATTCACTTAATGTGGCTACCAAGTTCGATACTCGCCGAAATCGCTCCCCGACACACAGAAATTGCGTTTATTCAAGAGTCCGACTAGACCATCGCTACTACTTCACTTGGTTTTCAGACGAACAATATTCATAGCATTACAAATTCTACATAAAGTGCGTAAATCACATGAACCCGTATGCAATGTACACTGACAGCCTTCATTTGGAACATCTCTTTGGTGTTGATCGAGGAGTCTTCTCCTTCTACAAGCAGTTTTCACAATTAGATTTAATACTGATAGAAATACTATATACATATACATTTAGGTTTGAGTTATTGCCTGAAATTCGCCGATCGACAGACACCTCCCTTCATTAGGTATACCCGATGGTATGTTGACATATGGTGGATACAAGACACGGTTGCGTACATCATCCAGAATAACATAGTCTCTGGGATTCTCTCTTGGGATTACCACGCATTCGTAGGTTTCCCTCTATATTGATGTCTTGTAATGTGAATCGCATAGGATTCCGTAGCTTAAATTGAGGATGTCCGCAGCTATTAACGCATGCCCATATTGGATTTTCAGCTTGTCTAATATCTTGCATGTGCATCGCTTGTCTTCCAGAAGAACATGAAACGCTTCCCCGCCAAACTGCCCAGCTACCTCAAAATTCCAGTTTGCCACACTCACGATCTTGCTGCCGTGAACTTCATGCATATGCTTATCCATTAGCTTATCAACATCAGTAGATACTTCGTCCTTGTGCGCAGCTGATTTCTCCCTTCAAGAAATAATCCACCTAGTCAACATATATCGAATACACGAGAATATTCGACGATAGGTTGACTCCTCCCAATGAGTAACGCCTTATTCAATGCCTCTGTAATGTTGCTAGTCATAAGATTGTACTGTTATCCTTTGAAATATGCTCTTGTCCAGTGTTAAACACCTATATTTTCATGGTACTTAGAAAATTCTAAGTTATTGTTACGGATCAGGTTTTATATATCACGGTAACCCCAATCATATAAGCAGTCCCCGCTCCTTTAACCATTTGCGCAAGTCATGTCGATTTAAACTTGTCTTTCACATTTCTCTGAACGTGCTCAAGACATGCTCCATGATGAGCTCGAGGGAAGATCCAACCCTTAGCTTTGTATATAGACTGGCACATATCCGATATGAATGTCAAGGTGAGACTATCAGCAATAGTCCTCTGAAGCTTGTGGAAGAAATATGTTCACGACACTTCGTTCTCTTTGTCCACAATACCAAATTCTAGTGGAATGACTTGAAAATTAGCATCTTGTCCAATGGCAGTCAACAAAACTCCACCGTATATGCCACTCAAATGTGTGCCATCCAAAATAATCATTCTACAAAACTTTGAAAACCCTTAATGGATGCGCCAAATGCTAGGAACAACTTGTTTTGGACTAGATGCTGAGTTGGAATATTTCCCTTTGAAAGCAGTAGCAATGACTTTTGTTGTCCCTGGCTTCATGTACTTGTTCCGAGTATCAGTGATGCACGTGTGCCCTAACTCAGCCTTACGTACCTGCGAATATACTGTGTCTTTCATCTCATGCACCATCACATGCAAGTTGCAAGTTTCTTCCGGACAATGAATAACTATTTTGTGTAGAATAAACACATGCTTTATATAGTGAAACTTGTTCTTAATCACATGGATTGCAAACCATATTAGGCAATCATATTTGTTCTAAAAAAGTTTTCCCTTGTACAGATCATCACTCATTGAGTCTAGATCTAATCAGGGACATGATCGCGTTAATACTCGTTCTCATCCACCATTGGCAGAATATCAGTGTGTTCGTCGTCAAACAATCAAGAGTCATCACCGTTTTCCAAACCTCTCCACGTGTACATTGTATTCATGTTGTCCTGGAACAGAATCACCAGTCTTGCACTTGGGTTTATTCCCTACTCCAACGCGAATGAGGATTTCCGTCATCACATCCAATGCGTCTGAACCTCCATATTCATCATCGATAAGGGTTAACCAGAATTCACGGTCCACATCCCTACATCGATAGGCACCTCATCTCACATACCATCAATATCTATTCATATCAGCATCGTTAGGTGGACTGTCTTGGACCGTATGCCCAACTGTTTCAGCGTTAGCGGAGACATCCTCTTGGCTATCTTTATCTAGTAAATTGAAGATGAATGGAAGCATGTTTTTCCTGCACTGTGTTCATGTACTCTATCCACTAAAGCATCGGCAGGTTGATTGTCAGGAACCGTATTCCTTACTTTTTCATCGTTATTGGGGATATTTTCTTGGCTTTCTTTATCTAGTAAATTGAAGTTGAATGGAGGCATGTTTTCCACATAGTGTTCCTCTAATGTATCCATTAAAGCTTCGTCGGTGGATAGTATGGAACGTTACCCATATTGTTTCATCGTTAACTAACAATTTTTGGACTGTTTGTATCTAGTAAATTAAAGCTGAATGGAGACTCGCATGATGTACCGTGTTCCATTGGATACAGGTTATCAGGACACTTGGTATTAGAGAACAATAGTGAGCGCTGCTCGGTAATAATATCCACCAATTCTTGCTTGACAAATGTCTTGCTAAACGTAGTTATTAACCATGGATCACCTGTCTTGGCCAGAGGGGGGTATGTACGAAGCATCGACTCCAGTGTCTCCAAAGTCTCATCTTCTAACATTACTGGAGAGTCTCTGTTGGGGTAAAATCCCCCTCGACAAAATCAATAGTCGAAAGCGGATCGAGATGGATAGCATTTCGTATGAACAACGTTTGGTACAAAATTTACGAAACTATTTAGCCAAACTTCCAAGCAATACAAACTGCTCGGATGGGTCATTCTGACAAGCATATCACTCGGCAAAATCCACAGACAAGCATGAACGCTCAGACAACCTGCTCGGATAATCCAAGCAGAGCAACCTGTTTGGACAATCCGAGCAGGACAGCCTTCTTTAACAGTACGAGCAGGACACACTGCTCGCAAAATTCGAGCAGGAAGCACTGCTCAGAATTTCCGAGCACAGTGCACTGCTCGGAATTTCCGAGCACGTTCACTACTTTGAATTTCCAAGCACAATGCACTTCTCGGAATTTCCGAGCAAGATGTATTCTTCGGAAATCATAACACATTGCTCGGACTTTTCAAGAAAAACACACTCCCTCACAAGCTCTGAGCAGAACACACTCCCTCGGAAACTCCGAAAAGAACATACTACCTAAGAATTTCCGAGCACAACGTACTCCCTCAAAAGTTCCAAGCAAAACATGCTTCCACAGTCTTCCGTACATACACTTTTCTTATCTTATCTATTCGGATACTTGACAATATCTTCCTATGAATGCTCGACTAGCAAAAACCCATCTTCGTAACGATAACTAACACATTACGAGCCGTTGACAGAATCATCGAATAAGATATACGAAAAACGAACTTTCGCCGAACCCACAAGTTTCATATTTTATAGACTTTGGGCCGGACTAAGAAGACTTATACCCAAACAGATTCGGATCGTCCCTTTTTGTCCCATTCGTAAAATAAAGTTAAGCCGCAGAAAGATAACTACGAAAACGGAAACATAAACTCGAAGAAGAAAACAAGAAGATAATTTTGAGCATGAAGAGGAAAATCCGAGTATATAAGTAAATTCGAACGAAAAATGGAATGTGCGATAACAGGAAGATCTATGGAAATCTTGCAGATGAATATCCTCTAAACCGACTCGCCGCGACTATGTAAGACGAAGGACTTCCTACGATCAAACAATTCCAATAACCTTAGCAAAAATACTTGTACTTTTTTTGGCTCTACGACTTGTACTCTGTTTTTTGTCAAACACATCAATAAAATCATTCTCCGGATCTCTTCGTATGTCGTTTACATTAGAAAATCATGTTAACTAAAAAGTTACTCAACAAAAATTGACACAGCGAGTTTCGACTCTCACAGTTTAGCGCTGTGTGTGGGGAATAGAAGTTTCTTACACTTAAAAACCACCGACTAGCATATCCAAAGAAATGGCCACCGACGGAGATGAAGACACAAGCATAACAGATCACCAATTGGGGACCGGCGGAACAAGCAACATCATTGCAACAGACAACACTATGACGAGCAACGTCACAACAGGGAACGTTGCGGCTGAAAACGTTGCTACATATACAACGCGACAGACGCGACATCATACACGACACTGACCTAGTTAAAAAAGATAGTAGCCACACTTATGCAAAGCACTCAAGACCAGGAGAAGGCGAATAGCACGCTTACGGAGCAAGTGGAGAGGCTTAGAAACAAAAATTGAGCAAGGAACACATGAACGGTAAATTTCCCAACAAACGAGCGTATGCGACTCGATTTCTCAACGCCCGGCGGCTCAACAAGAAACCCTATGCAACATCATCTGCAGATCTCAAACGAGCAAACCCCTCCAGCGGTTAGATCCAACTCAACGTATCCACCACCATTGATCCGACTGAGAAGGCTCACAATGGCTATCGACGTCGACGAAAAAGATTGTGGAGACAAAGATCTGGTCTTGCCTGAAAACAAAACTGAACAACAATATGACGATGAGGAAGAAAGGATAAGAGAAAATCGATATAATCCCAAACAAAGTGAGAACGAGCTCCTAGAAGAAGAAGGAAAGGTCCAACAGACTCAACGAAAAAATCAGCTAAAGAGATACATGTAACAAGACGAGACAAACTCAAGGTGCTTTGAGCCATGCTTGCACAAGCAACAGGATTTACTGGAGACACAAAAATAACTCTCATAATGATAAAGCTGCCAGTGCAAGCCGGAAGAGTCCAGAAAATCATTGAATTCTCACTAATCGACCGTCCGCAATCTACAATGGGATCTTAGGAACCCCATTGATAAATTCAATGAGAGCCGTCCATCGACATATCACCTCTGCATAAAGTTCCCGACGCCTAGTGGAGTGAGGACGATTTGGGGAAGTCGAGGACAGCCTGCTCGTAAATATTCTCGGAACAACGAACATGATTGACATGCAGATGAATCAGAAAGAAGTTATCCATCCCATCGAACAAATAATCACAGTTAATGTTTCTTCGAAGGATTTTGGTCCTAAGAAAAGTGTGGCCCCATCCGATGGCAAGAAGAATATGACCAGCCTAGGACATACCTTACATAATCAATAAAGAGATTAGCCTCGGAGTGTACGTCAGGATGATAAGATTTTGGAACGCAATGCATCTGAAGAAGTACTATTACTAAGCCAAGACTTCTAAACGTCTGAAAAAAACAAGAAACAACTTACTATGGGACAGCTTGATCCCCAAAAGGGGTACGTAGGCAGCCCATCTTTTGTTCGGTTCATCTGTCCCCCCCCCTCTCAAAAAGGGAGGAGGAGTGAGCCCGTATATATCTCTTCTCCGCATCAGAAATTCGAAAATTATTGAAACAATTTCCGGACTCAAATGCAACCTTCTCAAAGATTCCCCTTGACATCTCACAACGAGAATTGATATCATCCTACGCTGCAAATCCATACTCGGATGCATTCAGACCGGTGATCAGATCAATATCTGACACGCTCGGCCGTCTCGGCAATCCACACTGCTCAACTAGCAGCAAAACTTGCCCGCTTGCTAATTTAACTAGTTTCAAGACGTAATCGGACAAATCCATTCCATGCATTCAAACTGTTAAACATTTTACTCGGCACTCCCTTAAGATGATAGGCTCACCAGAT
The DNA here is from genome assembly GCA_030180135.1 of Orychophragmus violaceus. Lineage (NCBI taxonomy): Eukaryota > Viridiplantae > Streptophyta > Magnoliopsida > Brassicales > Brassicaceae > Orychophragmus > Orychophragmus violaceus. Next base: position 97,075,936 of record CM058239.1, on the reverse strand, counting down.
CACGACCATGTAGCTCGACGCCTCCGTAAACGTTCAACTCCTCGATCATACAAAGGAATTTTCCAGTAAACGATAAACGACTTTCCTTTTATTTTCATTCAATTTACTTGTTTTAAAAGAAAGTTTAAAACCCGAACTTCATAACGTAGCAAACCATTTCAATTCAATAAATGTCATATCATTCCGAGTCAATTCTAGCGCATTTGCATTATTTCTCAACATTCCATATCTCGTATGTTGTTGGCCACAACAGACGAACAAACGCATCCTTTAGGATCCTAACCAACATATCATAAACGGATTGAGGTTCTATTACATCCTCCAAATTGATAAAAGCGCGCTATACAAATTCCGACCGATTATATCCTGGTCTAATATCCGCTAGGTATACCCTAGTTGATATTCTAATTGAATTGATATCCACAACGGGAATGTAAGTCGAGATGTTTAGCAAAGTCCTAACTCGAAGTAAACCGCTAAACCCAGTAAATGCTTCTTAGCACATTGGTCTATGAAGTCTCAACCAAGTATATCTTGGTCTAATATACGCTAGATATATCCTAGTTGATATCGACTTACTATCAACAACGGAAATGTAAGCTGAGATGTCTCGCAAAGTGCCAAACTCGAAGTAAACCGCTAAACCCAGTAAAAGCTGCTTAGCACACTGGTCTAAGACGTATCGACTGAGTATACTCTGGACTGATATCCGCTAGGTATATCCTAGATGATATTCGTTTATAGTTTACTACCAAAATGGATGCGTAAGTAAAGTATGTCTCGCTAGCCTTCAAACTCAAAGTATAACTCGAAACCGAGTTAAAACGCTTCCGAGCATACTAGTCTTAATCATCATAGGTCCATAAGTCGAACGGGAACGGTAGTTGGAGGTGACTCTTCGATGGCCCGCTTGAGCTCCCTTGTCGACAGCTGCAAGATAGTCCGTTACGGACTCCGGAGATCCTGTTAGTTTTCGGAGAAGTTGTAGGCATCTATCTCGAGGTTTAAGGGATGGCCTTGGAGGATGCTTGTGGTAGCTATGATGTGAACTCTAATTTTTCGGAACTATGGCAAAAGCGGGATGGTCGAGGTCTTGGCATGTGATTGTTGCGCTCTCGTCTGGATTTTTTTTTGGGTTTAACTTTATCTCGGGCCTTACTCTAAGTTGTTGTCTCCGTCATATTCTTGTTGGTTTAGGTAGTTGTAGTTCTTTTTTTCGGTTTGTCTGTCTTTCTTTGTTATCTCTGTAATTCTGTCAAAAAATCGAAAATGATAATAAATCTTAATATTTTTACCAAAAAAAAAACTATAAGAGTTTCAAGACCCTTTTATGGATTCAGAGAAAGTAGTGTTTCAGATAGTAGACACTGTGGTCCTTGGTGAAGCTTCCATACTTAGTTATAACATTCTTATATAAAACTATCATTTAACACCTAATAAAAAAAACTTAACCAATAAATAAAATACAATGAAAATTGTCATAAAATACTATATACTAGTATGATTTGTTCGTACAATGTGCAAACACAAATATTATTAAACATAAATTTTCTAAAAATAATTTTTTTTTATCAAATTAATTGAACAACAATAATAATATTATACTTTATAATTTGTTATAAATAAAATTAATTGTAATAAAATAAATTGTAGTTATATATTTTTATGTATAAAATTAATACATTTATTCTTATTAAAAATATTTTATCATTAATATATATATATATATATTCAAAATTTATAAAAATAATATGAATTTGTTATATAAAATCCAAAACAATATATATTAATATTTTCATGTTTATCATCTTACTTTTTTATTTTTTTTTATTTAAGATTATGTATATCTCTAAAATAAAATTAAAAGTTTTATAAATATTTTTATATTTATCATCTCATCGTACTTTATTAATTTTTATTCAAGATTATGTATATCTCTAAAATAAAACTTAAAAAAATCTATGTGAAACTATTTATAACTAAACATACATACATTATTATATTTAATAATATACTTTAAAATTTGTTATAAATAAAATTAATAGTAATAAAATAAGTTGTAATTTTATATTTTTATGTAAAATCAATACATTAATATCTTATTTAAAATAGTTTATCATTTATATATATAAACTTAAAATTTATATAAATAAAATGAATTTATTATATAAAATAAAAAAGTATTATTAATATTTAAAAATATGCATAAATAGTTTTTCATTTTTATCATCTTATTTTTTATTTCTTTGAAGATTATGTATATCTCTAAAATAAAATTAAAATTTTTATAAATATTTTCATATTTATCAGCTCATCTTACTTTATTATTTTTTATTCAAGGTTATGTATATCTCCAAACTAAAACTTAAAAAAATCTTCATAAATATTTAATATTTAGCATCTCAAATTTGTATCCAAAGTTATGTATATCTCCATAATAAAATTAAAAAAAACACAATAAAATTACCAATATAAAGTAAGGTTAACACTATATTACCTAATTTCATTAATGATAAATTAGTAATCATCCATTTTTAGAGTGAGTTTAAGACCAAAAACACTTTTCAATTAATATAAAGATGTAAATTAAGATTAACAGAGTAATTAGTCTAATTTTATTAATGGTAAATTAGTAATCAGCCATTTTGAGAGTGAATATAAAACCAAAAGCACTTTCCAATTAGTATAAAGATTAGTAATCAGTCATTTTGATAGTGAATATGAGACTAAAAGCAATTTTCAATTAATATAAAGATATATTCTCGTAGAACATAGTTCTTCATTGTATTTATTTTGGCCTTCAAAACTTTTAGTTATTCATGAGTGATTTTGGAAAATATATCCTCAATTTCATTTTTCTTAGAAAATCCACATTTCACATTCACTATAACTATATGATATGTCATGAGTTTCTTTTCATGAATATCTTATAATATTTCATATTATTTTTGGTATAATACTTCATTATTATATAGCTATTGAATCATTTTTTGCCGTCTATGGTAATATTAATAAGGCCCAATGTGCAGTGTTTACAGAGCAATGAAAGATTACATGGGCTTATAAAAACAAACGGAAATATGCGGCTCAGTGCTCAACCTAGTCAACTCGAGGAGGTGAGTGACAACCACGTGTCCTCCGACTCACGGACACACGTCGAAGGCACCGAAGTTCCGACATGCACGCCGGCGACGAGGAAATCGCAGGTCGCCATCACCAGGGGATAGCTTTGTTATCGTTTGTAGAGACTCTGTCCATTTGCTTCTGATGTTCAGATTCACCGGAAAGAGAACAGAGATAAAAGGTCTTTATGCCTCAAGCCACCGATGCTTCAGGGAGAAATCAACTGCTCGAAGGTCCATTTCTTGACTGGAAATTGTGTCCCGAACTGACGGTCTCCTGGAAAACATGTCGCGAACCATGTGTGAGAGATTCAGCTTCAAGAGCTTATACCCTCACATGAAGAAGCCCGAAGAACACAAAGGAACCTTGATGACGGCGAAGAAGATCTAAAAACTAGGTTTTCCTCAGACAAATCGAAATTAAAGCAGGAAGAAAACCCATGAACCGATCAAAATCGATTTTATAGATACAGAGAGACGCAAATCGATTTTAAATCAGACTTATTAAAACCCAAACAAACAAACCAAAAGAAAATTTGACGAGAGTTTCGCCGAAGCAAAAAGGCGGACAAAACCGCAACGATATGAATAAGCAAAAGTAACCTGAACTGTCGGTGGGACGAGCACAATCAAAATCATGCTCAAATTGAGAAAAGTTAGAGAGATAAAATACAGATTATTATAGGTATTGAATCATTAAAACCGACTTCTATTCAACATATAATTTTACTGATTATGTTTGGTTTAGTTCTCTCTCTAAACCTATATCTTGGGATCTTCAATAAGGAGATGGGGTTTCCATTAAACTCCTCTAGATGATTTTACAATTTGATCCTATAACAAACATTTAGTGAATGGATCCACTAGTTTTTCACACAATTTGATATAAATAAAGATCGAATAAAAATAAAGAATGAAACCCCTAAATTGCTATTTATTGGAAGACAGCAAACTGTGCGACCTTTATATTTCATTCCTTGGCTTCTAACTCGAGTTGTCGCCTCACACAAACCCTAAACGCTTCTACTTCTGCCCTAATTCCTCTCTCTCTCACTTCGAAATTCCCGATGTCTAAGAAGCCCAACCCTTTGGAAGATCCACCGACTGCATCTTCAAGTGAGGATGATGAAGTCGAGACTTCTGCTGGAGAAGAAGAGGAAGAAGAAGAAGAAGAAGAGGATTCTTCATCGGAAGAAGAAGACGAACCCAAACTTCCCCTCAAAGCTCCTTCCTCCTCCGCTGTTACAATCGCTGTTCCAGGCAAAGCATCCGCCGTATCCGCTGCGCAACAAGCCTCCGATTCAGATTCTGAGTCGGAGACTGAGACCGATTCCGAATGTGAAACCGAACAACCATCGAATCAAGGATCAGGAAAACCAGTCCAGACCACCGCCAAGGCCAAGAAGGAGAAGTCTCCGCCGCATGCTGCTTTAGCTCTACCGGCGGCGGCGAAAACGGGAACAAAGCGGCCGAGTGAAGGTACATCAAGGGAGACGAATTCGAAGCGAGTGAAGAAGGACGAAGAGAAGACAGTTGGAGAAGATTCAAAGAAACCTGCTTTTCAGAGACGGTGGACTGAAGAAGATGAGATTGCGATCTTACAAGGTATGATCGATTTCAAAGCCGATACAGGGAACTCTCCTTATGACGACACGAATGCTTACTACGATTACATCAAGAAATCGATTAGCATTGAGGTTAGTAAGAATCAGTTCATGGATAAGCTTAGGAGTTTAAAGAAGAAGTATAGGGGTGATGAGAAACGCTCTTTCACGAAACCTCATGATCAGAAATCTTACAGATTGTGCAAATATATTTGGGGACCTGAAGGAATGGGTCTTGAATCTGCGGTTAAGTCGAACGGTGTATCTAAAAAGAGTCAGAAGACAAAGAAGCTCGACTCGGTGAAGCAAGAGCTTTCCTTTCCTTCTTCTCTGAATGGTAAAACTGTTGATGATGATAAGAAAGTGTTGTTGGTTCATGGAGGAGATGTGGAGCCATTGTTTGCTGCCAAGAAATATGATTGGTTCGAGAACTCGTTTCTGGTTCGAGCTATTGCGGGTTTTGGTGTTGATGAGCATTATGTGAAACAGAGATGGAGCTTGGTGCCAGTCGAGGCCAAGAAGAAAGTTGAAGAGAAGCTTAAGCTGTTGCAGGCCAAGGAAATTGAGTTTGTGTTGCAGAAGACTGAGATTATGCATGAAGTGACCTCTATGATCGCTGAAGCATCTAAGAACAAGTGATTAGATATATAGATTTGATCGGGTTTCAATCGGAGTGCAATGCCGATGCCTCTCTCTTTTGTTTTTTTTTGTTTTTTATTGAACTTAGGATTTACTCTTTTTTCTTCACTGTCATGATTATGTAATTTTCTGGTTTATTTTGGTGGTTTTTCCTCTACTTTGAATTAATTGCTTATATACAAAAACACCATGGAAGTAAATTCTGTCAAGCCTGAGGCAATTAGGTGAAATATGAACAAGATCCTATCAAATTATGTTTTTATTAAATCGGTTTGACAAATTTTGTTTAATGAGTTGAAAGCTGCAGAGCAACTGAAATAAAAATCTCATCTCAAGTTCAAACTTCTTAAAGCAAAGAAACTCTTTTGTACCAAAGTTGATCAATTAAAGTGGGAATTGTGTCGATACTTCTCATTAATTATTTTTATTAACGAATCGGGATGGGGAGACCAGTTCCTGAGGAGCACCAATTATCAAGATGGAGAAGGTCACCAAGTTAATACATTCCATAATCTAACCAATCCATATATTATGCAAGCCAAGTCTTTTCATAACACATTTGATAAAACCCCACTCCACTCGATCATAGGATTTATTCATATCCGTCTTAACATCCACACAAAAGGATTTATTCATATCCGTCTAAATCTTGTTCATCTCACTCTTGGATTTGGCAATTTATTCTGGCTTTAAGACCGTTGGCAAAAAAGCTCATTAGCTCCGAGATTAGCAACAGTAAGGAAACTAGTTTCTGGTGTGATAACTAGACAGAACATGGCCATTTAATTGAGTTTATTAGTGATGAGGGACCTATGAAATGGGGTCTTCCAATCAATGCTACTGTCGCAGACGCTGCAAACTCTACAAGATGGATTTTGCCCTCGCCTCAGACAAGGAATAGATCGATTGCAGTGTTGCGTGAAACTCTCCTATCGGTTCAGCCTCCAAATCTTTCCTTGGGTGCGGACAGATTTGATTGGGGTTTAGAAGGTAGCAGAGCTAACATGTTCAGCATAAGCAAGACTTGGGAGTTTCTCCGACCTTCAGGCCAGCTTGTTACATGGGTTAAGGCGGTTTGGTTCAAAAATGTTGTTCCAAAACATGCCTTTAACTTCTGGGTCACGCATCTCGATTGCCTTCCAGTTAGAGCAAGACTCGCTAGCTGGAGACTCGCTATTCCTTTAACCTGTAGCTTTTGCAGCTCTTACACCGAAACTAGGGATCACTTGCTTCTTCATTGCGAGTTCTCGATGAGAGTGTGGGACTTGGTACTGCACATACTGTACGTTGCTTCGTCAGTTCTACTTGACTGGAACTCTCTAATTGCATGCCTTCTTCAGAGGTCCAGGACTTCTTCTTGCCTGATATGTATCACTGCCCAAGCCACTATCTATCTACTTTGGAAAGAAATGAACAACCGTGTCTTCAATAACTATGCCATCTCTCCGGAAAGAGTCTTCGCCCAAGTTGATAGATCAGTCTGGGATTCCTGTATGGCGAGATGTCATCGTAAAGGATGCACTCGTTTTCTTTCTATCTGGTTTATCAGATCCTAGCTCCTGTTTCTTATAGTCGCTAATTAGTTTCATTTGGTTTTCCACTTTTTTGGCCATTGAAGCTCCTGGTTGTAATTGAATTGTACAACTCATGTTCCTTTTGATAATATATTCACATTTTATCAAAAAGAAGAAGAATTTTTTTAGCCTTTGAAGTACGGACGAAGTGGATGATTTCATGTATAATCAAGACATTATCAGATATAGCACCGTTTGGGACGAAAGTCGATTGGAAGCAAGAGATGATATTGGGAAACATTGGCTGAAGGCGCTTGAGAGAATCTTCTCAGTGATCTTGTAGTGAATATTGAATAAAGAAATTGGTGTGAAATCAGAGACCTTCTTTAGAGTGGAGACAATCGGAATGAGCCTGAAATGCGTCTGGTTATAACGAGTGGGAAGGGTACTCATGTCGAAAAAATCCCGGATGTCTCGGTAGAAGTCACTACCAGTGATGTTCCAATTAGAGTGGAAGAAATCAGAGTAGAAACCATCCATGCATGGTGCTTTCTATGCGTGAATAGAGTTTAGAGCATCTAGAATTTCTGCATCGTTGGAGATAGTGATCAAACCAGTGTTCATCTCAGCCGAGATACAAAGAGTGAGGACTTCCTGAACCACACTAAAGTATTTCTGATTACTGGACGAGAAGATATCCGAGTAGAAGTTGGAGAAGATATGCTTCGAACTTTGCTTCACTATGACTTATCAATGACTTCCTATCAAGTGGGATGAAGCTTACGTTTGCAATTCAAAGATCCAAAACAAAAATATAAAAGCAGGTAGTAACTTACGTGGAAAACAACCGATCTCGGAATAGCGGACCACACATGTTATTGAAATTAACGAAGCATCATATCGATCCAAATGAAGGATATGAGCGTCGCCTTAAGTTGTAAAGGGCGACAAATGGAAGGAACCATCGGGACAAATCTATTTAATGACGAGTTACCCCTTAGCAAAAAGACCATAAGTTCATCGACGAACACGATCATGCATGACTCCGGAGGTCGACACAGATTAGAACACACAAAAAACGATGAAAATGTTTGCATGTTTATTTAAGAATAAAGATAAAAGCCAGAAAACAATGGAAGTTTGGGTATAACCGAGAGAAAGGGAATAAGTGAGTATGGTGAAGAGTGATGATAGTATATGCTATATTTAAAGTAGAAGAAATGATGGTTATCGAAGACACCCTCACGCATGTCAATCTTGATTTAAAGCAACACGACATTCTGTGTACGCGGAGCACATTCATTGGTTCAAGAAAAGGTGGGTTTAAATAAGCTTTACATTCTTAAATATACAAATATTAAACAAAAAAAATATGTCAAACAAAAACCGAATGTTTATATACTGCTTTTAGTTTTTGCATACATACAATGCTATAATGTTTTTCGTATGAATATATATTTATTATTTTATGCATCCGATCCGAACGTAATAATTCGGATATGCATATAAAATTATGAATTAAATCTTATACCATCTCGATATAGAAAAAGTTATATCACATTTTATGTTGACATTAATCGAGAAATACACATAAATTAATTAAACAAAGACTAATGTCCGCACATGCGTACGGATCGATCACCTAGTAAAAAATTAAATATTAATATTTTATAACAAATTAAATAGCTAACTATAAACTCTCTCACTTCGAAATTCCCCATGACTAAGAAAGTTGAAGAGAAGCTAAAGATGTTGCGGGCCAAGGAAATTGAGTTTGTGTTGTGATACGATAAGGTTTTAATCCCTAGATCTATACTGCAAGTGCACAGACGTGAACCAGTAGTATATAGGGTATCGAATCCACAGAGACTCAAGATTTTTGCGATAGATTGTAGAATTTCAGGTTAAGCTACATAAAGCAGTAGAAAGCAGTAAATCAGAGCATAATAGTAAATAAAGCGGTTTTCTAGGCAATCAAACGAAGCGTCAGGTCAAGGGAGTTCTCAGAAAATCAGGAACACATGCTAATCAATCAATCAGGATCTAATTAAGAACTGTTCTAGAACTAGAATCACAGAATTATAACAGACCAACTTTCATTGCGAATATTATCTATGTCTAACAACCTAGCAAGCCAACTTTAGTTGCGAATCCTAGAGTTCTAAACAAGCATTAATCTCAAGTTCTTTCGTTCACAATTCTCCTAAGCCAAATTTCTTTGCGAATAGTCAAATTGCTCATCTAAGTTCTTTCTAGTTAATTAATCAACTTTCGTTGCAGAAATCAACCTAATATCAATAATCTAAGTGGCCAATTCAGATCAAGCATTAAGAACAACCCAGGATGAAGAACTAACAGATATGAATCCCTACATATTGATCAACCTATAATTCCATGAAATCCCCTGTGAGAATCCCTAAACCTAACTAGTAAACTACTCAGACATGACAATCATAACAAAAGACATGATGAATAGAATATTGAATATCATAAAACAGAATAAGAAACAGGGGTTCGAAATCTTCTCTCTGTCGAGTATCTGATCAGCCCCTAAAACTCTCTGGATGTAAAATAAAGCGTAGCCTAAACAATGGCTTAAAAACCCTAATATAATGATCTAATCACGGCTGAGGCTTTTTTAATTATGAGAAACTTCTGGGCCAAAGTGCAAATTCCACAACTCTTCATTAAACCGCCGAGATATGTCTGACTCGCGCTTGTGTCGACCGATGCACATGCTGTGTCGATCGACACAAGTCTGTGAAATCGATAGTGAACTCTTCACTCGGGTAAATGCCCCAAATAGCTCCAGATTGTGCCATAATGTCCAAATCCGCTCCAAACGTGTCTAGACCTGAAAACATACATAAAAGGACTCCAAAAGACTCTAAATGACTCGATAACAAAGACATATACCATGTTTAAAAGTCCTAAAAACCATGATATATCAACTCCCCCACACTTAGCTTTTGCTTGCCCTCAAGCAAATAGAAGACCAAGATCAAGAGAAGAATTTTGAAAACTTCAGAAACTCGTTTCATCATAGAAACACCACACTCAGATTTGCCTTAGTTAACCACATGAAAATGAACCGGCAGACATCAAGACCAACATGTACTTCCCCCACACTTAGCAATTATCCTGAGTAAACTCCACAATCACATTCAGAGCATCCAAATTCACCATACTGACTTCTATAAGCTAATAAGTGCGGTCTCACCTATGGGGTATCGATCAAAGAACACATGGATTCTTACTCTGTTAGCATCTGACCACTCAACTGTTGCTTCTGGTCCCTTTCTTCTCTTTTCCCTTCCTTAGCACTGATTTTTCCCCACTGGGTATCATTTTATTTTTTCTATCAGTGCTCTTCCCTTACTGGGGCATACTTTGGACATGTTTCCATGAATGCAAATGAGGTAATAGGGGTCTCTACCACTCCCGCGACCACTTCGAAGCTACTAGCTTATCCTCAGTTTATCTCTTTCTTTTTTTTACTTTCAAGGAAGGAGAGAAGGGAACCATAATCAGACAGGTTTACAAGCTGTGCCAGAACCAACAGAGGAATCCGACTCGAAGTATACCAAGCCCATAGGAGATAAAATTAAGTCAAGTTAAAGGTGAAGTCAAGTAATGGATTCTCTGAATACCTGAAGTGATATGGGTGTCCTCAGTAGGCTGGTCTGAGTTGGGTTTTCTAATAGTCATAGATCATCTGCAACTCATCCAATGGTCACTTAAGTTCGTGCAAATGTGGTAATCTCCTCAAAAAGTCCTTGTTTCCTACTCAATTTGACTCAATAAAACAAATTTGGACTGACTCTAAGAAAACAAAAACGGTGCGTCAGTAGCTACCTCCCCCACACTTGAAACACACTGTCCCCAGTGGTGTCAAGCTTAGGCTCGGTGAGAAAAAAAATCGGAATCAAGAGAATCCGAAAAGAAAGAATCAGAATACTTACCTCTCGTCGGCCTGTGTCGATCGATGCCACAAGGGTGTCGATCGATGCAAGGAGATTATGCCCACGGTTACGTAGATAACCGTTGTCTGAACCGCAATTGAATTGGCAAACCGTAAATCGCAACTGTGTCGACCGATGCACTATGTGTGTTGATCGATGCAATGCGATTCTGCCTATTTCTCACGCTTTTCAACACACCAAAACAGAGAAATCAAAAACACCAAATCAAAACGAAAAATGAAAAGAAAAACGAACCTACTAGTGGGCTACCTCCCACTCAACGCTTGCTTAAAGTCAATAGCTTGACTGTGGTGAGGAGAACGGACTTATGGGGGATTCAACAGAGACTTTGAGTGTCTCTGTGAATGTCTATTCAGCCAAGGTGACATATAAGCTTTCGGATCATGAGATTTCCCAAGAGCGAAGAGAACCAGGGTGGGAGCAAAGCGAGGGTGGGATACTGGTTTTGCCTGCATTCACAGCTTTGTCGTTAAGATGTTTGAGTTTAGAAGAGTCATACATGTGCTTTGGTGGATGGAAGAGATTTGGAGCTTTCTGCTTAAGAGCAGTTGCAAGATCAGAAGATGTTAGAGCAAGTTTAGAATGAACTGCCATCTTCTCTTCTCCAATAGGAATCTCTGGTTCCACTTCCACACTGAAGCTCTGTCCATCAGTGGTGGATTTCTGCAGCTTATCCATCTTGAACCGCAATGGATCATCTCCCAGGTGGAGATCAATCAGTCCATGTCTCACATCAATCACAATTCCAGCAGTAGCTAAGAAAGGTCAACCAAGTAACAAAGGATCATCTGGCTCAATGTTATACTTCAGCACTACAAAGTCCGTTGGAATCAAGTAGTTCCCAACTCTGACATGAATGTCCTCAAGAACTCCTTCTGGATACTTCTTTGAACGATCAGCTAGGATAAGAGAGATCCTAGTAGGCTGGAAATCCATCATTCCCAATCTCTCAGCCACAGAGTATGGCATGAGATTCACACCAGATCCTAAGTCACACAGAGATTCCTTGAATCTGTCCTTAGAGATGGAACAGTCTAGCACAAAGGCTCCTGGGTCTGGTATCTTCTCTGTAATTCTAATCAGCTTCTTTTCCATCACTTTCATGCATTTAGCTTCGTCTAGCTCCTGTTTAGACAATTTAGGGGCCTTAGGATATGACACAGAGGGCTTATAGACTCGTTCTAGTATTGTTGCAGGTTTCTGGTCCCGCCTGCGATCTGTGTCGATCGATGCAAGAGATGTGTCGATCGACACAAGGCGAATATGTTTAAATTCATCAGACGTATCAGGGATGCATCGATCGACATCGAGGGTGTGTCGATCGACGCATGTCTCAGAGAGACAATATTCATCTAGAAAATCCGAGATTATGCTCTCTTCTTCTTCCAGCAAGTCAATCTCATCTCTTATGGTCACAGCATTGACGAATTTGTTCTGTTCAGCTTTCCCAGCTCCATTCTGCCTCTGCACAGCTCCAACCGTCTGTTGAACTTGAACATCCAGCTTCTTCACATGTGTGCTCAAGGATTCAAACTTCCCATTCAGATCTTCATACACAGCATCCAACTTCTTGTTGAAGTCTACAGCAATCTTAGTCTGACCTTCCAGCAACCGCTCTATCATGGCTTCCATCTTGCTCTCATGATCACTAGCAGCAGGAGGTTCCGGATAGGAGGATGATCCATAAGTCTTCTAATAAGAATTACCTTGCTGAAAAGGTTTCTGATAACCAGCAGTCTGTCCATATCCAGAAGAGTTCTGGTTGCTTGTGAAAGCACTCTTCTGTCTACCATTAAAGAACTTGTCGCCTTGCTGAGTTCCAAAACTATTTTCTTGAAATCCAGAGCCACTGATGTAGTTCACATCCTCTTCCTGGTGATCTTCTTCAGCCTCAAACACTTCAACTTCCTGAGCAAAGTGGACAGCTTTCTTTCCAGTTAACAAACTGTGAACAGTGTCCAACTTATTCCTAATATCAGTAATCTCCAGATTATCGATCTTTCCACCAGACTCTTTCCTTCTTCTATCAGCAGTCTTGGTGCTATTACTGCTCACCAAGTTATCAATCAGCGTCCTAGCCTGTTCAGGAGTCCTTGTATTGAAATTGTCATTGCTGGCATTATCCAATGCAGGCTGGTAATGGAGATCAATTCCTCTGAAGAATATGCCTAACAGCGTCACTTCAGAGAATCCATGATGAGAACAGTCACGTTGGTACTTCTTAAACCTCATCCAAGCAGACATAAGAGGCTCTATAGGACCTTGGGTGAAGGTGAGAATATCCTGTCTCGACTGATCAGAGCGAGCATCATCATAAAAGTTCCTCAAAAGCTCCCTCTTCACAGCATCCCAAGTAGTAAACTTCCCAGGTGGAAGTTGATCAGCCAAGCTGCAGCCTCTCCAGCGAGAGAAAAGTGGAAAAGTTTGAGATACAGATAGTCATAGTTTATCCCATTGTACTTCATTCCAGTGATGAAGTCTTCAAAATCATCAATATGATCCATGGGTTTCTCATGTGGGAGACCATGGAGAGGATTCTGCCTCAGAAGAGAGTAGTAGACAGTCTTGATCTCAAATTCATTCCTCTTAAAGCCAGAAGGTACAATGGCTGACCGGTTAGCATAGAACTCATCCAGACGGTTGTAGTCAGCAAGAGTCCTCTCATCAGCAGGAGGATTAATCATCTGTCCTTGACCTTGGGGCTGTTCAGGCACAGGTTCGGGGATCACACGTCCCTCAGCATCGATCCTTTTCCCCTCATCGTTGTACGGGTTGTTCTGTCGGTCTCTCAGAACTCCCTCAGAATCAGGTCTCAAAATCAAAGGCACCTGATTAACGTTCGCCATCTTAGCTTTCTTCTGAGCTTTTCTGTTCTCTCTCTCTCTAGTTTAGCAAGCTCCTTAAGTTTGAGATTCACGAGCTCCTTATCCGAATTACTTCGCAAGTCGCGATCAGACATAAACTGATCTGTTTACGCAGATGTGTCGATCGATGCAGGGAGAGCGTCGATTGATGCAGGGCGCGAAGACGTGACGATCGACACACATGACCGTGTCGATCGATGCAAGGCGAATCTAAGCGTACCTGAAACGCAAGAAAATAGAAAAATTAGTAACCAAAACAAAAACGAAAAACCTAGTCTAAACCCTAAGTTCAAATCTATCGAAGACTCAAAAGAGTCCCCGACAACGCGCCAAAAACTTGATACGATCAGGTTTTAATCCCTAGATCTACACTGCAAGTGCACAGACGTGAACCAGTAGTATATATAGGGTATCGAATCCACAGAGACTCAAGATTCTTGCGATAGATTGTAGAATTTCAGGTTAAGCTAGGTAAAGCAGTAGAAAGCAGTAAATCAGAGCAGAATAGTAAATAAAGCGGTTTTGTAGGCAATCAAACGAAGCGTCAGGTCAAGGGAGTTCTCAGGAAATCAGGAACACAGGCTAATCAATCAATCAGGATCTAATTAAGAATTGTTCTAAAACTAGAATCACAAAATTATAACAGACCAACTTTCGTTGCGAATATTATCTATGTCTAACAACCTAGCAAGCCAACTTTAGTTTCGAATCCTAGAGTTCTAAACAAGCATTAATCTCAAGTTCTTTCGTTCACAATTCTCCTAAGCCAAATTTCTTTGCGAATAGTCAAATTGCTCATCTAAGTTCTTTCTAGTTAATTAATCAACTTTCGTTGCAGAAATCAACCTAATATCAATAATCTAAGTGGCCAATTCAGATCAAGCATTAAGAACAACCCTAGATGAAGAACTAACGGATATGAATCCCTACAGATTGATCAACCTATAATTCCATGAAATCCCCTGTGAGAATCCCTAAACCTAACTAGTAAACTACTCAGACATGACAATCATAACAAAAGACATGATGAATAGAATACTGAATATCATAAAACAGAATAAGAAACATGGGTTCGAAATCTTCTCTCTATCGAGTATCTGATCAGCCCCTAAAACTCTCTGGATATAAAATAAAGCGTAGCCTAAACAATGGCTTAAAAACCCTAATATAATGATCTAATCACGGGAGGGGCTTCTTTGTAATTATGAGAAACTTTTGGGCCAAAGTACAAATTCCACAACTCTTCATTAAACCGCCGAGATATGTCTGACTCGCGCTTGTGTCAACCGATGCACATGCTGTGTCGATCGAAACAAGTCTGTGAAATCGATAGTGAACTCTTCTCTCGGGTAAATGCCCCAAATAGCTCCAGATTGCGCCATAATGTCCAAATCCGCTACAAACGTGTCTAGACCTAAAAACATACATAAAGGACTCCAAAAGACTCTAAAAGACTCGATAACAAAGACATATACCATGGTTAAAAGTCCTAAAATCCATGATATATCATGTTGCAGAAGACTGAGATTATGCATGAAGTGACCTTTATGATCGCTGAAGCATCTAAGAACAAGCCATTATATATATGGATTTTATCGGGTTTCAATCGGAGTGCAATGCCGATGCCTCTCTCTCTTTTCTTTTTTTTTTTTTTTTTTTTTTTTTTTTTTTTTTTTTAATAGAACTTAGGATTTACTCTTTTTTCTTCACTGTCATGATTATGTAATTTTCTGGTTTATTTTGGTGGTTTTCTCTCATATGACATTATATACTTTGGATTAATTGCTTGTATACAAAAACACCATGGAAGTAAATTCTGGCAATTAGGTGAAATATGAACAAGATCCTATCAAATTATGTTTTTCTATTAAATCGGTTTGGCAAATTTTGTTTAATTGAGTTGAAAGCTGCAGAGCAACGGAAATAAAAATCTCAACTCAAAGTTCAAACTTCTTAAAGAAAACAAACTCTTTACAAAAATCTTGAATGTCAAATCAGCAAGTTAATTCAATTACGAGTCCTATTCTGAATCTTAGGTGGGAATTAATTAAAGAATATGAAGGTAAACAAGTTAGTTGTGTCAAAGGTCACGTGCTTACCTTCCTTTTTGATCAATGGTTGTACCAAATGAGCAGAGACTATATGCTTTGCCTTAGAACTTTCTATATAAAAGTCTCCAGAGTCTATCTAAGCTCATAACAAACAAATCCCCATCTCTGTAATTAAATATCAAATGACAACCATTGATCAAACGGTCGTAACCACCGGACCGAAGAAAGCATGTGTTATCGGCGGCACAGGAAACTTAGCATCTATTCTCATCAAACATTTGCTTCAAAGTGGATACAAAGTTAACACCACAGTTAGAGACCCAGGTTCTTCTTTTCGTGTTCATTCTTTTATTTATTCTTATCTTAAAGTTTGAACGCTTTACTCTGAAATTGCAGAAAATGAGAAGAAAATGTCTCACCTTAAGCTACTTCAAGAACTCGGGGACCTCAAGATCTTCAAGGCGGATTTAACCGATGAAGAGAGTTTCATTTCACCATTCTCAGGCTGTGAATATATCTTCCATGTGGCAACGCCAATCAACTTTACATCTACTGATCCCGAGGTCTAATCTTAAACAGATTATGAATGTTATTTTGAGTTTAACAGACAGCTATTCTTGTACAGAAAGACATGATCAAGCCAGCGATACAAGGAGTGATCAATGTGTTGAAATCTTGCTTGAAATCGAAATCCATCAAGCGAGTGATCTACACTTCTTCAGCTGCTGCCGTTTCTATCAACAATCTTTCTGGACCTGGTCTTGTGATGAACGAAGAGAACTGGACTGACATTGATTTCCTCACAAAGGAGAAGCCATTTATCTGGGTAATTACAGTTTTCTTGCGACACAAGGAAGAACTTTTCTTCCCAGTTTACTTACCTCTTGCTGTTCATTACTAGGGTTACTCAATCTCAAAGATTTTAGCAGAAAAGGCAGCCTGGAAATTTGCAGAAGAGAATAAAATCGATCTCGTTACCGTGATTCCAGCACTCATAGCCGGAAACTCTCTCCTCTCCGATCCTCCGAGCAGTTTATCTCTCTCGATGTCTTTAATCACCGGTAAACACCAATTTTGAATTGACCCCTTCTGTTAAAGTTTCACAATTAAAAAATCAAAATGATTGGTTTTGTTGTTAGGGAAAGAAATGGATCTGACAGGCCTCAAGGAAATGCAGAAGCTATCCGGCTCCATCTCGTTCAGCCACGTGGACGACTTAGCTTGTGCCCATCTGTTTCTTGCGGAGAAAGAAACTGCTTCTGGCCGCTACATTTGCTGTTCTTACAACACAAATGGTCCAGAGATTGCGGATTTTCTCAGACAAAGATACCCTAAGTACAATGTTTTGTCAGAGTAAGAATTGCAAATCTTAATAGAAAAAGTTTCTGATTTCTTTTTCTTTTTCTAATCAACTTTCGTTGTGAAATTTTGCAGATTCGAAGAGTGCTTATCAAGTGCGAAACTGACGCTATCCTCGGAAAAACTCATCAACGAAGGCTTTCGATTTGAATATGGGATCAATGAGATGTATGATGAGATGATGGAATACTTCGAGTCAAAAGGATTGATCAAAGCTAAAGAAACTTGATAATTTCCTTTGATGTAATATGAATCTTCCATCTCATCTCATTTCATATATGGCTTTAAATAATAAGTTTGTTTTACGCCTTGCGATATCCCAAGCATAATGTAAGACATCGACCTTACTCTTAAGATTTCTCACAGTAACTGTACTTAGATGGTTTACTTATTCAACACCATATTAATTTTTACCTTTTAACATTTATCGTCATCTTTTCTTTTCCAAATAATAAGACAACATCCATTCAATTTTCATATTTGATAGTGTTTATCGGTTTTAGCCACTATTTTTGTTGCGTTTTAGTTTCAAAACTTGCATGTAGACATGTGTAGGAGTATGTATATGCATTTGTGCATCTTAGCTATTGGAGTGGTTACTGTGAGATCTCAACTCGGTCTATCTAAGCTAGCAATAGTTTTAGGTTTTTTTTAAGGGATTCTAAAAGAAGGACTTAGGAATAAGGTGAGAGTATGTAAATTAGGGTTTCGATTTAGGTTTCCGAGATGGAATAAAGCGGCGGAGAAAGGTGCTTAAGTCGCTGGAGAGAAATTAGGTTAGATCGGTTTACTAATGTCTCTCGAGCAATTGTATTAGGAAAAAAGCGTGTGTTTATTGAATGATGAGACGCCTTTATATACGCTTACAGAGTCGGTTTAAACAGAATAAAGGAAAGGTGAGATAAAGCCGAATTTTTCCTATTATCTCGGCTAGAATATATCGCATATCTTGACGCGTCTCCCCACTCGCGCCGCTTTCTTTTTCCCTTATCTGCCTTTGTAATCCTAACCTTACCAAGACATTGGGCTGAGTTAGGTTATCTCTTGGCCTAATCCTTAGATCGAATTTCCTTGTTGGGCCGACCTAAATCCCTGAATAAGCCTTTTGGAAAAGGTGCCAATCTTGACTCCAACAATAAGCCCCCCCCCCCAGTGCGGTGATTTGAATTGGCGGTACAATGGTAATGCCAGTTGGTTTAGGAAGTGATTTTGGTCGGTTCTGATTTCTGATTGAATGGGTGGGCTCGAACCGGTTCCGGTTCTGTCTATCCGAGCGAAAATTGGATTGATTCGCGGTTGAACCGGTTTATAGGTGCGAGAAACGAAGCGACGCCTAGGTAATTATTGCCTCGAGCTTGACGCCATCATTTCTGCTATAAATAGTTCACTCTCGCTTCTCATTTCTTCATTTCTGCCCGGTTGAAGACGATATCAGATAACTTTTTGCTCTCTGCCGGTTTTATTTTCGGATTTGCTTTCCGCCGTTGCTCAGACATAGCTTCTTAGAATTTTTTATCAAACCCTCCCTTCGTTGTTGTGTTCTTCATATGTTCTTCGGTAGCTATCCTCGGAAAAACTCATCAATGAAGGCTTTCGATTTGAATATGGGATCAATGAGATGTATGATGAGATGATGGAATACTTCGAGTCAAAAGGATTGATCAAAGCTAAAGAAACTTGATTTTCCTTTGATGTAATATGAATCTTCCATCTCATCTCTTTTCATACATGGCTTTAAATAATAAGTTTGCTAAATTTATATGCCTTGTGAAAAACTTCCTTTAACTTAATCAGAATTTAATGGAACTTAGTCGAAAGATAAATTGCTTGCATTGATGCGCTAAAAAGAAAAAAGAAAAAAAGAAGAAAAAAGAAGAAGAGAAGGTTTTACTCACTCTAAAAGATTCAGAAAATCTACTTTGCCACATAAGGGATGCTGCTGCAAAAGAGAAAGAAAGAGACAGAGATTTATTCTTTATGTTAACTAGAAGCTACCTTTTTTTGAAAATTCTTTCAGTTTTGATTGGAGACTCGAATTTTTGAGTCTTTTATAAGAATGAGAAGATAGGATTTTTTGTTTTTTTGTTTCTTTTTGTTATTATAGGGTCATGACCAAAAAGGCCAGTTGTTGATAATTGAAACAATAAACAATTACATGCTTGTTGCATTTTCCCCACATATTTTTGTATTTTCATTTGTTTCGTAATTTTTTTTTTCATTTTCTAAATTCTTGATTTGGTTTTAAACTTTTTTTGATTTTTATGGCTTTTAGTAAGTAGATCTTCCTAAGCTTTTGGGTTAGGAAGATTAGAATGATTATGATACTTATGGATTAATCTAGAGAATCTGTATTTGTTTTATGTGCTTATTGGTATATTTGATTTAGATTTGATGTAGTTAATCAAAATATAGAGTTTAGACATTATTGCATTGAAAATATTCGAGGAAATGCATGAAAGAATCAATTATGTGATTTACATACGTTGATGTCTAAAGTATTTAATAGCAATTAGGATATGCTTAAATGCATGATTATCTTGGGATTACCAACGAGAGAGTTGATGTTAATTGCATGATTATCATATGTTTTAGCTTATTGATTTAAGGCCTACAAAATTAGGGACATCGTCTATTATGGCCTAATGAGTCAAATTAAAATCCACACTACTCCCATTAATCCACAATACCCCTCTCATTTAAATGAGACTGGTTGATTACGTTTACGTCCTTAATTCTTTAAAAAATAAAAAGTTAAAAAATTGTGGGTCGTGACCCGAAGCTCATCTCGACCCGCGGAGAATATTTTTGACCCGGAGGGAAATCTCATCTTCCTCCTTTCCTTTTAGCTCTGTTGGATACACCTCCGAAGTTTAGATCTTCGCCTCCTACACCTCCGTCTCCTTCGCCTCGCCGTAGCTGCATTAAGCTCCAAATCAAGGTTTAACCGTTAATTTGAATTGAATCAGAGAATCCATTTATCTGGGTAATTACAGTTTTCTTGCGACACAAGGAAGAACTTTTCTTCCCAGTTTACTTACCTCTTGCTGTTCATTACTAGGGTTACTCAATCTCAAAGATTTTAGCAGAAAAGGCAGCCTGGAAATTTGCAGAAGAGAATAAAATCGATCTCGTTACCGTGATTCCAGTACTCATAGCCGGAAACTCTCTCCTCTCCGATCCTCCGAGCAGTTTATCTCTCTCGATGTCTTTAATCACCGGTAAACACCAATTTTGAATTGACCCCTTCTGTTAAAGTTTCACAATTAAAAAATCAAGATGATTGGTTTTGTTGTTAGGGAAAGAAATGGATCTTGTAGAAATAGATATCAAACTTTAACTTTGTGACCTGATTTTATTGAATTCTCTCGTTGAGTATATATACAAGATGACCGAGTCTTGATAAACACAAGACGTTTTTAAGATAAACATTAACTTAAAGCTAGACTCTATCCTGAACTTATGTATATCACCTATAGGAATAATATATTTCCTTGATTGTGATATATCCAAACAATATTCGCAAAGATACGATCGTATCGCTAATACTCCCCCTCACGTTGGAGCGTGCAGATCACAAACGCCCAACTTGGAAAGGAGATTACGAAACTGAGCACGGCCAAGCGCCTTTGTTAGGATGTCTGCAACTTGATCCTGGGTGCGAATGTGACGAAGTACAATGAGCCCTTCTTGAACAGCATCGCGAACCGCATGACAGTCATTTTCGATATGCTTTGTGCGCTCATGAAAGACAGGGTTTGTAGCAATGTGGATTGCAGCTTTACTATCGCAGAAGAAGCGTGTCGGTTGTTGTTTGATACCCATTCCTTTTAACAGCTTGCGTAGCCATTTGACTTCACGAAGGGCCGCAGCCATTGAACGGTATTCGGCTTCGGCTGACGAATGTGAAACTGTGTTCTGCTTTTTCGTCTTCCATGCGATGGGAGAGTCTCCAAGCATGACAACGAATGCAGTGAGCGACCGACGTGTGATTGGACAAGAAGACCAATCTGAGTCGCAGTATATCGTGAGGGTCATGTCCGGAGAAGAGCTGAGCAAGATCCCCTGACCGAGAGAACCTTTTAGGAACCGAACCAGACGCAATGCGGCGTCCCAATGAGCCTCTCGTGGTGTTTTCAAGAATTGGGATAAAATATGGACAGAGTAACTTAGCTCGGGTCTCGTATTAGCTAAGTAGATCAGACGTCCCATAAGCCTCCAATACTTCTTAGGATCTCGTAGGACAGGACTTTTATCAAGCGCTAACTGATGGTTTTGCTCAAGAGGAGTCGCTGCAATCTTCGAACCGAGATTACCAGTGTCACTGACAATGTCTAATGCATACTTTCGTTGAGATAGAAAGAATCCATTAGGTCCTCTGCTGACTTCAATGCCAAGAAAGTACTTTAACTTGCCTAAGTCTTTCATAGAAAAACACTTCCCAAGATATGCTTTGAACTTCTGGGTCATGTATTCATTGTTTCCACAAATAAGAAGATCATCAACATATATTAAAACTCGAAGTTCCATACCCCTCCGTGAATATGTGAACAGTGAATAGTCGTCATAAGACTGAACAAAACCGAACTTGAGAAATGAATCTGACAGCTTTTTAAACCAGCACCGAGGTGCTTGTTTGAGTCCGTAAAGTGACTTACGAAGCCGACATACTTTATTAGGTTGCGAGTGTCGAAACCCTGGAGGCAACTTCATATACACTTCTTCTTCAAGATCACCATGAAGAAACGCATTATTAACGTCCATTTGGTACACTTCCCAACCATTAGCCGCAACAAGACGTAACAAAGTTCGTATTGTTGTGAACTTGACGACGGGAGCAAAGGTTTCTTTATAGTCTTCTCCTTCAATTTGTTTGTTTCCACATACAAACAGTCTTGCTTTATGTCGTTCTATCTCACCGTTAGCTTTATATTTGATCTTGTAAACCCATTGACTCCCAATGGCATTCTTACCTCTTGGTAAATCACAAATATCCCATGTCTTCTTTTCTTCGAGAGCAACAATTTCTGTTGTCATTGCATTATTCCATTCTCGAACTCCAACAGCCTCTTTAAAATGTTTAGGTTCAGTGTGTGTTGTGATCGCAGCTAAGAAAGCGCGATGCTGCAGAGAGAAGTTAGAGTCAGATATAAAATTTGTTAGGGGATACAATGTGTTACCTTGAACCGCTGACGAAGACTTAGATGGAAGAGCAGCGTGATGGATTTTATTACTTGAGACGATTTTGCTATCTGTCGTATGAGTGTTGTATGTAACGTAGTCTGTGAGACGGACTGATGGACGTTTTTCTCTTTGTCCACGACCGAGAGACTCGTCTGAGACTGTTTCAGAGGAAACATCTTGACATATTGCTGTTTCTGGACCCTCATTAGTTATGACAGCACCAGTACTATCTTGTGTTTCTGTAACTGGCACGACCGCAGGTTCATGCTGATTATCAGAACTCCCCCTTTCGTGAGAAGGCGAGTGTGCTTGCCAATCTTCATCATTATCATCCAAAACAGAGGAAACAGGAGGTAGCAAAGGTTTTGGTGATCGACCTTGATCTGCATATGGGAAGACATCTTCTCGGAAAATAACGTCGCGTGAGATGATAAACTGATTCTCCTCCATATCGTAAACTTTGTAACCTTTCTTTCCGAAGGGATACCCTACGAAGATACACAGACGACTTCGGGAGCTAAACTTGTCTTTGGTCCGAGAGACTTGATGTGTGTAACATGCTGAACCGAAGACACGAAGCTCTTTATAGTCTGGTTTTTGTCCATGAAGAAGCTCATACGGAGATCGTCCATTGTGAAGAGAAGTCGGTGTGCGATTGATTAGATACGCCGCTGTCAAAATGGCTTCTCCCCAGAATGTGATCGGCAAGCTAGCTTGGAAGAGAAGATCTCGCGCGACATTGAGAATGTGTCGGTGTTTCCGTTCAACCCGACCATTCTGTTGCGGTGTTCCGACACATGATGTTTGATGCACAATACCTCGTTCGCGAAAACAAGACGACAAACACATGAATTCTGTCCCGTTATCACTCCGGACTACTTTTACTGCTTTACCAAATTGTTTCTCTGTGTATGCGAGAAAGTTGGTGAGAATCGTACGAACCTCCGACTTTTCAAGCATCAAATAAGTCCAGACAGCTCTAGAATAGTCATCTACTATTGTTAGAAAGTATACAGCACCGCAAGAAGAAGGAACACGGTAGGGACCCCACACATCAGTATGAATCAAGGAAAAACAATCTGTTGTTTTATTAATGCTCTCTGGAAAGACTTCCCGAGTTTGTTTGGATTTACAACACACATCGCAAGAGCGAGAGCCAATAGAAGCGTAAGAAAACATAGGTAAAACTGAAAGAACTGAATAACTAGGGTGTCCTAAACGCTGATGCCATAAAGCTTGATCAGATGAAGCATTAACCGAGTGCACCTTTGCTGTTTCTACGTCTGTCAAGTAATAAATCCCATCACGTTCCTCACCGGTTCCAATCATAGTCCTCGAAAAACGGTCCTGCAAAACACAGATTGTATCAGTAAAGGTTGCAAAGCATCCTGTTTGTTTCAGGATTTTGGAAACCGATATCAGTGTGCAATTCAGAGAAGGCACATAGAGAACATTAGTCAATGCGACTTGTTCTGTTAACTTGAAAGTTCCTGTTTGTAAGGCAAATGTTTTGTTGCCATCTGCAAAACCGATTGAACACGGTGGTATGTCGACAATGTCGGACAAAAGAGAACCCTTTCCTGTCATATGATGGGAAGCTCCTGTATCCAAAATGACATCATTAAAGTTTGCCTTACCAGACAGTTTATCTGAACCTGTCTTTTCTTGGATCATTTGTGTCAAGACTTTCCATTGATCCTGTGTTAGTTGTGGTGAAGTAACAGGGTTTGAGCTGGTGGCATGCGCTGTTTCATTCTGACTTCTACCGCGTCCTCTGCCACCACGTCCTCCACGACCTCTACCACGTGAACTACGACCTGCACCTCCCTGATCAGCTGGCTCACCCCACCATTCGGGAAAACCGATCAGCTCCCAGCATTCCTTCTTATCATGGCCTCTTCGTCCGCAGTGAGAACAAGTAGGAATGCGGTCTTTATTGTTACGAAGAATTGAATCACCTTTGGAATCACTCTGAGTATTGTTTTCTATTTGTCGAGTAACGAAGCCAACTGCGTCCTGTTGTTGCTCATGATTGCGAGCCGATGTCAAACGCTGTTCTTCTCTAATCACCCTTGAATAAACTTCACCAATGGATGGCAGAGGGTATAGGCTGATAAGAGTTGAACAGAGACTACTATAGCGTGTTTCATCAAGACCAAGGATGAATTGATGTACCTTGTCTTCTTCTTTCTCTTTTGCTAGGTCAAGTGCAACTCCACACGTACACAATGGCAAAGGTCTGTAGATCGCATATTCCTCCCACAGTGAACACAGTTTGCCATAGTATTCAAGAACACTTTGACCTTCTTGACGACAAGCAGCTAGTTGTGCTTTGATTTGATGTATGCGGACCTTGTTACCGACCGAGAATCTCTGTTTCAATTCTGTCCACAACTGACTTGCTTCCGTGATGAATGCCACCGAGATTTTGACTTTTGGATCAATTGCAGTGCGGATCCAACCTATGACCATTGAGTTAACAGCTACCCAGTTGTCATAATTCGGATCATCCATCATTGGTTTCTTTAAGACTCCATTGATGAAACCCAGCTTTCGTTTTGCCTGCAACGCATTCAGCATCTCATTCACCCATTGATTATAGTTGTCACCATTGAGCATCACTGGCGTGATCATGGCTCCTGGATTGTCCGATCCATAGAGAACATAAGGCGAGACCGGCCCTGTTCCCTTCACCAGCTCTCCTCCTGTGTTTTCATCATCGTTTTTCGCACCTTCTGTACTCATCGTTTACGTCGATGAATAACGCTCTTGTTCAAACTATGAACACGAGCAAGACTTAAGACTTTTGCTTTCTCAACTTATGTTGATCTTAGCTCTGATACCATGTAGAAATAGATATCAAACTTTAACTTTGTGACCTGATTTTATTGAATTCTCTCGTTGAGTATATATACAAGATGACCGAGTCTTGATAAACACAAGACGTTTTTAAGATAAACATTAACTTAAAGCTAGACTCTATCCTGAACTTATGTATATCACCTATAGGAATAATATATTTCCTTGATTGTGATATATCCAAACAATATTCGCAAAGATACGATCGTATCGCTAATAGATCTGACAGGCCTCAAGGAAATGCAGAAGCTATCCGGCTCCATCTCGTTCAGCCACGTGGACGACTTAGCTCGTGCCCATCTGTTTCTTGCGGAGAAAGAAACTGCTTCTGGCCGCTACATTTGCTGTTCTTACAACACAAATGGTCCAGAGATTGCAGATTTTCTCAGACAAAGATACCCTAAGTACAATGTTTTGTCAGAGTAAGAATTGCAAATCTTAATTGAAAAAGTTTCTGATTTCTTTTTCTTTTTCTAATCAACTTTCGTTGTGAAATTTTGCAGATTCGAAGAGTGCTTATCAAGTGCGAAACTGACGCTATCCTCGGAAAAACTCATCAATGAAGGCTTTCGATTTGAATATGGGATCAATGAGATGTATGATGAGATGATGGAATACTTCGAGTCAAAAGGATTGATCAAAGCTAAAGAAACCTGATAATTTCCTTTGATGTAATATGAATCTTCCATCTCATCTCATTTCATATATGGCTTTAAATAATAAGTTTGTTAATTTTATATGCCTTATGATATACCTAGAAAATTATGTTGTGAAAAACTTCCTTTACGTAAATATTCCTTAACTTAATCAAAATTTAATGGACCTTAGTCGAAAGAACTGGTTCAATAAGTGTAAAAGATCTAACGCCATGGAAAGATAAATTGCTTGCATTAGAGGTATTGGGACTTAAGTGATGCGCTAGAAAAAAAAGATAAATCAGGATGAGAAAGATCGGGTTTTTTTTTTGGTTATTATAGGGGTCATGACCAAAAAGGCCAGTTGATGATAATTGAAACAATTACATACTTGTTGCATTTTCCCCACATTTTCTTATTATCATTTGGGTTCGTAATATTTTCCAATATTCAGTAAAAAAACTATAAACTAATAATATTGGGACACTGATATTTTACTAATTTAGAAAACTATTCATTTATAAAAAAAAGATTAATTGAACAAAAAACATAAATTGGGACCGGAAAATTATTAATATATCTTGATTCGAATATTAATTTATAAAGTTTTTATTGTATATGGATAATTTAAAAAGACCAAATAACATCAATACTTTTATTTTCAGTCATCATTTTATTACAAATGTATTGCAAATTAGTTACAAGAAAATGTCTTTATATTAGAATATATAATTTGATATATTAAACAAATTTCAGTGAATAAAAAATACATTTCATAATTTTTGACATATGTAGCTTTTTCAAGTTTAGTGGTTCAACAAATTTATTTTAGTTTCCAGCTGTCAATTTTTAACTTGAGATTTGAACTAATATGTTTTAAAATGATTTGATGTCTAATTCCTAATCAAAATTACAAAGAAAGATGATGGTTTTACAAACTAAAATGTTTTAAACAAATTGATGTCCAATTCCAAAAAAATACTGAAAATAGATATTAAATCATATAAATAATATACATATTTTGTGTGTGTTTTAAATATAAACAATTTATTAATTTGTAATATAAATAAATATTTATGCATTTTAAATATGGTCTATATTAATATAAAATATTATTATAATAAATATGTTTAATTAGTTTATGTCCCCAGTTAACAATATTTCTGGATTCACCACTGGTTTTACAAACTAAAATGTTTTAAACAAATTGATGACCAATTCCAAATAAAAAAAATCCAGACGAAGATGATGGTTTTTCAATATATATATATATATGATCAATTTAAAGAGACCAAATAACATCAATAGTTTTATTTGTAGTCATAGTGTTAGTACCAACGTATTGCAAATTAGTTACAATCAAATTATCTTTATTTTAGAATAAAATTAATTTGCTATCTTAAACAAATTTCAACGAATTAAAAATATTCTCATTTTATATAAAACATAGAATTGACTTATTTTTTCTTAACAAATATGAAAGATAATTTTTCGTAATCGAAATAAAAATTTTCGGGAAAAAAAAAACTCATCTTACATAATATTTTAGAATTTCTAAACACAAGATCTAAAACACTGCCATTATTTCTAAGCTAATGATTGTAGTTTAATAATAGACCTATAAGAAGGGGAGACATCTCTCTCTGTCGCACCTTTGACAAGACTGTACCTCCTTGTAGGGTTGGTATTTGTTCTCAAATCTCCAACTCTTGCGGCAGAGAGTTCTCTTTGCTTTGTCAGGGGTGGGTGGTGTCTTCTGATGGCTCTCCCACTGACACTGATATGCCATCAAGAGTATATAGAAGGATTAAGAAGAAGAAGATACAGGAAGAGGCTGCTAAGGAGAAGTCCGACGTGGCAGTTAATTGATCAACTTAGAGTCTGTATTTTGGTTTTCGTTAATTGAGTCAATGTAAGCTGGCCTCAGTATATAAGAGGACCAGTGTGTCAGTTGAGAGTTAGTTAGTGGGTGAGACTGAATTCTCGAGGTGTGAGATTCAGAGAGAGTAACCTTCAAGTGTATGCACTTGGGTTTGTATTCTTTACATTTGATCAATAATACGAGTGTTTTGCTTATCAATTGGTGCGCGTGAGCGATCCGGAGCGAACGATCGCGAGGAAGATGACGAAGAGTTCTCAAGCAAGTGCGAATCCACCATTGACATTGGATTCGTTGTCGACGATGATGATGCAACACACGGCGGCGCAAATCGAGATCAACAACCAACTGCGAGCTTCGATAGTGGTGCTGGAGCAACAATCGACGAAGATCGAGAGTCAAGCAAAATCCAAATTCGAATCTCTGGAGGCGAAGATCGATTCGAACTTCGAGAAGCTCTGTGAGCTGATTGCGAAGTCATCGGGGAAGAGGGAGATTAACGGTGAGCCTAATCATGAGTATCATCAACGTCAGGTATACTCTGATAACTGGGAATCTGGCCGTAGCTTTAGGTCTGAGGAAGGGGATGTGAGAGACAATATTATTAGCAGTAAATCTAAGATGCTCAAGAGAGCTGAGTTACCTGTGTTTGATGGAGAAGATGCTTACGGTTGGATTGCGTTGGCTGAGCGACAGTCAGTTTATCAGGGGACGTGTTGAGCTGGTTCAACAGCGAGACACATCGACGTCCTTTTGAGAAATGGAAAGAATTCAAAGATAGACTGATTGCTCGTTTCAGTAGGGAGAAACTGATGGATCCAAGTTAGCCTTTCTTTGCAGTGAAACAGACAGGAACAGTGGCTGAGTACATTCACATGTTTGAAGATATGTCGACACTAGTTTCTGGTCTTACGGATACACAGTTAGAAGGAATCTTCATGAACGGACTAAATCATGAAATGAGAGAGTTAGTCAACATGTGTAAACCTGTAGATCTTCCGGAGATGATCTCTACAGCTTACCAAATGGAGACTAGCTCACTCTACAAAGTGGTGTGTCCTGAACGACAAACGGAAGGGAAACCACTGCTGAAAATTGGTACTTCGTGATCCAACTCTAGAAATATGCCTAACCAAGGCTGGCATGGAAAACCATTACAAAATCCTAATGGCTCAACAATTGCGAAGCAGGGTATTACCCAAAACACAAGACCACAACTGAAGTTAAAGGAAGCGCAGATTGCAGAGAAGAAGAGGTTGAACTTGTGTTTTAAATGTGATGAGAAGTGGTCTAGACAATATGTCTGTCCTAATCGATCATTTCAAGTCTTGACAGTGGTGAACGGCTTTTAAATGGAGATCCTAGACCAATCCTTAATTGAGGTAGTTGATGATGAAAGTGAGGAAACAGTGGAAATGATGGAGTTATCATTGAACTCTTTTCTTGGACTGGATTCTCCAACAACCACAAAGATTAAAGGCACTATTAAGAAGAAACCAGTGGTGGTAATGCTCGACAGCGGAGCCACACACAATTTCATATCACCAGCCGCAGTACAAAGAACCAAGTTGTCACCAATTCAGAATTCAAACTTAGAAGTACAGTTGGGAACATGAGTTTCAGTTCAAGGCATTGGAGTGTGTAAGAATGTCCAACTGAACCTTCCAGATTTGTCATTCAAGACAAACTTCATAGTTCTGGAACTTGGTACTGCTGACATTATTCTTGGCATTCAGTGGTTGCGAACTTTGGGCAAGTGTCAAACTGATTGGGAGAGCCACGAGCTATCTTTTATATACCAGGGTCGGCCAGTGACTTTAAGAGGTGATCCGGAGTTACATAATGCAAAGGTCTCACTTAAGTCATTGCAACCAAGACTCGTGATCAGCTCTAAAGGAGAGGAGTTGTGGTTTGGGTCGGCATTAGTCATGAATGAGACAGCAGAAGATATTCCACAGGAAATACGAGAACTATTATTGAAACATGATGCAGTTTTTCAAGAACCACAAGGCTTACCACCGAGCAGAGGCATGGAACATTCGATCATTTTACAAAAAGGTCAGGGACCTATTAGTGTTCGACCATATCGTTATCCCCATGCTCATAAGGAAGCTATGGAGAAGATGGTTCAAGAAATGTTGACTGCTGGCATCATCCGTCCCAGCCACAGTCCTTACTCAAGCCCAGTTCTCTTGGTGAAGAACAAAGATCATAGCTGGCGTTTTTGTGTGGACTATAGAGCAATTAATCGAGCCACAGTTCCGGATAAATACCCTACTCCCATGATAGACCAGTTACTCGACGAGCTACATGGGGCTAAACTATTCACTAAGCTGGATTTGAAGTCAGGGTATCACCAAATCCGAATAAGAGCTGAGGATTTTGAAAAAACAGCTTTTAGGACTCACGACAGTCATTATGAGTTCTTGGTACTACCATTCGGATTAACGAATGCACATCTACGTTTCAAGCTCTCATGAATGAGATCTTTAAACCATATATGCGGAAATTCGTCTTGGTGTTTTTTGATGATATTTTGGTGTACAGTTCATCGCTAACAGAGCATGTGAAACATGTGGAAGTAGTTCTGCAGATACTACAGGAGCAACAACTATTTGCTAATAGAAAGAAGTGCACTTTTTCTCAACCCAAGGTGGAGTATTTGGGACATGTAATTTCAGTAGAAGGCGTTGCAACTGATGATCAGAAAATAGTCTCAGTTAAACAATGGCCAACCCCAAAATCAGTGAAGGACTTGAGGGGATTTCTTGGCCTAACTGGCTATTATCGCAGGTTCGTTCAGAACTATGGATCCTTAGCTAAACCACTGACGGACTTACTCAAAAAGGACCAATTTTGTTGGACAGAGTTAACCCAAGCAGCTTTCGAGAGGTTAAAAAGGGCAATGATCTCAGCTCCTGTTCTGGCCCTCCCTGATTTTACGAAGTTGTTTATCATTGAATCAGACGCATCCGGGTATGGCTTAGGCGCGGTTTTAATGCAAGATCGTCATCCTATAGACTATTTCAGTCACGCATTGACAGAAAAAGAGCAGATGAAAACCATATAAGAGCGAGAACTCATGGCGATTGTATTATCAATACAAAAGTGGCGTCACTATTTGTTGGGTAGGAGGTTTGTAGTGAGGACATACCAACAAAGTCTAAAGTATCTTCTTGAACAACGAGAGGTGACACTGGATTATCAGAGGTGGCTTACAAGAATACTGGCGTACGAGTTCGATATTGAATATAAGATGGGCAGTGAAAATAAAGTAGCAGATGGTCTGTCCAGAATTAATAATGCTGCCTTACATTCTACCACACACCTGTTATTATCATTGACAGTCCCTGCATCTCTACAATTACAAGACCTGTATAAGGAAATTGAAGAGGATACATACATCCATGAGATTCTGAGGAAAATAGCAGCAGGAGAAGTAGTTAAACCCGGTTTCTCTGTGGTTAATGGTCGTCTGTTTTACAAGAAACTACTCATGATTCCAGCAACATCAACTCAAATTCCTCTGATTCTACAAGAAAACCATGACAGCATGCTTGGAGGTCATTCAAGGATATTAAGGACACTGCAACGCATACAATCTATTTTTACTGGTCGAAAATGCAAAAAACAGTACAAGAGTATGTTGCTGCATGTTCTATTTGCCAGACACATAAGAGTTCAACTCAGTCTCCAGCTGGCTTACTTCAACCTATTGAACTACCATCGAGGATATGGGAAGATATCTCGATGGATTTCATCGAAGGCTTGCCATTATCCCAAGGAGTAAATGTGATATTTGTTGTCGTCGATAGACTAAGCAAGTATGCTCACTTTGTGCCTCTCAAGCATCCCTTTACAGCTTCAGACGTGGCAGCCAAATTTGCTAAAGAGATCATACGCCTTCATGGTTTTCCGAGGTCCATCATTTCAGACAGGGACAAGATTTTTCTGAGTTCTTTTTGGAAAGAGATGTTCAGAAAATCAGGAACACGACTTCGTTTCAGTACAGCCTTCCATCCTCAGTCTGATGGACAAACAGAAGTATTAAACCATTGTTTGGAAACATATCTCCGGTGCTTTGCGTCAACTTACCCAAAGACTTGGTCCAAATATTTGTCTTGGGCTGAGTTATGGTACAATACTTCGTACCATACAGCTCTGCAATGTACTCCATTCAACGTCGTTTATGGAAGAGAAGCACCTAATCTACTCTCGTATGAACCTGGCTCGTCCCAAAACTTTGAAGTGGATCACATGCTGCGAGAACGGGATGCTATGTTACTCTCTGTGAAAGCAAATCTGACTCGGGCTCCACATATTATGAAATCAAACGCGGATAAGCATCGTCGGGACCTGGAATTTGAAGTAGGATCCATGGTCTATCTCAAGCTGAGACCTTACCGTCAACAGTCAGTCAGCAAGAGGTTGTATCAGAAACTGGCAGCCAGATATTATGGTCCATTTGAGGTGCTGGCTCGGGTGGGTAAAGTGGCTTATCGCTTGAACTTACCATCCTCATCAAAAGTGCATCCCGTGTTTCATGTTTCTCAACTGAAACCTGTG
Organism: Orychophragmus violaceus; assembly: GCA_030180135.1. NCBI lineage: Eukaryota > Viridiplantae > Streptophyta > Magnoliopsida > Brassicales > Brassicaceae > Orychophragmus > Orychophragmus violaceus. The sequence goes on along the minus strand of CM058239.1, from coordinate 97,043,680 downwards.
ATTGGCCAACATCACACTGCTACTGCGTTACCAGATAGTGTGTTTACAGAAGAAGCTCTTAACATTGAGCCAGGAGAAGTATTGGATAAACGCTACGATAAGGAAGGTTACTTGGAGGTGTTGATGCAGTGGAAAGGATTACAAGAACATGAGACATCTTGGATCCGGATTGGTGAATTGAAACAACAGTTTCCACATTATTCGCTTGAGGGCAAGATCAGTTTCGACGATGGGGGTATTGATTTGCTATCAAGAGTATACAGAAGGATTAAGAAGAAGAAGATACAGGAAGAGACTGCTAACGAGAAGTCCGACGTGGCAGTTAGTTGATCAACTTAGAGTTTGTATTTTGGTTTTCGTTAATTGAGTTAATGTAAGCTGGCCTCAGTATATAAGAGGACCAGTGTGTCAGTTGAGAATTAGTTAGTGGGTGAGACTGAATTCTCGAGGTGTGAGATTCAGAGAGAGTAACCTTCAAGTGTATGCACTTGGGTTTGTATTCTTTACATTTGATCAATAATACGAGCGTTTTGCTTATCAGACACCTCCAATGCCTCCTGACCCGCTAGATTCTCGCAACTCTATATTTTCATATTCTTTCCGACAGCTTCTCCATGTGTGTTCGTCTCAGGCCTGAGGCGTTTGTGGAACCCCTGGTTTTGGTCCTCCTTCTCTTTGCCCTTTTGACTCTTGCGCCCTGGATCTGCAGTCATGACCCTCTCCCGCAATGGAGTCGTGCCTATCTTGACTGCTCTCAACTCTACCACCTCGACTCTTCTCATCATTCCCGATTTTTCATGTTATGTCTCCTATGAAAAATATCCAGCTTGTACCGTTTTAACCATCAAGCCACCCATGTTCTTTTTGCATCGTATCTTTCAGGTTTAATCTTTTAGGCTATATGAGCATCATTTTACTGTTGTATGCAGCTCTTTTACTGCTTTATGCAGTTATGTCTTGGTGGATTCATGTTTTTGTTTGTTATGTTGTGGCAATTTGACGGATTTATTGTTTCCATTCCTGTTAATCGAGTGTTATTGGACTCTTGTAGTCCGCTTATCTCTATTAAGGAGTTCGTTTTTTCCTTGGTTCACCATCTGTTTTAGTGGTTTTGTTGTAAGGTGTGTTAGCAAATGATCAACTATTAGGTGTTTAATCTTCTTTGTAGCCATTCTGAAAATTGTTAATTGTGCATTTGTTTCTATTTTATCTTCGAATTTCATATCACTAAATGTGTTATCTAATTCTCAAGGCTTCTTCTCACTTACCAACTCGATCATCGTTGAGATCAAAAGATTTCTCCACAAATTTGGTTTGTTTAAGTGTTTTGTTGCGCCTATCTCCCTATGTTGTTTTCTTTACCTTATTGTAATGTATGTTTATATTACCAAGATGGCATTGTATTGTGAGAACAACTACTCTTTTTATGGAGCTTAAGGATGTATAAAATGATGTTCACCAAAAAAGAAAGGAAGCCTAACAGTTGGTTAAAACTTGTGTCAAACTCGATATGACAATTAAAATAAATTTACAACTCAATAATTATAGTCTAGTAGTATACCCATTAGAAAGGTACATATGGTAGCTTGTTAAAGCTTGTATTCGTGGCAAACATTAATTTACTATATAAGATGGAATTAATTGCATCTATCGTATCTTTATATTTTTTTAATAGTAAATTTGTATTTTTAGGAATTTGCTTGCAATCTTGTATATTTTTTTAATATTTTGTGTGCTTAAAAGACCATCTTATCCTCACTGACAAAATTAGCCATATGGATAGATGACAGTTCCCACGTTATGTCTCCTATTATATTTTTGTATTTTTTTAAATCTACGGATGAACAGTACCCGCAGATGAACAATAAAAACATATTTTTTTTTTTATGTGTGAGCTTCTCTTGTGAGACTTAAACATGTGGACCAGATTATTAAATGACTCCTAGCCACACAATAAACATCACATGTTAAATGATTCTGATGGACTGAAGGTGGCCAAGTGTCCACACTATCAAGAATTTGTGTATAGAGAACTCATGAATAAGAGACTAAGTGTTCACATAGACAACTATTGGAGGATAACGTACCTAGTAAACACAATTTTAAGAGATCTGGTGGACATTATCGACTATTCGTGGACACTACCACGATCTGGTCACATGCTAGATGCTTCCGATTGACAAAAGGTGGCCAAGAATTCACATGATCGTGATTTCGTGAACACAAAGTACGTTGCGCCCCACTATCCATCCAAAAATAACATTTTGCTTGGCCACTTGCTATCCATGAGAAGCGTCTAGCATGTGATATAATCGTGATAGTGTCCAAGAATAGCCGATATTATGGACACCTAGTCTAGACTGTCCACTCGAATCTTCCGTATCAAGTCCAATTTGTTTTTTTTTAATTCTGGTATATCGATTGATTGTATCTCCATTCCAACTGTCTTTGTGGCCGGAAACCTCACCGTCGTCATCCCATCCACCGTCAAAAACATGAGGGGTGAAAAAAAAGTAAGAAAGAGACTGACTAGATAATAAAGAAAATTAAAAAGAAAACAAAAAATAAAAGGATATAATATATATTTTTATTATGGGTTAGCTTTTCTTGTAAGATTTAAACATGTTGACCAGATTAATTAGTAATTCATAGTCACACAATTAATATTACCTTATAAATGCTTATTATGGATAGCAGGTGGTCAAGCTTACACATTATCAAGAATCCATGTACAAAAACACATGTATAAGAGACTAAATGTTCACATGGAAAACTATTGTCTGATAACTTACCTAGTAAACACAGTTTTAAGAGATATTGTGGACAATATCGATTATTCGTGGACACTAATACGATCTTATCACATGCTAGACGTTTCTGATGGACAGAAGGTGACCAAGAGTTCACATGATCGTGAAAACTGATGGAATTCCTAGTAATTCCTAATCCGATTAGGCAACCCTAAGTCTGAATTCCGAGCCTAGGATCTCAGGGTTTAGGTAATTGAATCAGGGATCTTGCGTTTACCTTGTTCTGGCAGCGGAAGATGAATCAGGTAAGACGAGATCATGAGCGATTCAGATGCCTTGCCTCTATCGTAGTCCACACGCACACAACTTGGAAAGCCGGGATGCTAGTGCCGGATCTAGGAATTGAATAGAGAGAGTTTTTGTTTTTTTCTAATCAAGAAAAATCAATGGCTTAGGGTTCAGGTCGACCATATAAGCCTATATATACGACCTGTTATGACTAAACCTTCTTTCGGGTTTAACCGAAAAAGTCTAAGTCATAAACCGAAACATCAGTTTCGGAATCGACCCTGTGTCGATCGATACACCAACTGTGTCGATCGACACACCTCTCTTTAATCAATATTGATATGTATCCAATACACATCATCTTGATCACCACCATGATGATCATTCCCATATATAAGCTTCCAGATTGCTTAGGTGTGTGACCCTATAGGATCATATAATACTGGCAGCAAGTCTACAACTTACAGACTGCAAGAGGCTTCTAGCAAAGCATTGCAACCGCCCAGTATCATACAACATGTCTGATCTCGACGTACAACTATCGTTAGAGTAAGTACAATGTGATTTCAGGACATAATCCCAACAATCTCCCACTTGTACTGGAATCACCTATTCCTATAATCCCTTCGTCTCTATATCTCGATATGGCATAAGGCAAGAGACTGTGTCATCCTTATTATAGCCAACATCATGTTCACCGAACTCCTGATCTATACTGATAAAACAAACGACTGACAATCACCTCGTTTGAGCACGGCCATGCATTTTCTCAGTATCAAATCTTCGATGGGCCCTGAGATATTTATCTCCCGTTATATGGGAGGGACAAATCCCATCTTGTTCCATCCCTGTTTCTACACATACTTCATGATACGCCTAAGAAATGCCGTTATAGCCGCCAGTTACGGAACGACGTTTGACAGGGTCAAAACGTACCAATTCATATGCTAGAAAGCATGATGAACTCAGGTCTAAGGACTATACTCTATAGTCGTAATGAGAACCTCCCATGACACTGATATAACTATCCTGTGGAGTTCTCATTAGCGGGTCATGTCCGATCATATGTTCACCAACATATATCTATGTGATTGACTGTGATAATCATATCATTGACTCCATGAAACTTAGTCCAATAGTCACCTCACATGCTAGTCTCTCACGGTTGTTAGTGTCCCACTTCAACAACCTCGACTAGGGACAAACATAATTTTATGTCATCTTTCACTTATAGGGTTTCATGATCAAGTCATCAACTTTATGACCTATAAAATGAACATAAAATACTTTGGGACCATTATTTAATTATCCAATAATCAAATGATGTTGATGTCAGTTTTAACTTACACAAACATTGCCATAGCATGTCTATGTAAAGATTACAACATAACTAATGTAACTCCCACTAGAATCAAGATCATCTCTTCAGATATCTAATACCTACAGCAACAGAATAAATCTCGTGCTTAGGTTGTGGGAGAGACTGTGGTGTTTTTGCTTGAAACGATTCCAACAAACCACACCGCCATTCAGAAAAAAGCACTATTCTACGGTTTTTCTGCTTGGATCCCTTCCAACAGATAGTACCGTTATTTGGACAAAAGACATAACCAAGTGGGACCCGGAATTCGTCTTTGTCCGTCTAACTACTCTCAACTGGTTCATCACTTCCTTAGTTCACCACGAACCTATCCTTAGTGTTCCTCAAACACTTGGGATATTTCTGGCAACTGTTCAGTGAATTTTACCAGAATAACTTGGTATCTACTCGTAATGCGTAAGCTGCATCTGGATGAGTGTAAATTATGGCATTCATGATGGATTCTATTGCAGAAGCATAAGGAATCACACTCATACATACTAGCTCAGCCAGTGTTCAAAACACTTCATCTTGCTAAGATTGTTCCTAACTCAGCCAGTGTCCAAGACACTTCATCTTGCTAAGATTATTGCCATAAGACCTTTGGTGTGAAGCCACTCTTGTAATCATGCATATTGGAACTGTCCAAAGCCTTATCTACATAAGGATTATGACACGATCCAATTAGCCTTCCCTATCCATCTCAATGGATCCTTATTCCAAGAACTCACGCGGCTTCTCCCATGTCCTTTGATGAAAATGACTTCTGACCCAAGTCTCATGAGACTTGAGCGACGGAACATCGTTTATGAGAATGAGTATGTCGTATACAGTGTGAGAAATGCAACTACGCTCCCACTAGTTTACTAGTAAACACACGGTTTCTATTCGTTCCTGATCAAGTCAAAACTTTTGACCGTTTTATCAGAACGTGGATTCCAACTCCAAGATGTTTTGCTTATATCCAGAAATGGATCGGTGAAGCTAACATGCATACCAAGCCAATATTCGGAGTTGGGGCTCACCATCGCTTCTTGAATTTCGCAGGTTCGTCACTTTTCAATGATCAAAATATCACGGCAATTGGTTACGAGAAATCACTCTCGAGTTAGTGACGGATCCATTCGGATCTGCGAACTTCAGGCTCCACAGGTGTAGGTCCTACAGCTCTTTGCAGATCTCACCGCTGCTCTCCCTTTACAGGTTGAGCAACCTCCTGTGTTTATCGAATTTCTTCGATGTGTACTCTTACTCCCACTGTTCTTATTGGAAAGTATAATCTTTCTCAAAAGACACAGTTCCGGACAACAAAACTTTGTTCTCGGATTGGTTATAAAAGTAATAAGCCTCGGTTTCCCTAGGACAACCAGCGAGGTAGAACTTATCAGATTTGGGTTCAAGCTTGTCAGCTATCATTCCCAAATGATCAGAAACAACATACTTGAAAAACTTCCAGTCCACATCCAATGTGGTGTCTTTCAATTGATTCTGATTGAAACCCTTTTTCTGCGCAAACACAGACCTTTTAGAGCGTATTTTAAAAGGATAATGGAAGATTCATGTGACTCATCATTAATCGGAGCATATCTAATAAGGTCCGATTCGTTCTCTCAGAAACACCATTTAGGTTTTCAGGAGAAAAGAGCTGTGATATGACTTCACACTCATTTAGATGATCACTCAATTCTTGACTCAAGTATTTTCTTCCGCGATCTAATCGAGGATCTCAATACTTCTGTCAAATCGGTTCTATACTTCATTTTTGGAACTCCTCAAAAGATTCCTACTTGTGTCTCATCAAAAGAACACAGCCATACTTACTGAAGTCATCAATAAGGCAAATGAAGTATTGAACATTTCCTCTGGCACTTATGCTCATCGGACCACATACATCAGTATGAGCAAGACCCAATGAGCCTCTGGCTCTTTTCTTTAGCTCTGCTAAATAAGCCTTATTCATTTGGCCCAACAGGCATAATTCATGTCTCATATGATTTATAATCAAATGAGCCCAAAAGCCCATAACCATGGAGCTTCTGAATCCGCTTCACTCTTATATGGCCAAAACGACTATGCCAAGGAATGACTGGTTCGAGTCATCAGACTCAAACTTTTAGTATTTATGTTATATTCACACTTCCGCTGGTTTAAGATATAAAACCCATTCTAAACGGGGTGCTACCATAGAATATTTCATTAAGATCTAAAGAACAAAACTTGTCTTTTATCAGAAAGAAAAACATCAAAATTCTAACAAGAAAATGAAAGACATCTTTGCATATAGCAAGTACATGGTGGCAATTACTTAATTTCTAAAACCAAGCTTGAAAGGCTCCTACAAGTGGAGAATTTATACGGCTAATGCAGCAACCATTGCTTCATTCCAGACGTGCAGTTCCACTTGTCCTTTCTCCAATGTTCTACTGTTGCGTAGGTCCTGCATATTTCAAAAATATCAGTACTACAACTAGTATCCAATACTCACGTAGAACTTGAAGTAATAACACAATACCTGAAGAAGAAGTCCCATACATCTTCTCCATCTCTTGTGAATCTTCCAAGAATTTAATGCAATTTCTCTTCCAATGCCCAAACTCTTTACAGTAGCAGCATTTATCAACATCAGATGGGCCTGGCTTGGGCTTAAAGGATGACACAGGCTTATCCCGATTCCAAATCTGAATGGCCATGCCTCCACCCTTGTCTATACAAAATTTCTCAAATTTCTTGCCCTTTATGATGTTTTGCTCTGCTATCTTGAGCATGCCATGCAGTTCAGTCAACTTCTTCGCCAAGCCTTTCTTGATATAGCTGTTAATAAACTTATCATAGCTTGACGGCAGTGACTGCAGAATGATGTTTGTGGCCAACTCTAGGCTAACAGGACAATCCAGTTTCCCCAGGTTATCAATGTAACCCATCATTTTAATGACATGAGGACTGACTGGAGCATCCTTTGGTAGCTTGCACCCAATGAGAGATTTAACCGTCTGGTATCTCTCAATTCGTGCATGTTCCTGAAACATCAGTTTCAGACTGGTGATCATCTCTATTGGCGACTCCACGTTCTCGTATTGACTCTTCAAGTCCGAGTTCATGGTAGCCAACATCAGACCACACACATCTACCACATCAATATAATGCTTATTCTAAGCATCATATACTGCATGCGAGGCATTGGTCCCAAGCCTTTTGGGGAGAGATTTCTCAAGGACATAGTCCTTATTCTCCTGCTTGAGAACTATTCTCAAATTCTGATACCAATCCAGGAAATTTGATCCATTTAAGTTGTCATTCTCAAGGACGGATCGCAATGAGAAAGTAGTTTTAGGCATAAGCTGAAATCCAAGAAAACAAAGATTTAGTTACGTATTTCATGAGAAGTCTTATCTAATAAGAAAACTCGCATTATATTCAAACAATGTTTCCTCTATGAATATAATGATCCAAGATCCATATTTCACCAAAATCTAAGTGGACGACTCGCCATCACCCAAAATTTAGTTATGTAGGTAAGCAAATCATTGCTAATTGTACCCAGTACAACTCTTGGTCGCAGATAAGACAATTAATGTCTTATCTACTCTGACGTCTCTGGGCCCAGAACTTCTGATGGCCCAGTCAAGTGAACCAATCTCGCCAGTCTTGTGATCATTGACAGTCGCACTACAAGTCTATCAATGATCACCTGCCTTACTCATGTAGTAGTGAATACCAAGGACTCCAAGGCTATCCATCAACGAAACAAGTCTTGACAGTAGACAAGATTGGGCAAGACATCAAGGTCACTTGATATTTAGTTGAGGAAACGAAACTCTAAAAGGTTAGCAAATCAATCTCTTAGGTCATGTAATTTTCGATGTCAAGCACTGCAAGTCCATCAACATAATTACCTGCCTTACTCACGTAATTGTGGAGACCAAGCTCTTGGCTAGACCATCACACAACGAAATGAGTCTTGACAGTTGACCATATTGAAGCTAAGCTTTGATCTAATACACATCCAATGTGTATCAAAATGGATATAGAACATTTAATCTTGATACATATCCAATATGCATCCAAGAAGTGTTTTAATTGTTCTTTATAAACTAGGTTTAAGTCGAGTTTGTTTTTGAAAATTCAAGGTTCAATAACCAGAATTGTGAGCACTGTGTCGATCGACGCAGACCATGTCTGTCGATCGACACCACCAAACAAAACCGGACTTCAATAACCGATTAATCCAATTAACCCGGTTCATTGAACCGGTCTTGTCGATCGACACAACCTATGTGTGACGGTAGACATAGACCTAAACTGGAGACAGTTTTGATAACCGGTCCAATCCAATTGAACCAACTTATTAGATCCAACTGATCTCAATCGATCAAATCGATTTATATTAATTGGGATAATCAGTTCAATCCAATTGAACCAATTCATCCAATTCAAACCGATCTGTTCGGACTTAACCAAGCATGATAACCGGTCCAATCCAATTGAACCGATTAACTAATCGCAAGGTCTGTGTCGACCGACACTCAACCTGTGTCGATCGACACAGCAGGCTTTCTGTTTTTCTTCGCGAAAAACCCTAGCCGCCGACTCTGTCGATTTCGCTATTCTGTGTCGACCGACACACTAGGTGTGTCGGTCGACACTCTGCGAAAACACAGAATCGTTTTCGATCTGAATCGATCTAACATGTTCTTATTCATACTATCTTATGAACGAATTTAAATCATCAAATTCTACTAAGCACGCTGATTCAATGATAAAACCCTAAGGCTCTGATACCACTGATGGAATTCCTAGTAATTCCTAATCCGATTAGGCAACCCTAAGTCTGAATTCCGAGCCTAGGATCTCAGGGTTTAGGTAATTGAATCAGGGATCTTGCGTTTACCTTGTTCTGGCAGCGGAAGATGAATCAGGTAAGACGAGATCAGGAGCGATTCAGATGCATCGCCTCTATCGTAGTCCACACGCACACAACTTGGAAAGTCGGGATGCTAGTGCCGGATCTGGGAATTGAATAGAGAGAGTTTTTGTTTTTTTCTAATCAAGAAAAATCAATGGCTTAGGGTTCAGGTCGACCATATAAGCCTATATATACGACCTGTTATGACTAAACCTTCTTTCGGGTTTAACCGAAAAAGTCTAAGTCATAAACCGAAACATCAGTTTTGGAATCGACCCTGTGTCGATCGATACACCAACTGTGTCGATCGACACACATCTCTTTAATCAATATTGATATGTATCCAATACACATCATCTTGATCACCACCATGATGATCATTCCCATATATAAGCTTCCAGATTGCTTAGGTGTGTGACCCTATAGGATCATATAATACTGGCAGCAAGTCTACAACTTACAGACTGCAAGAGGCTTCTAGCAAAGCATTGCAACCGCCCAGTATCATACAACATGTCTGATCTCAACGTACAACTATCGTTAGAGTAAGTACAATGTGATTTCAGGACATAATCCCAACAAAAACGTACCTAGTAAACACAATTTTAAGAGATCAGGTGGACATTATCGACTATTCGTGGACACTACCATGATCATATCACATGCTAGACGCTTCTAATGGACAGAATGCGGCCAAGAGTTCACATGATCATGAATCTGTGGACACAAAGTACGTTGGGCCCCACTATCTATCCAAAAGCAACATCTCGCTTGGTCACCCACTATCCATGGGAAACGTTTAGCATGTGGTATGATCATGATAGTGTCTATGAATAGCTGATACTGTGGACACCTAGTCTAGACTGTCCACTTGAAACTTTCTTATTAAGTCCAAATTTTTTTTTAATTCCGTTACATCAACCGATTATATCTCCATTCCGACTGTCTATATGGTCGGAAACCTCACCTCTGTTATCCTATCCACATTTCAAAAAATGAGGGGTAAAAAGAAAGATAAAGTAAGAAAGAGAATGAGTAGAAAAAAAAATAATAAAGGATAGAATATGAGAATTTTCGTCTTTTTATTCCATTTTTTGACAAAAAAATACAAGATTGCAATAAAAATTCAAAAGGTGCTAAAGTGCAAAAAAAACAAAAATACAACAGTGCCCATACAAGATGCCTCTGTTAAATTTTCTCCTAGATCCTCCGTGGTCGTCAATGTAATCCAAATTTTTTTGAAGGAAAACGATGTAATCCAATTTGAGATATTCCGTATATCTTTTTGGGTATTTATTGTAACTTGTGGTTTATCTTTACATGTACTCTTGCTTAATTTGTTATTACTGCTGAAACCTCAAGAAGCAGAATGGAAGAAGAACGGATGCACCATAATGACGGATGCTTGGACATATCAGAAGAGAAGAAGTGTCATGAATTTGTGCATCAATTCAAAAGGAGATACTATGTTCCTGTCATCTAAGGAGTGTTCAGATGAAGCTCATACATGTGGGTATATTTTTTAGTATGTCAATGGATGCATTGAGGATATTGGGGAGGAGAATATTGTTCAAGTGGTAACAGATAATGCCACTAACAATATGGCTGCAGAAAAGATGTTGAAAGAGAGCAAACCTAGTATCTTTTGGACATCATGTGCTACTCACTTCATCAATCTGATGCTTGAAAGCCTTTCAAGACTTCCAAAGTTCAAAAGCACAATTCAAATGGCGAAAAAATTCACAATCTTCATATATGCTCACCATAAGACATTGGCATTGATGAGATCTTTCACAAAAAAAGAGAGACATTGTCAAACCAGGAGTTACTAGATTTGCATCATCATTTCTTACGTTGCAAAGTCTCTTAGAGAAGAGAGACAAGCTGACATCCATGTTTTCTAGTAGTAAGTGGAGAAAATGCAAATGGTCGAAGCATTCAAAGGGCTTAGTGGCATTTAGTAATGTGATGAGTGTTAAGTTTTGGAATGCAGTGATAATGTATTTGAAAGTGTTTGGGCCATTGGTCAAGGTACTGCGACTTGTTGATGGAGACATAAAGCCTACAATGGGAGTTTTGCATGGAGAGCTGATAGAAGCCAAGAAAGAGATAAGTGCTGGATTGAAACATGTGGAGAAAAATGTTCAGCCGATAATGGAGATCATTGATGAAAAGATTACGGGTTGCCTTGATAATCCCTTGCATTTGACGGGTTATCTCTTAAACCCATATTATTTCTACCAAGACCCAAGCAAGTCAACAAACAGTAGCATTAAAAATGATCTTTTTAAGTGTTTGGGAGCTTTTTTCCAAATGATCTTAGCACACAATGTCATGTCATCAATTCTGAGATGGCGATTTACCAAAACAAAGAAGGTAATTTTGGAAAAACATGGGCCATCTTAGGTTGCAAGAAGGATAATTATGATCCAGATACTTTTACACTTCTTTAAAACTTTGTTATTCACTTATCATAGTTTATATCTATTTGCTATAATAAAACTACTTCTATAGATCCCAGCACTACACAACATGAGCATTTTTTTTAGTAAGATAATTGATTAACATAATTTTAAAAGAAAAAGTAAACAGAAATAGTCAAATATGAGTCATGTTATCACGAGGTGGTATACCAAGTATCAAAATCGTTTGAGTTTTATTTTTTATTAATGATTTTGTTCATCTATGTTGCTTTAACATTTCTAGTTTATTGGTGGGAAACATATGGAAATGAGGTTCCTAATCTAGCAAAAATGGCTAGGAGAATTTTATCATTGACGACAAGCTCATCTGGATGTGAGCGAAATTAGAGTACATTTGAGGGGGTTAGACATTTGTGATTTATTTATTTGTAGGTACATACAAAGAAGCGAAACCGACTTGACGTTAGTAGAATGAATAATCTTGTGTATGTTCAGTTCAATGCAAAATTGATGAGCCAAAAAAAAAAAATGAAATCAGAAGAATATAGATATATTTCTTGTTGATCATGCTACCAACTGTCAATCATGGATCGTTGATGGCCTTTCTGATGATGGAGGAAACTCTGGATTTGGATCACAAGGTGATATTGGTGAAGAAGAATCATTAAGAGAAACTTCTCATATAGATGAAGTTAGAGAGCTACATGAAAAAGAATTTATGTCTGATGATTAAGAATTTATTGATATTGATTGTAAGTCTGATGATGACTTAGTAACTGATGGTGACTTGATTCTATAAATAGACCAAGATGACGTTTGTGAAGATTTGTGTTAGAGATCTTTTCCTTTTTTGCTATTTAAATATATTGGTGAGAGAGTTGTGGACACTTTAGCATTGTTGGAATCATTCTTTTTTTTTTTCTATTTGAAGTTTGAAGTTTTTATTTATTTATTTGAAGTTTTTATTTATTTATTTGAAGTGTTGATTCTAGTTTTTTCATATTAACTTACATACGGTACTAGTGTTGAATTTGTATGACATACTTTCATATTCATTATATTTCTATATTAAAATATATATATATATATATATATATTAAATATATAAATATATCTACTATATATTCTGTATATACGTTCGGACGCTATACAATAGTCGACCGTCCGACTAACCTATAGCGTATTTTAGAACACTAGTTATTAGTTATAGCATTATTCTTAACTGGATTCGGATTTCTCCAAATCTGGAAGTAAACGTAACGTATCTGAATAAACAAACAAAATAACAGAAAGGATAAAGCAGAGCATAAAAGGAAAAATAATTGTCGTAATTTAGAAGCTTTTCAATTAGATTGACATGATTCGTAAGCAAACAGACTAACCTAATCACGCCAAGTGCATATTAGCTTAATTAGACTAAAATAAAAGGGGATGAAGATTCAAGATGATCAAACTGCAACTCAAAATTTGAGAAACAGATTGTGCACCAAATCAATCATGTACATTAACGCCTAAAACAAAAGGGGATAACTAATCTTTCATTCAAAATATTAACTTACTGTATATTTTTCATTTATAAAAACATAATACAGGATAAATAATACCTAATTAGAAAATTTATATCGAGCTAAGCAAATAAAGTCTCCACTTATTCTTTATTTGGCAGTTACCACTTCATCATGTGGCTCGATAATTGATTGCAAAATTAAAATCGGCAGATAATTTCAGAAGAACGAAACTGAATGCGCAAACAAAGTTTGATTCTTTAATTGAGTGGAAGGAACATTAACACAATTACAAAGAAAAGAACAAAATCCACCACTTTTATACGTTAAGAATCCAACAATTAAAATCTTGTTCAAGAAAAAAAAAAAAAAGAATCCAACAATTAAAAGTAGGAGGAGACTCTTGGAATCAAATATTCATATTAATATTTGAACATTGTTGAAAACTTATATTTGTATAACAAATACTTTCAAAAACTTTGACAAAAAAGAAAACAGAGTAAAGGAAATACGGGAGCAGCCATGGGTTCTGACGGTGGATTTCATGAGGTGGAGAAGGATGGCAAACTATTTCTCGTATACCACCACCCGAAGTACCATCCCATACAAACCTCATCCGGTGAAGCAGCCAGCGACGACCACCCTGCTCAACTTCTTTTCTTATGCCCTAATGCACGACAGGGAAAAGACTCGGAGGTATATTATCGTTTAGGTAAAACTCTAAAGCTTTCACCACTTCAATCTTCTCCCGAGTGCATCCTCTCTAAAACAACAACTGTTGGTTTTTTCTATAATCATCTGGTACTCCCATTGTTTTGGTGCAACAATAAAAACTTTACTGTCGACGGTGGGTGTAATATATGCAGCGGCTTAGATTTTGGTACAGATTATTATTTCTGTGAGCCCCATGATGTAAAATACCACAAAGAATGTGTCGAGTCTCCACTTAAAATTAAACACCCTTATCACCCTGACCATGCCCTCCAACTTTACTTCCGATATAATAGTGATAACATTGTCGAGTGTTTATGTTGTACACGTGGAGTAAAATATTTGGTATATTATTGTCCCATGTGTGAGATTTATATGCATCCAGTCTGTGCGATGAAACCAATACCCTTTTTTGTAGACCACCCAAAAAGACATGACCATTCCCTCACCTTTTTCCCTAGACAAACTTCCCTAACGTGCAATGTTTGTGGTTGGTTAAGAAAAAACCATCCCACCTATATATGTGCGAGGTGCAACTTTGTAGCTCACAATGATTGTATGTATTCTCCATGCATCATCAAGATATCACGTCACCACCATCGTATCTCTTATTCTTTTTCTCCTCGATATGGAGAATGGTATTGTGGAGTTTGTCGTCAAATCATTCACAATGATTATGGTGCATATACTTGTCACAAGTGCAGTAATTATGCTGTTCATTCAAGATGTGCTCTAGGAAAAGATGTGTGGGATGGAAAAGAACTCGAAGGTATACCAGAAGAAGAGGATATAACACAAGATCTTGGGCCGTTCATTATGATATCTGAAGGAGTGATACTTCATTTTCTTCACCAACATCATCTCCAACTAAAGGTCAGCATACTCTATGATGAAAACAAATTTTGTCAAGCCTGTACTCTTCCGATCTATGAGGGTAGTTTTTATTCTTGTATGGATTGTGACTTCATCCTCCATGGAGCATGTGCTAATGTTCCCCGCAAAATACAACATGTGTTACATCCTCATCTACTTACATTAAAGACTGACACTGGATCTTCTTATGGTTATTTCATATGTAGTGCTTGTGATCGTGCTTGTGTTGGCTTTGTCTATCAGTGTTCGATAACAGGATGCAGGTTCTATCTAGATCTACGGTGTGCTTCAGTTTCTGAGCCGTTTGATTACCAAGGTCATAAACATCCTTTGTACCTTGCTTTAAGCCCAAAAGAAAAACCCATATGTCAAGTATGCAAAATCAAATGTCACAAACAGTTAAATTGCATCAAATGCAATTTTATTGTATGTTTCAAATGTGTTACCTTACCATGCAAAGTAAGGTATAAGCATGACAAACATTTTCTCACAGTTTTATACGGGGAAGAAGTATGTGAGAAGGATTGGTGCGAGGTGTGTGAATGTGATTTAAAAGATACAGACACAAAAGTGTTCTATTGGTGCAAGGAGTGTAACACCATTTTTCATATAGAATGCTTATTTGGTAAAGACCCATATATGAAGCCCGGTGGTAAATATTACACAAGTGAAGGGCTCGAGGTCCAAATTCTTGGCATAAGTAATATTTCTAGACCATTTTGCCAGTATTGCAAGAACCGTTGTCAAAGCAAAATATTCAAGAAAGGCGACCGCATAGCATGTTCTATGTTTTGTGGGTATATTGTTTTCTTTTCTAAAATATGAGCATCGATGAGTTGTCTATTCCTCTATTTAAGTGTAATTTTTATTTTTATTTTCGGTTTGACTTCTTCATTTGTTAACATTTGCTTTGATGCATCGAGCTTCAAACTGTTTCAAACAAAAAAAAATTAATATACGATCTATTTACTTGTGAAATGCTTCTTTTGTTTTCGAACTTTAAAGTGTTGATGTAGCCCCAAGGCGGAAGCTTGAGCGATGGGCTGATGGAGTCGCAAGCACTGGCTTAAGAGCTCTCTTACTTGACCGAGATGGGTGGAAATGGATGGAAGGTGATTGACACTCTCAACCGGTGGGTGTTGATTGACTCTCTCAATCGGTGGTGAACTAGTTCTGCTTGAGTCACACAAGCAATCCTAATCCAATAATCTTTGGAGACCCTTGAATCACACAAATGAATCTTAAGACAAAAGATCTTAAGAAAGAATACTCTTTAAAGAAACTGAATAATACTTTGATTGAAAGGTTGAAAGGTGAATAATACAATGAGCTAAACTATGCCTTTATAGGCTCTTTACAAACGGTCATATTGACCTTGAACAAGAAAAAAATCGAAACTTAATGAAAAACTAGCCGTTGGCTGAATATGGTAAGGTTTCAATGCTTGGATGCTTTTCTTTGTATCTGGATGGCTTTACGGGATAAGTTAGGATCTCTGGAACATTTTGACAGGTAAAGAATTCGCAGCTCTCATTCTTGGAAAGGAGCTGTTGGATGAGCTTCTCCTTGAATGTTGATATACTTGTGTTTTCATGCATTTAGGGAGTTGAATAGTCCATATTTTAGTTTGATTTAGCTTTCATTCTTGACTTATCTTTTTTCTTTGTTGCACTTAGATTGTAGTATCATATAGAGCTAGGAATATGCATTCTAGGCTTGCATTTGGAGTGTTTGCTTGTGTTTGTGTAGGTTATTGGGGTGCTAGGAGCTTTTGGGAAGCTTTGGAACCAAGTGGGAGCAAGAAGAGTTAATGAGAAAAGCCACTCCATTAATCCGAGAAACCATCGACGTGAGCCATCGGGCAAATCACGCCGATGGAAATAGTTTCTCACCATCGGCCAAGAGAATCGACGAAACGAAGCCGATGGGAACGAATGAAGAATCTCGCCAAATTAAACAGAGAGATTATCGGTCACTACCATCGATCAGATGAAGCCGATGGTTTCATGAGGCTCACCATCGACATGAAGAATCGATGAGACAACGTCGATGGATCTGCCAAGTTCATGCGACGAAATTAATCCGAGAAACCATCGGCTTGACCCATCAATCAAACGAAGCCGATGGTTTCCAAGATTTTCCATCGACTTCCACGATCGGCCAAACAAGGCCGATGGTTTTGCCTTTGAACCAGATTTTTCCCAATTGAACCGGGTCAATACCCGGTTTGTTCCGGGTTGACCCGGTTCGCCCTCTTTGCACTATATAAGGCCAAAACCTAATTTTATTCCTATCTTAAGCTTGTTTTTGTTCTAGAATCACTTTGTAAGAAAGATTGATATTTTCTTAATCAAAAATCTTATTCTACTTTCATTTCTTCTTTCAATCTTTCAATACTTCTCTAATCTTCATGATTAACACTATCTTCATGGGTTTTGTTAATCATAGAATGATTAGTGAGTAGTCTTCCTTTGAGCTTTTGGGTTAGGAAGATTTGAGTGATTAGGGGTTGAATCTTGATGTCTAGGGATTAGATTTGATTGATCATTTCTCATTAGATGTTCTTAATGCTAGATTGGGCTTAGCTAACCATGATCTAGAACTTTGGGATTTTATTGCACACAAGGTGTTTGATGAAATGCTAGCTAGGATTTAATGAGAGCTTTGCATTCTTAACCAATGACAATTGATGTTTAAGGTGTTTAGTAGCTAAAGGATTTGTGATTTATGCATGCTTTCTTGTGATTAACCAATGAGAGTTGATGTTTAATGCTCGATTAGCATAGGATTAATGACATGAGAGTGTATTAACTTAAATTAGTGTTCCTAAGCTAAAGGATTAGCATTTTAATGTTGTGTTTGACATCTTGATTAAATGCTTAGTTACCTAGATCAATTTCCTATACCCAAGAGCTTGATTTTTAATCTTCTATTTGAATTATCTTGTTTGTTCTCTCTTGCTTGTTATTGAAATTAGTTCATCCTTTGTTTACTTGTTTGGTTGATTTGATTGCAATTAGGATTGTAGAATTACAACTTGAATGTTAATCGCTTGACTTTAGGGGTTTGGTGTATTCTCGATTGATTTAATTATATCCCTATTGGTTTGATACCTCTTACTACACGATAAGTAAGAGGAATTGATACCTCTAAAAGGATTGTAAAATCCTTGTTATCAAATGTGCTTGTGTCTGAATAAGGAAAGTTGAACAAGCTGAACCTCCAATTGAATCTGAGAATTCTGGCTGAGTTGTGGACGTCTTCTATCTTCTTTGCCTCGTGGTAAATGTCTCCTGGTCGCCAAATCTTGGTTTGAGAGGTAGTAAACCAATTGGTCTTCATAGCTTCCATAAATAACTCCGGTTGAGTTGGTTTATGTTCCAATAGGATCCGCCTAATCCTGTGTGGGCTGGTACTTCTGAGGGTGTTGCAGAGTGCTTCTAGACGTAGTAATAAGTCTCTTGGTTGCCAAGTTCGAGTTTGGCAATTTATGAACTCATGATCTTCCAAATAAGGTAAGTGTAGCATCTCTTGATTTGAAAGTTGAATATATTTCAAACCATTACTCCTTTTGGTTTGAATCCAATCCTCCTTGGTCCTCTGATGAGTTGGGAATCCAGAACAATTGGATTTTTTTTATTGGTTCCTCCTGGATTGGTCGGAGTGCTTTATTCTCTGATTGTAGGTCTCCATCGGGTCTGGTTGCGCTGACTGACGTAGTGTCTAACGCAGTGTCTGACGTAGTGTCTGACGTAGTGGTTGAGTTAGTGAGCACCTGGCCTGGTCTGGTTCTGATGACCGCATCATACCCTCTCTCTTCAAAAAGTTTTGACCTCAAAACTTGATCACCTGCACATAGATAAGTCAAGTTAGTCCAGTGAAATGAATGAGGGTTTAGAAGATTACCTTGGGAATCATTTTTATTCTTGTGGAGTTGTTGAGCATCCGGTGGTTCTTCTTTAAGTAGATAGGACAGCAATGCTCCTCTTCTTTGAGCTGGTGTGATGCCTCCTTTGCTTATCTTGCTTCTGCTCTCTTTAAGACCTGAAATATGCTCAACACTTTGGCAAAGAAACAAGTGCATTATGGGCTTCTTATCACATAAATAACGGTTTGAATCATTTTCCTTAGAGTCATCTTCATTTGCTAAGGATATCTCATCTTCTTGCAAGCTTAACAAGTTCTTTAACACAGATGTTGAGTCACTGGAAATGAAATGGATCAAAGAGAGACTTACCATGTTAATAGATGTAGTGTGCTTGCTTTGTTCTGGTGGCTCTTCTTTGAATTCTCTTCTAGTTTTAGCATTCTTGGCTTCTGGTCCTATCTCATCTTTTGACTCTAGGGACAAGTGCATCATACCAGTAGGTTGATAGTCAAGAATACTCATTCCAAGTTCAGAAATAACCTCATGTTTGGGTGAAGCATGATATACTTCAAGCCCTTGATTTGCTTGTGGCTTATGGGTGGAAAGATGGCTCGGTTTTGGCCTCTTATTAAAGACTCCTTCTGCCTTTGGCTTCTTGATATTTATCAGACCTGTACCTAAGTCAACTCTTAAGGAAAAGAGCAAGTGGATTATATCTGAGTTTGAGACTTTAAAAACAGGTTGCACAAGGTTGGAGCTTACCATTATGGCTTTGACAAGCTGGTTCAGAGCTGCCTCTCTCCTGGTGCGTGTACTACTAGAAGTTTTATGCTCTAGTCCATCATTGACTGAAGCTCCCTGATCTTCCTCATCTTGATTCCTTTGTGTTGATGGTTCTGCCCGAAACTTGACTTCAAGACCTATATCTTTCTCAAGTTCTTTTGGACAAGATAAATGCATTATCATATCCTTGGAATCATTATAAACAGTTTAAGTAAGACAATTACTCACCTTGTCTCGTTCATGTCTTGGTTCAACAGTCATGATGATACCTTGAATGTACTCTTGTCCTTTAATTGCTTGTGGCTCATGACATTAGTGTTGCTCCACTTCTTCTTTGGCACCTAAACCTTCATGAAACTTTTGGTCCAGAGACAAGTGCATCATAACAGGGGTTGACAAAAACGTTTATTCACTTTAAGTTCAGAATTCACCTTGCTATTAGTCAGGAATTGAACTTCTTCAATTTTGAGGCTGTCTTGTGATTTAGACAATGAGTTGGTGCTAAACTCTTGTTTCTCCTTCAAGACTTCTTGTGTGTGCTCTACTGGTGCTAAAATGAAGGTGGGAAACTCATTAAATGATTCAGAGGCTGCTGGTTGCTTTCCTCCTCCTTTGGACTCTTGTGGTACTAGCTTTTCACCATTTGATGTTGTGATCTTCTTTCCTGGACAGTCCTTTGCAATATGACCCCTGCTCTTACACTCATAACACATTAGTTCTAATTTATTCTTAGAAAAAGATCAACTACCTTGATATTTTGTTTGAGAAGTATTGGCATCTTGCACAAGCTTAGGAGTTGATGATCTCTTTGGTGGATAAGTACTTTTGTTCTGTGAACAATACTTCTCCCACATGCTCAACTTTAAGCCTTCCCATGTTCTGATCTTTGGCTCCTTGTAGTACCATCTCTCATACTCCTCTTTATTCCACCATCTTAGAGCCTCATTTGTGAGTTGTCCAAGTGCTATGTGAAGCCTCTCTTCATCAGAAATACAATAGTAGCTAAAGTACTCTTCGATGTTGCTTTCCCAATCTATATAGTTGGATTTCCCTCCTGGATATACAAAGAATTAAGGTCCATAATAATAATATCCGTCATCCCAAATTAACCTGACTTTTGACTTGTAGGTAGCTTGGAATGTTGCACGGCTTGAGGCACTCCATGAGATTCGTTGGGAATTTCTTGGTGGCTGTGACTTTTTCACTCTTGAGTATGGCTCATCTTCAAGCTCAAGTCCTTCTTGGTCATACTCATAATCTCCTTCAAATGCATAAGTCAATGGTTTTTGTCTTCTGGCTCTCCAAGGTTGGTCTGGTGGTTTAGGCTCAACATATTTAGCTGGTGCATCTCCAAATCCATTATCTTCTTCTGGTGGTGAAGACTGGGACTGTTCCAGATAGGCCTGGGCGTTCGGGTACCCGTTCGGGTTCGGCTCGGGTCTTTCGGGTTTTCGGATTTTCGGGTCTGAGATATAAAACCCATTCGGGTATTTTAGAATTTCGGTTCGGGTTCGGTTCGGTTCCATTCGGGTTCGGTTCGGGTTCGGGTACCCGAAAAACATAAAACAAAAATAAAAATTAGTTATATTTAAATAAAAATTCGTTAAATTTTGATAAATATAACAAAACCATTCATATATTTTGTTTATTTTTGATAATTTAGTTATTTTAGACTAAAAACAACTAATATATTTAAGTTTATAATTATAATTTTGGATAATTTTGTTATATTAGGTCTAAATATAATTAATATTTTAGGTATATAATTGTAATTCGGATATTTCGGGTACCCATTCGGTTCTCAGTTCGGGTCGGGTTCGGGTTCGGTTCTTCGGATATAGGAGTTTTAGGACCCGTTCGGGTATTTTATCGTTTCGGGTTCTGGTTCGGTTCTACTTTTTCAGTTCGGGTTCGGTTCGGTATTTCGGGTCCGGATATTATGCCCAGCCCTAGTTCCAGATGTGTTATCCGATCTCCTATGGCTTGAATAACTGCAAGGAGTTGAGCCATGTTGGTTTGATCAGCTGTTTCCTCACTCCAATTGTCTGATTTTTCTTCCTCCATGTCACTGATTCTGTACCTGACACAATAAACTCAAAGTGTATCAATGGAGTCTTTGTAAGTTCACAAGATATTTTATTACTGAATAAGTTCAGACTCGTTTGTGAATAACATGAAACTTAGCCTTAATTCAAGCTTTTCGAAAAGTTAAAGGTGGATAGGTTTTTATTGAAAAATATAAGCTTTCCTTATTTAAAGATTGTGGTACACGTTTTTAGCTTTGTAAAAGAGAAAAACAAATTTTCTTGACAAATCAAGAGAGCCTTTTACTAAAACTTTCGAAATCTTTTGGAGAAAGAAAAAGGAAAGAAACACTTTGAACCAAAAATTTTGATGAAAATCGGGTCAAAAATGTTAAACTTCTTCTTCTTTGTTAAATCTTTTTCTGTTTTTTTTATGAATGCAAAAATAAGAACTAAAACAAAAGAACACAAAACAAACTCTTTTTTATTTAAGATGCAAAACAAAACATATAATGAAATAGATGCAAACGGATTGAGCTAATGCAAAACAAAAACGATTTTTGACTATAGGATGCAACAAAACCAAAACAGAATTGAACTAGATGAATAAAATGCAAGACAAACAATTTGTATGGCTTTTTCTTTAAGTATGAAAACAAAATCAGAGACTATAAACTAAGAAATATGATGAAACAAGCAATTTTTATGGGTTTTTGTTTTAAGATGCAAATGAAAATAGAAATGTGAATCTAATGCAGTAAAAACCGAAAGGATAAAGGATAGAATACACATAATTTAGGAACCTTTCGGCTCTGATACCAGATGATGTAGCCCCAAGGCGGAAGCTTGAACGATGGATTGATGGAGGCGCAAGCACTGGCTTAAGAGCTCTCTTACTTGACCGAGATGGGTGGAATGGATGGAAGGTGATTGACTCTCTCAACCGGTGGGTGTTGATTGACTCTCTCAATCGGTGGTGAACTAGTTCTGCTTGAGTCACACAAGCAATTCTAATCCAATAATATTTAGAGACACTTGAATCACACAAACGAATCCTAAGACAAAAGATCTTAACAAAGAACACTCTTTAAAGAAACTGAATAATACTTTAATTGAAAGGTTGAAAGGTGAATAATACAATGAGCTAAACTATGTCTTTATAGGCTCTTTATAAACGGTCATATTGACCTTGAACAAGAAAGAAATCGAAACTTAATGAAAAACTAGCCGTTAGGCTGAATATGGTAAGGCTTCAATGCTTGGATGCTTTTCTTTGTATCTGGATGGCTTTAGGGGATAAGTTAGGATCTCTAGAACATCTTGACATGTAAAGAATTCGCAGCTCTCATTCTTGGAAAGGAGCTGTTTGATGATCTTCTCCTTGAATGTGCTTGTGTCTGAATAAGGAAAGTTGAACAAGCTGAACCTCCAATTGATTCTGAGCATTCTGGCTGAGTTGTGGACGTCTTCTATCTTCTTTGCCTCGTGGTAAATGTCTCCCGGTCGCCAAATCTTGGCTTGAGTGGTGGTAAACCAATTGGTCTTCATAGCTTCCATAAATAGCTCCGGTTGAGTTGGTTTATGTTTCAATAGGATCCGCATGATCCTGTGTGAACTGGTGCTTCTGAGGGTGTTGTGGAGTGCTTCTAGACGTAGTAATAAGTCTCCTCTTTGCCAAGTTTGAGTTTGGCAATATATGAACTCATGATCTTCCAAATAAGACAAGTGTAGCATCTCTTGATTTGGAAGTTGAATATCTTTCAAAAAATTACTCCTTTTGGTTTGAATCCAAATCTCCTTGGTCCTCTGATGAGTTGGGAATCCAGAACAATTGGATTTGTTGATTGGTTCCTCCTATATTGGTCGGAGTGCTTCATTTTCTGACTGTAGGTCTCCATCGGGTCTGGTTGCGCTGACTAACGTAGTGTCTGACGCAGTGTCTGACGTAGTGGTTCAGTTAGTGAGCGTCTGGCCTGGTCTGGTTCTGATGACCGCATCAAGTGTTCATCTTTTCATTCAACGTTCTGGTTATTATATGACTCTATTTTGTGACTATCTTAAGCATCCACATTCATGAAATAAGTTGCTTCGCAGTCTTGGCTATTGATTAAGATTTTAGATTGAAGCCTAAGGAATATGATCTTGAATATTTATAACTCACATTTCCGTTTGCAAAGAACTATCAGTACACTAGACTAGATTACCAAAATCAAGACATCAACAGAGGAAGAATCTACACGCTCGAGCTTTATTTGTGGGTCGAAAAGTTGTCGAAAGTACTAGACCCAAGTCCTTACAACAGAACAAAAATGTAACGATCCGTCCCCAAGGATCCCGAAAAACAACCTTACAACTTCCAAAACATCCGTTCACACTACCATAAACCCCATTCACAACCTCATAACAATCACAACAAACTTTTAAACCACAATACTTAATTAAACTCGAAACTTGAAAATCTTACAAAAACCGAATCCAATCCAAATCACAAATCATCGTAACCGTAAAACCAAAAGAATCCCATAAATCTTAAACAACGGAATGAAACTTAAAAGAATCCTACTTCCCGAAAACGATGCACCACACCCGATTATCATCCTTGCAACTCTTCAGGATTACCTGCAAAATAGAGAAAGGGTTGAGTAATTTAGATTACCCAGTGAATGGAGGTCCTAAGGATTCACAAACTTATCTCAATCACCAACAAAAATTAACACATAAGAACATTGATACTATCACCTATGAACATTATCCCAAACCGGTCACTCACGTATCAAACAAGACACCTACTTTTGCTAGACACCCCACATATACTCCAACTCTCTCATGGTACCCATGGTCCCTAGTCCCGCTGATGTCCGGAGTCAACACCCCGAAAACTCCATGGGCACCACGCGTCGTCCTTGGGTACTTCGACCCGAACGTCCCCCGTGGTAACACAAAATTGATGCCTTGATCACTGGAAATCCTCCAAGGGCCCATCACGCCCCACGACGAAGGACATGTTACCTCTCGGCCCACGTACCCTGAAAGCAACAGAGATATCTACTTCAATCTCTACACAACAAAAACGATACGCAAACACCGTTCAGACAATAAACAACATTTTCAGTTTAGTGATAACCTAATGTTCTAGGTGCTTTCAGTCGCATCACCACAAGTCAACAACTAGATCTATCGTTCTATCTAGCTAAGTTGATACTAACATTGGACTTATGTTCTGTTATTTTCGAATGATAGAGATAAAGTTCACGACCGGTCCTCATCTTAGCTTAGATTGGAGAAACGACAGTAGATCTGATGAGAGAGAGGGAGAGGGAGATGGGAACGATTTATAGAATCAGATCTACAAACATAGAGCAGATATAGAATCGGAGATAAAAATAGATTTGAATATAGAGATCTAACCTTAGAAACGAGAAGAATGGAGATTATGTTGGAATTATGTCGATTAATCTCTGTACTGTCTCTAGAAAGTAAGAGTATGTCAATGATCAGACATAAGTCATATAATACTGGGGATCATGATGGCTTGCTAGAGTCCGCTCATGATCTATAAGTCTTGGACTTATTGCCTTTATTATATGATCCCATATGGGTCACACGCCTAAGCTAACGGGAAAATACGAAGGAACGGTTTAGCAGAAGTACGGTAAAAGTGCTAGGCATTTACTGTGTTTAGAGAGACTAAAAGGCCTGATTAAATCCAAGGGATTTAATCAGAACTGAGAATTGGGCCCAAAAGCCCATGAGAACTAGAAGGGATTTTAATGAACAAAATCAGACCTAGCTCTCTAATTTTCTCAGCACACCTGCGCCTCCCTCCTCTCTCTCTGCGCCTCCTCTCTCAGCTGGTCTAGCAGCCAATTTCCCGAGTGTGCGTGTGTGAGCCTTTGGAGGAGCTATCTCTTGGTGGTTCTGCTGATCTCTGACCCTTACCTCCCATTCCGCTGCATAAACAAGGTAACAGGTGAGATCTATTATGTTTCTAATCAAGAGAACCTAGATCTGCATGTTTAGTAGGATGAATCAATCTGAGAATTGAATCAGGAGACACTAAACGATCCAACAGTGGTATCAGAGCCATTGGTTCTGTGGTTTTTCTTGTTTAGAATCATGTTTAGGATTGTTTAAGAAGTGTTTTTGAATCAACCTACTGATAAGGAAAAACACTTAAGAAACAAAGAATTAAAACCTAAACAAACAAGAAATCGCATGATCCAATCTATATGAATTGGTTGCGTCGGAGTGTGGTCGAACCGCACGTCCGGATCGTGAGACGCACGGACCGATCGTTGGATCGCGTCGCGTGGTCAAGCCGATCACAAGCGTTGGACCGGACGACCGAGCGGATCGGATCGATCGATCGCGATCGCTTCCTGCCTCGTCCCGGCGTGTCCAGCCTGCTGTCCCGCGTGACCGAGCTTCGTCCCGGTAGCGTCTCGGCCAGCATCGTCCCGTCCCGATCACAACCGAGCTCGTCCCGATCGTGAGGCTTACGGCCGTCCCGATCGCGTGTGTTGCTCGCGGCCATCCCAACACGTGACCTAATTGGTCGGTTCGGTTTGGCTCGAGCTTGGTTCGGTTTGGTTTGTGGTGGTTCGGTTTAAGACAATTAAAAAACTTAAATCGTCTTGGTTTAATAAACAGACCTAATAATTTTATTAAGTTCTGGTTAAACCGGGATAAGAAATCCAAAGTCGAAAAATTGGATTTTGTGCCTAAACCAGTGATTTTCTAATTTGATTTGGTTGGACCAAATAAATTGAGAAAATCCGGTTTAGTAAATAACCGGTTGACAATTGTGGTCATCGTAGTAATTAATTTTGGTTAAGACCAATTTTAATGAACCAGACCGGTTATGTCATTTAATTGGGCAATTGGGTTATGTCTTGGACATAGACCAATTCTTGGGCCTCGGGCCAAGAAGTTAAAACAATTGGGCCAATTATTTGAGTCTTTTCTTCAGAATTAATTTAAAATTTATTTTTATAAAATTATAAAAATCGATTTTTAAATTAATAAGTTTCCAAAATTTTGAAATAGAAGTTTCTAGATTTGCATGTTTTGGATTTTAGGAAATTTCTATAATTAAAAGTTTTTAATTTTAGAAAGTTTCCAAAAATAGTAGGTTTCCCAAAATGGAAAGTTTCCCAAAATAGTAATCTTCTATTTTGGGATGAAATT
Organism: Orychophragmus violaceus; assembly: GCA_030180135.1. Taxonomy (NCBI): domain Eukaryota; kingdom Viridiplantae; phylum Streptophyta; class Magnoliopsida; order Brassicales; family Brassicaceae; genus Orychophragmus; species Orychophragmus violaceus. The sequence goes on along the minus strand of CM058239.1, from coordinate 97,017,005 downwards.
TTAATAAACCTACAAACCTCAAATAATATCAAGCGTTGGATGTCTTGTCCAGGCTATGTCAGCTGTCGAAGCCCATTCAATTGTACTCATGGCCTTACAGTGTGAGGGTGTCTGCTTTTGCGTGGGTAAGACGGTTTGTGATTCATAAATGTCATTGGGAGTCCCAGACATTAGTGATTGCATGACTGTATAGTCTGGTTTTCTTGACTAGGCCATGGGGAGTCCCGGGCCTTGAGACATCAGAGTGGATTGGGCCTCGGGCCCAGATTCACAACCAAGAGTTATATCACGGATATAATTAGCCGATATAGGGCTTACCGATATAAGCTAAGGTTGGGTGACGGCCAGTGGCCCACTTTAATCTTAGTTATATGTGGATCTTGGAATCATTATATTCTATTGAGGGTAACTGATGTTATTGAATACAATGCTTGATTAATCATATTAAATTTAATACGAGATTAATCATATTGAACATATTAACTAAAATCCTTTTTATCTTATATATTTCAGCTATGACTACTACAAGCACACAAAACACATTCTCAATCCGGTCTGTTCTCGAGAAGGAGAAGCTGACTGGAACGAACTTCCTGACGTGGTCAAGGAACTTGAGGCTGGTCCTCAAGCAGGAGAAGAAGGATTATGTCCTTCGTGATCCCCTCCCCGAGAGGCCTCCTGCTAATGCCGCCAGGACTCTGCATAATGCTTGGGAAAAGCATTCGTCAGATGAAAATGATGTCTATTGCCTGATGTTGGCGACAATGACTGCTGAGCTGCAAATGCAGTTCGAGAGTGTGTTGTCACCCATCGAGATAATGGCAAGCCTGAAATCGCTTTTTCAGGAGCAAGCAAGGACTGAGAGGTTTCAGACAGTTAAGAACCTCTTAGACTGTAAGTTGGCTGCAAATGCGGCAGTGAGTCCTCATGTCTTGAAGATGATGGGTTATCTCGATCATCTTCAGAAACTCGACTGCCCTATCAGCCAGGAACTTGCCTGCGACATCGTTCTGCAGTCTTTACCTGCAAGCTATGATCAGTTCATCCTGAACTTCAATATGCATGGCTTGAGTAAGACATTACCTGAGCTTCACGGAATGCTCAAGACTGGAGAGCCCAACTTGAGGAAAACCGCCAAGGACCCCAATGTGCTTATGGTACAGAAGGGCAAGGGCTTTAAGAAATCCTCTGCCAAGGACAAGGGAAAGGCTAAGGCTGTTCAAGTCTCGGACAAGGACACGCCAAAGCCCAAGCCCAAATCCAAGGCTGGGCCTACTGACATCTGCAGGTTCTGTAAAGAACCAGTGCATTGGAGGAGAGAATGTAAGAAATTCCAAGAAGGTCTAAAGGAATTGAAGAAGAAGACTCTCGAGACTTCTTCATCAGGTATTTTTGTTATAGAAGTTAATACAACTACTTCTGATAATACCTCATGGGTTATGGATACTGGTTGTGGGGCTCATATTTGTACTAATATGCAGGCACTCAGCAACAGTAGGAGGCTGAAGCAAGGACAAGTGGAGCTACGAGTTGGGAATGGAGCGAAAGTTCCTGCACTAGCTGTAGGCACATACTTGTTGTCTTTACCTTCGGGATTGATTTTAGAACTCAATAATTGTTATTTTGTACCTGCGATAAGCAGAAATATTATTTCAATTTCTTTGTTGGATTTGGAAGGTTATGATTTTTCAGTTAAGAATAAATTATGTTCCTTCAATCGCAACAATTTGTTCTATGGTTGTGCCCCTCTTACGAATGGGCTTTACATACTCGATCAATCCGCGCCAATTTATAACATTAATACCAAACGGTTCAAACCTAATGAGGAGAACCGAACGTTTCTATGGCATTGTCGTTTAGGGCACATCAGCGAGAAACGCATCAAGAGGCTCCATTCGAATGGACTTCTTGGCTCATTTGACTTTGAGTCATGTGAGAAATGCGAATCCTGCATGATGGGCAAAATGACACGGGCCCCCTTTAATAAACCTAACGAGAGGGCCAGTGACTTATTGGGCCTGATACACACAGATGTGTGTGGCCCAATGTCCACAAATGCAAGAGGAAACTATCAGTACTTCATTACCTTCACTGATGATTTCAGTAGGTATGGATATGTTTATTTGATGAAACATAAGTCTGAATCGTTTGAGAAATTCAGAGAATTCCAAAATGAAGTACAGAACCAACTTGGCAAAAGCATTAAGGCTCTTCGGTCCGACCGAGGAGGAGAATACTTAAGCCAAGAATTCAGCGATCATCTGAGAGAGTGTGGGATCGTATCCCAACTCACTCCTCCTGGAACACCACAATGGAATGGTGTGTCTGAGAGGAGAAATCGGACCTTATTGGATATGGTTCGATCTATGATGAGTCACACAGACCTTCCAATATCCCTTTGGGGATATGCCTTGCTAACAGCAGTGTTCACTCTAAATAGAGCGCCATCAAAAGCAGTAGCAAAGACACCATATGAATTATGGACTGGAATAGCTCCAGTGCTGTCTTATCTAAGAATTTGGGGTTGTGAAGCCTATGTCAAGAGATTAATCTCAGACAAGCTTACACCAAAGTCTGATAAATGCTACTTCATTGGTTATCCGAAGGAAACCAAGGCTTATTACTTCTATCTACGTTCCGAGAACAAGATCTTTGTTGCCCGGGATTGTAACTTTCTTGAGAGGGAGTTTCTCTCTAAGAAAGACAGTGGGAGTAAGGTACTGCTTGAAGAAATTCAAGATGAACAGGATACTGCTCAACCTAATGAGGAAGAGCAGCAGGAGGACCTACAAGAAATTGTAGAGCCTGAACCTGTGGTACCTGAAGTTCGAAGATCCGGGAGGATCCGTCACGAACCCGAGAGATATCAAGGATTCCTCGTGACTGACTGTCATGATCTTCTGATCATTGATGGTGATGAACCATCGAACTTCAATCAAGCCATGATAGGCCCAGATTCCTCTAAGTGGCGTAAGGCCACTGATTCCGAAATGGACTCCATGTCGGTCAACCAAGTGTTTTCGTTGGTTGACTTACCCGCTGGTGTAAAAGCCATCGAGTGCAAATGGATCTTCAAGAAGAAGATTGACGTGGATGGAAATGTCCAGATTTATAAAGCCAGGTTGGTGGCAAAAGGTTTCAGACAAGTTCACGGTGTGGATTACGATGAAACCTATTCACCAGTGGCTATGATGAAATCTATTCGGATTCTACTAGCAACTGCAGCTTTTCATGATTATGAAATTTGGCAGATGGACGTGAAAACCGCCTTCCTGAATGGTATTCTGGAAGAGGATGTGTATATGACACAACCTGACGGTTACATAGATCCAAAGAATGCTGGAAAAGTATGCAAGCTTCATAAATCCATTTATGGATTGAAGCAAGCATCGAGGAGCTGGAATCTTCGTTTTGATGAAGCGATCAAGCAATTTGACTTCATCAGAAACGAAGAAGAACAATGCGTGTATAAGAAAACTAGTGGGAGCAAGATAGTATTTCTTATTCTGTATGTCGATGACATACTGCTTCTCGGAAACGACGTTCCAATGCTAAAGTCGGTAAAGGACTGGCTTGGAAGTTGTTTTTCCATGAAAGACATGGGTGAAGCCGTATACGTTCTTGGAATCAGGATCTACCGGGATAGATCTAAAAGGCTGATAGGCTTGTGTCAAGATTCATACATTGACAAAGTCCTACAGAGATTCAGCATGAAAGATTCCAAGAAGGGCTTCACGCCAATGGTACATGGCACAACGCTAAGCAAGAAGCAGAGCCCTACGACGGCTGCTGAGCTTGAGCGCATGAAGAATATTCCTTATGCATTTGCAATAGGATCTGTCATGTATGCCATGATCTGTACTCGTCCTGATGTTGCTTATGCATTAAGCATGACGAGTAGATACCAGTCAAATCCAGGTGAAAACCATTGGATTACCGTCAAGAACATCCTGAAGTATCTAAGACATACTAAGGACAAGTTCTTGGTATACGGTGGAAGTGATGTGCTTAAAGTCAGTGGATTCACGGACGCAAGTTTCCAGACAGACCAAGATGATTTCCGGTCACAGTCCGGTTATATCTTTTGTCTGAATGGCGGTGCAATCAGTTGGAGAAGCTCCAAGCAAGACACCGTTGCTGATTCCACTACAGAAGCTGAATATATCGCCGCTTCGGAAGCAGCGAAGGAAGCTGTTTGGATACGAAAGTTCATTATTGAACTAGGTGTGATACCAGATGCGGCTGAGCCTCTGGCACTGTTTTGTGATAACAATGGTGCTATTGCTCAGGCAAAGGAACCAAGATCAAACCAGAAATCCAAGCATGTTCTAAGAAGATTTCACTTGATACGTGACATCATTAATAGAAAGGAAGTCAAGATCAGCCGAGTTCAGACAGATGATAACGTCGCTGATCCATTGACAAAGCCACTCCCAAGACCTAAGCTCGAGTTCCTAACTGAAGCTGTAGGCATTAGAGACATTGAAATGTAATCTAAATTTGAGTGGGAGTTTGAGGGCTTTATTTAGTTATTTGATATGTTCTTGTAAAAACATTTTCTTATGTTTAATGAAATTATTATTTCAAGATTATTTTAACTGTGATGAAATAATCGTTCCAAAGTGATATGAACCATTTTATAGGTCATCGAAGTAAGTGACTTGATCTTGAGTTATCAAAGTCATTTAGCTTGATCATGAGACCCTATATTTGATAGATGGCTTATATCATAATGTCCCTAGTCGAAGGTTGTTGAAATTGGAACACCAACAACCGCGTGAGACTAGATTGGTATGTGACTTATGACAAAGTCTCAGAATGTCATAGATGCACGGCATCAAAGTCAGTACATAGGTGTATGTTGGGGTACATACGACCGGACAAGACCCGCATATAAGAACTCTTCAGGATATTTATATCTGTGTCATAAGAGATTCTTACTACGACTATAGAGTATAGTCCTTAGACCTGAGTTCGCATGCATGTGACTGCACATGAACTAATGCGCTTTGATCATTGTCTAATGCTGTCGTTTAGCGATAGTTATAAGGACCTTGTTTGGGTGTATTATGAAATGAGTAGTTCACAGTGATGGAACAAGACGGAATTTGTCCCTCCAATATAAATGGAGTGAATATCTCTAGGCCAATCGGAGATTTGAATACTGGAAAATGCATGGCCATGCTCAAACGGACTGTCCCGAGTCGTTTGGATTGTCAGTATCAAATCAGAGTCCGATGAACAAGATTAGGCTTTATAAGGATGACACTAATCTTGCCTTATGACTAATCGAGATATTGAGACAAAAGGATTATGAATACAGAGATTCCAGTTCAAGTGGGAGATTGTTGGAATTATGTCCAGTAATCTCTGTACTGTCTCTAGAAAGTAAGAGTATGTCAATGATCAGACATAAGTCATATAATACTGGGGATCATGATGGCTTGCTAGAGTCCGCTCATGATCTATAAGTCTTGGACTTATTGCCTTTATTATATGATCCCATATGGGTCACACGCCTAAGCTAACGGGAAAATACGAAGGAACGGTTTAGCAGAAGTACGGTAAAAGTGCTAGGCATTTACTGTGTTTAGAGAGACTAAAAGGCCTGATTAAATCCAAGGGATTTAATCAGAACTGAGAATTGGGCCCAAAAGCCCATGAGAACTAGAAGGGATTTTAATGAACAAAATCAGACCTAGCTCTCTAATTTTCTCAGCACACCTGCGCCTCCCTCCTCTCTCTCTGCGCCTCCTCTCTCAGCTGGTCTAGCAGCCAATTTCCCGAGTGTGCGTGTGTGAGCCTTTGGAGGAGCTATCTCTTGGTGGTTCTGCTGATCTCTGACCCTTACCTCCCATTCCGCTGCATAAACAAGGTAACAGGTGAGATCTATTATGTTTCTAATCAAGAGAACCTAGATCTGCATGTTTAGTAGGATGAATCAATCTGAGAATTGAATCAGGAGACACTAAACGATCCAACAGATTATAACACTCAAACGAGTCGATAAGACGACGGCTTGATGTTCGGTATCGAAAACGGCGACAAGAAGAGGATTTCTGCGAACAGCGATTTTCCAGCAGTGGACGGCAGGCTGATGGCGGTCGGTGACAGAAGGCGGAGCTCCGGCTGGTGGTGATTGTCTACGACAGAGATCATCTCCAGAGGTAGACTAACGGTGGCTCCGGCGAGGCTCCGGTGGTCAGTGGTCCGACAGTCGGTGATTGGCTACGACGGAGATCGGCTCCGGCGGCTGATCTCCTGCAATGCTTGACTACTTGGGAACTTGAAAGGGCTTCACCGCTTTGAACTTTCTGAAAAATCAAGGGGGAGCCTCTTCTTTTATAGGAAATTGGATTGGGGGACCTAGGTTTTCTAGAGTAGGACATGGGCTTTTGCCCCATTTCACACTCTTCTTCGTTCCCAAGAATTGGGCCATGACAATTCTCCCCCATCAATGGGAAATCTGCCCCATAATTCATTCCGCCACCAAGCGATTCTCTGGAATCTGCAAACAACTTTGGATATCTCGACCTTACTGGCAACTTAGGTTACCAAACCTGATCTCGGATTCCGTTCTCTCTCATTGAACTAGTACCATTTCGATTCTTTTCCATTGAACTCCGACTCTCAATGATCCACAATTACACAAGATTACTGATCACTGAAAAGTTACGATTAGCATATGACGGTGTCTCAGTCAAGATCAATTCCGGTTGATGAACAACTTTTTGCAATACGAACACATGAAATACATTGTGAAAATCAGACAAATCTTGTGGAAACTCTAACTTCTATGCCACTTCCCCAATTATCTCAATTATAACAAACGGCTCCATACCTCGGCTTCAACTTTTTCAACATGCGGTTTGAATTGTTTCCCCATAAATTTCTCATCTTAAGATACACTGAATCGCCCACTACGAATTCTAAATCCTTACGTTTATCCGCAAAACTCTTTTTGATGGTCACATGCTTTCTTAGCCTTTCCTTAATAAATTCCACTTGCTCTACCGTATCCTTAATCATATCTGGCTCTAGATCACGTCTCTCGTCCACCTTGGTCCAACATAAGGAGGTCTTGCAAGGCTTACCATACAAATCCTCGTATGGCGACATCCTTATGCTCGTGTGGTGATTGTTGTTGTAGGCGAACTCAACCAGCGGTAGATACTTCACCTTATTTCCTTCCCAATCAATCACACACGCTTTCAGCATATCCTCTAGCTTCCGAATGATCCGCTCAGTTTGTTCATCGGTGTGCGCATGATATGTCGTGCTGAGGTGAACCTTTGTTCCCATTGTATTCTGAAACACTTGCCAGAAGATTGAGGTGAACTTTGGATTTCTGTCACACACGATACTGACTGGCGTCCCCTACATCTTCACGATGCCATACACATACATTTGGGTAAGATTATCGGCTCCATTTTCTTAATCACCAAGAAATGTGCAGATTTTGTAAGTCGGTCCACTACTACCCAAATCGCATCCTTCTTCCATGTCGTCATTGGTAGCTTGGTGAAGAAATCCACTGTTACCATGTACCATTTCTATTCTGGTAAGGGCAGCCCTTGCAGTGGTCCACTAAGAACTTTTTTCTACTTTCACTAGCTGACATATCTGACACTGCAAAGCCCAAGCAGCCACACCCTTTTTAAATTCATCCCAATGGTAGTACCGCTTTAGGTCCTGATACATATTGTTGTTGCCCGGGTGAATCGAAAACTGCGACTGATGAGCCTGACTCAGAACCTCATCCCTTAATTCCTTGACGTTCGGCACACAAATTCGGTTCTTGAATAAGTAGGTGTCACTGACCGCGATGCAGTATCCAACCACTTCTTTCACGGCCAAGTTTTGCAGGGTTTCGTCCTGCAGCTTGGCTTCACTGATTTAGACTAACATTCCAACTTGATCCAAAACTTCCATCCCCGTGAATCTTCTTCCACGTTGGTGGCATAAAAATGCAAACTTGCTAGGGTCACCGATAGCTTCTGCACTTCCTTATTCTCGACCGCGATGATCCTTCTCGTGCTAAGGCATCACCACTTGGTTAGCCTTTCCAGGGTGATACTTTATCACAAGATCGTAATCCGCCAAGAACTACATCCATCTGCGCTGCCTCAAATTCACTCTCCTTGAGTGAAGATTTACTCCAAATCCTGAATGGGGGTAATTGACCTCATGCTTTCTCAGCTGCCTCGATGCATAGGCTACGACATTCCCCTCCTGCATCAAGACACATCCCAACCCATTTCCTGAGGCGTCCGTGTAGACTAGAAAAGGTATTTTTGCCGTGCTAGTACTAACACTAGAGTTTGAGTCAATTGTTATTTAGTCGCTCAAAGCTCTTGGCACACTTCTCTGACCATACAAATTTGACGTCCTTTCATGTCAAGGTCATTAACGGTTTAGCCATATTGGGGAATTCTTTCACGAAATTCTAGGTGGACTAACGGTGGCTCCGGCGATGATCCGGTTGCCAGCGGTTCGACAGCCAGCGGTCGGCTGATCTCCAACAAAGCTTGACTGCTTGGGAACTTGACAAGGCTTCACTCCTTTGAACTTTCTGAAAAATCAAGGGGGAGCTCTCCTTTTATAGGAAATGGATAGATGACCTAGGTTTTCTAGAGTGGACCATGGGATTTTGCCCCACTTCACACTCTTTTTGGGCCCCAAGAATTGGGCCATGACGATTCTCCCCCACCAATGGGGAAATCGCCTCATAATTCATTCTGCTACTAAGTGATTCTATGGAATCCGCAAACAACTTCGGATGGCTCGACCTTAACGACAACTCATGTTACCAAACCTTATCTTGGATTTCGTCTCTCTCCCATTGAACCATACCATTTTTGTTCTCTTTCCATTGAACTCTGACTCTCATCGCTCCACAATTCTAACAGGCTTACTGATCACAGACATGTTACAATTAACATCTGATGGTGTCTCAGTCAATATCAATTCCGGCTCACGAACAACTTTCCGCAAGATGGACACATGAAATACATTGTGAAAATCAGACAACTCTTGTGGAAAATCTAACTTGTATGTCACTTCCCAAATTATCTCGATTATCACAAACAGCCCCATACGTAGGCCTCAACTTTTTCAACATGTGGTTCGAATCGTTGCCCCATAAATTTTTCATCTTACGATACACTGAATCGCCCACTGTGAATTCCAAATCCTTACGACATTTATCCGCAAAACTGTTTTGATGGTCACAAGATTTCTTAGCCTTTCCTTAATAATATCCACTTGCTCTACCGTATCATGGATCATATCTGGCTCTAGATCACGTCTCTCCTCCACCTTGGTCCAACATAAGGAGGTCTTGCAAGGTATACCATACAAAGCCTCGTATGGAGACATCCTTATGATCATGTGGTGATTGTTGTTGCAGGCGAACTCAACCAGCGGTAGATACTTCACCTGCTTTCCTTCCCAATCAAGCACACACGCTCTCAGCATATCCTCTAGCTTCCGAATGATCCACTCAGACTGTCCTTCGGAGTACGGATGATATATCGTGCTGAGGTGAACCTTTGTTCCCATTGCATTCTAAAATACTTGCCAGAAGATTGAAGTGAACTTTGGATTTCTGTCACACATGATACTGACTAGCGTCTAGTGCAACTTCGCGATGCAATCCATACACTTCAGGGCACCAATATCAGTTCCATCTATTTTCTTAATCAACAAAAAATGTGCAGATTTTGTAAGTTGATCCACGATTACCCAAATCAAATTCTTCTTCCATGTCGTCCTTGGTATCTCGGTGAAGAAATCCATTGTTACCATGTACCATTTCCATCTGGCAAGGACAGCTCTTGCAGTAGTCCACTAATAACTTTTTATGCTTTCACTAGCTGACACGTCTAACACTGTGAAACCCAAGTAGCCACATCCTTTTCAATCCATACCAATGATAGTACCGCTTTAGGTCCTGATACAAATTGTTGTTGCCCGGGTGAATAAAAAACTATGATTGATGAGCATGACTCAGAACCTCATCCCTTAGTTCCTTAACGTTTAACACAAAAATTTGGTTCTTGATTATCCAACCACTTCCTTCATGACCAAGTTTTGCTGGGTTCCGTCCTGCGGTTGGGCTTCCCTAATTTTTCCTAACAAGTCAGCTTGATCCAAAACTTTTAGCCCATGAATCTTATTCTATGTTGGTGGCATAAAAAAGCAAACTTGCTAGGGTCGCCGTTAGCTCATGCACTTCCTTATTCTCGGCCCTGACGATCCTTCTCCTACTAAGGCATGAGCCACCTGGTTAGCCTTTCCATGGTGATACTCGATCTTAAGATCGTAATCCGCCAAGAAATCCATCCATTTGCGCTGCCTCAAGTTCAACTCTCCTTGAGTGAAGATGCACTTCAAACTCTTATGGTCTGTGAATAGTGGCATATTATCTCCGTAAAAATAGGCACGTCATATTTTCAACAAAAAGACCACACGAACTTGGGTCCCAACCTAGCTTATGAGGCGTCCGTGTAGACTACAAAAGGTATTCATGGCCATGGTAGTACTAACACCAGAGTATGAGTCAATTGTTCCTTAGTCGCTCAAAGCTCTTGGCACACTTCTCTGACCACACGAACTTGGGTCCTTTCATGTCAAGGTCATTAACGGCTTAGCCATACTGGGAAATTCTTTCTCAAAATTACAGTAGTATCCCACCAATCCATGGAAATTATGGATCTCCAAGGCATTGTTAGGAACCGGCTAATTGTTGATGGAAGAAATTTTTCTGGCACCACAACTACTCCCGCCCATAAGCCCCACGTGTCTTCCCTGGGTACTCCGCCCCGAACGTCTCCCGTGGTAACACAACATTGATGATTGATAACTGGCAATCCTCCAAGGACCCTTCACGCCTCACGAAAAAAGGACATGTCACCTCCCGGCCCACATGCCCCACAAAAAAGAAAGATATCTACTACAATATCTATACGACAACAACGATATGCAAACACCGTTAAGACAACAAAAAACATTTTCATTTAGTGATAACCAAATGTTCTAGATGCTTTCAGATGCATCACCACAAGTCAACAACTAGATCTATAGTTCTATCTAGCTAAGCTGATACTAACATTGAACTTATGTTCTGCTATTTCAAATGATAGAGATAAGAGTTCACGGCATGTCCTCGTCTTAGCTTAGATTGGATAAAAGACAGTAGATCTCACGAGAAAGAGGGAGACGGGAACAGTTTGTGGAATCATATATATATAAACGGAGATCAGATCTAGAATCGAGATCAGAATAGATGTGAGATATAGAGATCTAACCTTAGAAACATGAAGAACGGAGATTACAACACTCAAACGATTCGAGAAGACGATGGCTTGGGGTTCAGGATCGAAAATGGCAACAAGAAGAGGATTCATGCGAAAGACGGTTTTCCAGCGGCGGACGGCGGCTAACAACGGTCATATTCGTCACAAATTTGACGTAAAAAGGCATTTAGGACGATCTTACGACGAATAATGATTTGTTGCTAATTGTTCGATGTAATTCACAATTCATCGTAAATTCGGCGTTACTTATGTCTAATTGTACTTCGACGTTAATTCGTCGTAAAAAATTTCGATGTTAACTCGACGTAAATTAAACGACGAAATAACGTCGAATTTATTAGTATTAAAGTCATCGTTAATTAGTTGTTAAATTACATTGATTTAACATCGATATACCAACATAAAATTTTAATGGAGAACGATGAACTAACAGGTTCCATTTCAATGTGACGTTAAAGAAACATCGTTAATTGGACCTTAAAGGGAACGACGTTACGTTTACGTCGAATTAACGATGTTTCTTGTACCTCGAATTAACGACATTTCTTTAACGTCGATTTAACGTTGACCATATAATTTTAATAATAAATATTTTTATATTATAATATTTATTTAAATTTGATTTATTATAAATATTATTATTAAAATAAAATATTATAAATAAAAATATTTTATAAATCCGAAATATTTATAATATAATACATTCAAAATGTTTTTCCGGCAAATCATCCTAATACACTTCGAATGGATCTTCAGCTGTCTTGGGAACGGATGATGGTTTCGGCTCATCTTTACCCGTTGTGCCCGGATTTTGTCCTTCAGCCAGTACCTTTGCCCCATCCGTCTATGAATTCTCAGCATGTTATCTCATAGAATAAGTTGTTCTTTATGACTGAAACATCTGTTGCAACCTTTTGTTATAGGAAAATACCACATCTTTTGGTACTATACCTTGGTCTGTCCACTTCCTTGTGGCTTATACCTTAGTTTTCCACAAAAACTACACTCATGCAGCTTATCAAATTTTTCAAAAAAATATGCAGTTTTCAACACATACATCAATCATCTCAAAAGGCAAGCCAAGGCTAGAAAGCATTTTATGAATCTCGTAATAACTTTTAGCAGCCAAATTATATTTTTGTAAGTATTCTTTAAAAATATCCGCTAAATAATCCGTGCATACCTCAACTAAGTTATGATCAATATTAATATTCATCATCCTAGCTGCCAACAACAATTTTGACAACTACGTCCATCGTAGACTGCTGAATTGCTACGTCTAGCATATCATAAAATCGTTTGGCATCTAAGTAGGGTTTCTCAACAACATCATTCTGATCAGTACTTATTACTTCATTAAATGCATATGTTACCATATCATGCATCCTATCATGCTCATGATAACTATGCTCCCCGTGATAACCAAATTGATCATGAATAACAGACAATTCATTTTCATGCTGAAAATTGATATTACTACTTCCTGCAACATTGTGTCCACTACTATAACCTTCGACATGTTGATACCAAATACAATAATTTGGTGTAAAAGCTTTATCCAATAAGTGACGTCAAGTTGTTTCAATTGGGATAAATTTTCTATTTATGCATTTCTGAAAAGGACAAAACATCTTACCGCTTTCCATGGTTATTGATGTTTTACTTGCTTGATACATGAAGATTTCCACCCTGTTATGCAACTCTTTCGTCACCACCGCATCCTTATGTTGATACATCCAATTTCGTAATTCATATATAGAATTTGGAAATAAAAATTTGTGTTTTTTCTAAGGAAGTTTTTTTGTTTGATTTGTGTTTCTTTTGATTTGTATGAGGGGGTATTTATAGAAAATTTTCGTAACATAGAAACGGATTAGAAATAAATTCTAAACAACGAATTTACAAAGAAATATATAACAATGAATACATCGATTAAGTGACAAACTGACAATGTTTTATGTCGTCCCGAAAAATGGTTGGACCATATTAAAAACCTGTCTATCTACCAAAAACATCGTTCCGGTTCCTTGTTAATTCGTCATTTATTCCAATAAATATAGTTTGATGTTATTTTATCTTAACTTAGCATCGAAATTACAATGATTATATATTTGTTCCTAAAACGACGTAAAATCGTCATAATTTGCATTGATTTTACGACGGATTTTAATCGTCGCTATCTACCATTTACAACAATTTTTTTAATCGTAAAATCGTCATAAACCAGACCCTAATTAATAACGAAAATATTTCGACGTAAAATTTCGCCAACAAACTTGTTTTCTTGAGGTGAAATCATTTGTAGAATATATATTATTCCACTAAAAATTTTCAAAATCAACTCCAAAAAGGGGAGGATAATCCATATAAAAATAACCAATTATAAATGTGTTGGTATCTTAATGAGTCGTTGATTTCCATCAAAATAAAAGCACATCCCTCTGAAATAAAATTTGCTAATTATTCTATTTTGGATAGACCATCCATTTTGTACATTAGATATTAGTTTGCTATCCATACTTCACACATGGAACATACCGAATTTGAATCTATATTATTATTAAATAATGAGATTAGTACAAACCATTAGGCCACAAATCTCTACATATAATTTATTACTTTAACATAATATTTGTATTGTAAATATGATATTACAACAAATTAAGGACCTTTGCAAAAAGGCATGCACATTCTTTAGCGTTTTCTCCTTTGGAATCATATGAAAATGCAGAGAATACACTACAGATTATACTAAGAAATCTCTCAAGAAAAAACACACTCCTTGTTTAGAAATCGCTTGAACAAATTACAACGAATCTTGTTCAATCAGTTTTACTTGACTTCACAACAATGAATCAAGACTGATCAATTCTTAAAACTACCCAATTCCTTACCACGCATCAACAATTGCTTATCTCTCGATCACTCACCAAGTTTACAATGTCACACACACTTTTTTTTTGTTACACTATTCTTGCTCTCTTAACATATAAGCGGCCAAACCTAATCTCCAAGATGTCTCACCCTTATATGCTATCATTCTTTCCAGTTTCTCGAGTTTCCATTATGCAGCTTCCATATCTTTACTTTTCTAAAATACGAGCTGCTGACTTATCATCCACGTCATGTCCCATGCGTTACTCAGATCGTCCCTCGTGTTGCTTAGACTCAGCAGCCAACCTTGATCCTTCATTCTCCCCCTTTTTGTCTCAATGTGATAAACGATTCAACCTGTAAGGTCATAACTAAGAAAACACAAGTATGTAGTCTCAGAAGTATACTTTAGATAAGTCAAGGCGTGTCTAGATGTATGATCATAGGTAATTCCACCAATAAAGTATTCAGCTTCAACATAAATATATTTCTGAAAAGAAAACTAAGTCAGCTGAAAAAAACTTAAATAAAACCATAAAGCTAAGAACTGAGTGACTCAGTCAATCATCCCTAACAAATTCAGCTCGAGCTTCATCACTTGTTCCACCTTCTTCTTCATCCTCTGCTGTCCTAGAGTATTCAAGATATTCTCCCCCTGAATCGATTATCATACCAGGACAAAACAATTTGTAAGCAAGTATATGTGAGAGATCAAGACCAAATCAGAACAAGCTTACGAGCAAGACGACTCTTGATTGAGAGCAAACTCTTAAGAGCATTGTTGACATCAGTAATCAAATCAGGTACTTCTTCCACATAGCCAGTAATGCAGGCCGGATGACCGACAGGCCCTCCATCAGCACGGTAGACCGGAACATCAAATTGAAACGCCATGATTTGAAAGATTACCGTCAAATCAAAAGGCGTTCCTCGGGCCACTAGATCCGCTGCAATCCCAGTTGCCAGTTGACTCAACAAAGCAACAGAAGTACAAACTATAAATTCTTTTGTTAGATTGGAATCGTCTGGTGTCAGATATCAGCTGAAACCGGAGGTCCATAGGAAACTGATAAGGCAGAACCTCTTCCTAGCGAAGCAAAGCCATATCCTTCGAGTATAGATTGACTGAAAGAACTATTTTTCTGTCTCATACGAGGTCATCCAATTAGCCCACATTCAAGCCGAAGACCTCTTCGAGGTCAAGGTAGAGATTGTGAAGGTAATGGCTGGCCTTGATCCAACGGGGGATTGGATGATGACACCTATTCCCGTACGAACAAAGCAAAGATAGGAGTTCTACGGACCTGGAGGAAAAGTTAGGAAAGATAATCGTTCGTTCCTTCTCAAATGTCTGACGCATGTGAAGAATCTGCTTATGCACCAATCAGCCAAAATTGAAACTCCATCCTCTGTGTAGCACGAATAGGAACTTGAGACGCTCCTTATTCAACATTGTCTTGTTTGATGTCGGCATCCAGTTTGTACAACATATCATGTAGAGCACTTGGAACATAGGCAATAGATGACATAATTGAACACTTTCCCACTTCTTCCGTCGTCCTCCAGTAAGTACAGTAACAGCCTGATCGGTGTTTTCTTCATTCCAGTCACATGGATTCACAATGTATGGCGTCATAAACATCCGGTTGATTAGGTAGGGTGAGAAGTCATACATATGTCCTCGAACAAACACCAAGTGAAAACCTTCTCTATCTTCCCAATCACAGAGATTAGCTATAAACTCCTTGACAACTCGTGGGAAATACGATGACACATGAATAACCGTGTAAATCAGACCCACTCTTTCAATGAATCGGCGAACTTCACTCAGGGTCTCATCCTTCATGGGCAACACCTTCTGGTTAAGAAGGTTTCTGTGAGCCAAGGGTTTGTAGCGACTTTTCGCCAACTGAGAGAGATGCTTAGAGTCAACTGGTACGTTGATAACCTCCACCAAATCAGGGTAAAACTCATTCCTATCTGCAAACATCTGTGTATTTTCAGCATAGTGTTGTTCAAACGAAACATAAGAATGATCTTATATTGGTGCTTATTCTTCATCAGTTGTATCTCCATCGTACGGATGATCAGCAGCTGGTGGTGCTTCATCGTCCCACGAGAGCCCTCGAATAGGTGTCATGGCGTCACGTGCATCAAGCAACATCTTCCTGATCTGGTAGCGAGTAGCGTGTGGAGGAGGCGAAGACATTGTAACGTAGCTACTTTGAATTTCTTTTGAGGACCATAGCTATTGCGGCTCTGCAATATAAAGAGGCATTCTCTTTGTCGGCTGATGCCCTAATGGACTTAGAACACAAACATAACGTTAGTAACACACAAATGGGCTTAAGCCTAAAATTCCTATGCTCATAAAATATTATATTGAATCGAAACTTTCAAGCTTATGCGGCCCATTTAAACACTCGTTAGAGGAGAGACCAGGGACCCAAGCTATCGAAACCACATTGTATGCTGATGCATCAAACAAACGACCAAAACGAGTTTAAGAAATTATTTAAATACGATTCTTAAGGGTATGGTCAACCTGAATCAAGCCATGTACCCACAAAGATGAAATCTTCTTCTCTTTCAAGACCAACAGAGATAGCCTTCCTTAGCCAAGGTGATGTCGCCTCTGTTCCAAACAAGGTTTTCATACTACAAACATACTGCTTAACCCAATTGAGTATTCGTCTTAAACATAGTCATATGCATGGTTTGACAGCGGAAGAACTTTAAGACAGCCAAGCGGGGTGCCAATTTTGAAACACATGGACAGCTTTTCTCAGCCGAGATGCTTTCATCCGAGGCGAACTACATCAATTTATGTTTCGTTTCTCATTCATTGGGATTGGTGATAGGTGTCGAGTTTTACCCTATACTAACTGCAAGTGCACAATAATGTCAATGTAGTACTTAGGGATCGAATCCACGAGGACTCTATGCAACGATAGGATTAAGAACTTAAAGAGATTAAAACTAGGAGAAATTAAAAGGCAAATTGTATTGAATAACTGAAAAGAAAGCAAGAAAGTAAACTAGTAGCAGGTTGTGGTTGTAAGCAATAAACTAAGGGCGCTAAGTCTAGGGCGTTCTCAGGAAATCAGACAAGCAGATAAATCATTCAGTCAGGATCTAATTAAACTCAGTTCTAGAACTCAAAACACAGATATAGAATTAACCAAATTTCTTTGCGAGAATTCTCTAAGTCTAAGTGCAGCAATCCAAATTCCTTTGCAATTATTAACAGATTAAACCAGCTTTAATTCCAAGTTTGATATGTTCACAATCTAATTAAACCAAATTCCTTTGCGAGTAATTAAATTGCTCAACCTAAATATTTCAGATTCTAAACCACACTGTCGTGTCGTATTTATCAACCTAAGATCTAGATTCTAATTGATCAGGTTAGACCTAGCATTAAACACAATTTAGTTTGAAGAAAATATATTGATGTGAATCCTTAACTGAATTAATTATATCTAGCAAGTCATGAAATCCCTATGAGAAACCCTAAACCTAACTATGAAACTACTCAAACATAGATGATGTAAACATAATCAATGAATTAATAGAAATCATAAAAGAGATTAGAATATATAAGGGGCTCGAAAACTTCTCCAAAACGAATGTAGTACAGGATCAGATCAGCCCCAAAAGCTCTAAAAACTCTCTGTTCTTAAGTTATGATAGCGTCTCCAAGCGTATAGTTAAAAACCTAATTAAAATAGCTAAAACACGTTTTGGGGCTTCTGTGTAAATATCTGGAACTTCTGGGCTTTTCTGCAATATCAGCATACTTCATTAAACCGTCGAGTCTGGCCCATTCGCGCTGTGCATCGACCGTTGCAGGTGTGCAACGATCGACGCAGTCCTTAAATCTGGACAGTGAACTCTGTCTTCTCGGACCAAATCTCCAAAATCCACCAAATAGCTCCAAAATCTCCACTTCTGCTCTAAATGTGCTTGTACCTAATAAAACCTGTAAAGGACTTTAAAAGAACACCAAAAGACACTAAAACACACTTATATCATGGTCTAAAACTAGTAAAAACCATGATATATCAACTCCCCCACACTTAGCCTTTGCTTGCCCTCAAGCAAAACAGAGAACTAGACATGGTGAAGAGGTTTGAAAACTTTCAGAAACTCTTTTTGTCCTAGAAGCAACAACACTCAGATTCCCCTTAGTAAACCACTGAAAGAATCAATCACAAGATATCAAGACCAACATATACTTCCCCCACACTTAGCAACTGTCCTAAGTAAACTCCACAATCACATTCATGCATTCAAATTCTCCCTACTGAATTCTGCAAGTATTTAAGTGCGGTCTCACCTAAGGAGTATCGATCAAAGGCACATGGACTCTTACCTTGCCAGCTCTAGACCACCATACTATCTTTCTTTGGTCCCTTTCTTCTCTTTTCCCTTCCTTAGCATTCTGATTTTTCCCCATTGGGTATCATTTTTTTTTTATCAGTGCTCTTCCCGTTAAGGGGTGTACTTTGGACACATTCCATGGATGCACAGGATATGATAGTTGTAGCTACCACTCCCAGAGACCACTTCGGAGTTACTAACTCATCCTCAGTTTATTATCTTTTTTTTTTTATGGAAGGGGAGAAGAGAACCAAATAGGACAGGTTTACAGGTTGTGTCAGAACTAACAAGGGAATCCGACACAAGGTATACCAAGCCCTTAGGTGAGAAAATTAAGTCAGTATTAATGGTGAAGTCAGTAAAAGGATCCTCTGATACCTGAAGTGATGTGGGTGTCCTCAGTAGGTTGATCTGTGATGGGGTTTTCTAACAGTCATAGATAGATCCTGCAACTTCATCCCGATGGTTAGTAGCACCGATTGTTTTGTTTTGACTCAATAAAACAAAAATCTTTGAAAATTGGACTGACTCTAAGAAAACAGAAAGATAAAGTTAGTAGCACCTCCCCCACACTTAAGACACACTGTCCCCAGTAGTGTCAAGCGATGGATTGGTAAAAAAAAAGAAAAATATGTTAATGGATTGGTTGAGTTCTGTCTGATTTTTACCTCTGTCGCACAGGAATCGATCGTTGCATAAATGCATCGACCGTTGCTAGGCAATTTTTCATCGTGTGTCGATCGTTGCTCAGAACCGCAACGATCGCTGCAGTGCGATTTCTCGTGTTGTGACGATCGACCCAATGTGGTGTCGATCGACGCACTGCGATTTTGGCCGAGACCTGGAAACAAAAACTCACCAAAAACAGAAACAAACGTAAAATCCTACAAAAACACCAAAAATCAAAAAGCAAAAACGAAACAGTGGGTTGCCTCCCACTCAGCGCTTGTTTAAGGTCATTAGCTTGACCGGACGAACAAGAATCAGGCACCGTGAGATCCTGACAGAGACTTTGATTGTCTCTGTGCAAGTCTCCTCATCCATGGCGGAGAATAAGCTGTATCAGAATGAACTTGTCCAAGAAGAGAAGGAGTAAACTGCTCCCCAGGATCCAAAATCACAGTATCACTTGGCTGCTTATCATCTCCATCCATAATGGTGAATGTATGCCCATCAATCAGCGATTTGCGTAGCTTATCCATCTCATAATGCAGCGGCTCATCTCCCAGATGGAGATCAATCAGACTCTGTCTAACATCTATTACTGCTCTTGCCGTAGCTAAGAATGGTCTCCCAAGTATCAACGCGTCATCAGGATCACTGTCATACTTCAGCACTAAGAAGTCTGTTGGAACTAAGTAGTTTCTAACTCTAACCGGGATGTCCTCAAGGAGTCCTTCTGGAACTCTTATAGACTGATCAGCTAGGACAAGAGAGGTCCTAGTAGGCGAAAAATCCAGCATACCCAGCTTCTCTGCCACAGAATATGGCATAAGACTTCCTGCAGCTCCAAGATCACACAGAGAACGCCTAAAACTATCTTCAAAGATAGAACAGTTTAGCACAAAGATACCAGGGTCATGCAGCTTCATTGGAACCTTGGTTAATAGCACATCACTTATATGCTGAGGAACAACTACAACCCAGTCTTTCAGCTCTTCATCCATAGGCAGCATCTTTCTCAAGTACCTCTGCACACAAGGGTGATAAGGTGGATCATCAGATGATGGAATTTCTTCCAACTCTTCACCAATCTCTTCCAGCTGCTTAAGCTCTTCAATCTCTTGCTTAATCACTTCAGACACTGAAGGATATAATCGAATGGATTGTGCATAAATCTCCTGCTGAGTAATCTCAGATACTCCAGGGAATAAACAATCAAGCTCTAAATATGCATCAATGCCTTCAGAATCCTGAGAATCTGTCTGTTCACGACCTGCAACGATCGACGCTAAGGGTGCGTCGATCGATGCATCACTATTTTCACAGTTTCTACCCGAGAGTTTTTCCCCAAAATCCGAAAATTCAGCCTCTTCTACCAACTCAGCTATGTTTAGCTCAAATCTTTCACCTAGGTGTGATCCATCGTCAATGTACAGAGACCAGGCCTTGATATGGGTGTCTTCTACTCCTTTTCCTTTAACAGAACTAGCGATCTGGCTCACCTGAGTGTCCAACTGCTTCACATGAGTGTTTAGAGACTCAAACTTACCATTAAGGTCCTCATAAACCACATCCAATTTCTTGTTGCACTACAGGAAAAACAGGTATTAATAACATAAGAAAAACGCTATAATACGGTTTTGATAGCGGAAAGGTAAGCGCTATGTCATGTCCCGCGATAATAGGTCTGGCACTTTAGATAGCGTTTTTCGTAAATGCTATTGTATATATTTTTAAGAGAGCGTTTTCTTTAAATGCTATGGTATATAGTTTCATGTATTAAAATAAAATAAAATTAAAAATAAAATCTTTAAATTAATAAATTAAACAAATAAAATAATTTTTTATTCATAATTAATTTTTTTGTAAGAAAACAAATAAAATACACAAAATACAAAAGAAATACAAAAATACACAAAATGCTTAAAATACATAAATATACAAATATATATACATGTAAATATATAAACAAATATACAAAAATAACAAATATATAGAAACGGCACGACGTCTCGGTCTTCGTCCGGCGACGAGCTCGGTCTTCGTCCGGCGTCCGGCGACCACCACCGGAGTGGTCTCTGTCTTCACCTCTCTTCGTCTGACTCGTCTTCGTCACGCTCGTCTTCGTCAGGCTCGTCTTCATCGGTAGATATGGCTGGGCTGGAGCGTTTGAGCCGGCGGAGGAGATCCATCAATCGATCTAGCTTTCCTTCGGTGAGCCATCGCCGGCGTGGTGTGAAGCTTGCCGTCTTCGCCGCCCTGTTGTAATCAAGAAACACAGACATAAAAACAGGGAAATTTTAGAAATTTACTTAAGTCGGAAATTTACTTAAGTCCTTAGCTACTGCAAATGAGTCACGAAGAACAAACCCATAAATTTACTTAAGTCCTTAACACAGACCTCACGAAGAACAAACCCATAGCTTGAATCATACACCAAATCCTAAATCGGGAACAAAACCTGCCCTTGAAGGCACGAAAATGGGTATCGATCTAAGCCCTTAGCTACTGCAAATGAGGCAGATTTAGATCCTCGATTGGAGGAAGATAAAACCTTGGAATTGATCGAGCACAAGGAAAAAAAAATTGACCCTAAGCTTGTTCCCAAAATGGGTAGATTCAGACCTTGAATGGAGTTTCGTATGTTGACTGCGAGGGCAAACGAAGATGAAGAAGAACGAGAATGCAAAGGATCCGAATGCAAATGACGATTGTGTGTGTGTGAGAGAGAGAGATCTGGAGACGAAGAACAAGAAGGTCCAGAAGAAGAAATTAATAATTAATTAATTAATTATTAATTATTAAGAGAGGGTAATGAAAAGTCATGTCGTGTTGGTCCAGGGAAGCACTCGAATGGCTATCTCAGCCATTGATTGTTTTAATCTAAGGGTTGTTGTTAGTGATCTGAGTAAAAAGTATTACCCAATAGGATTGTTTTGTGGTTTTTATTTTAAACATATTATTTTGGTCTTTTAGATTAAATTAAGAGTGAAAATTGTAATCTTTTATCACTTTTATTTTCTTATTACTTTATTTTCTTATCAACTTTTGTCATTTTTGTTTTTTTTTATAAGTTTTATCATTTGTAGTTATACATTTTATATTGAGTTGGTTTAGGTTTAAAATTTATAAATTTTCATTTTAAAAAAAATTGATTATATATAATAATTAAATTATCCATTTACAGTTTAAACTTTATATTTGAGATTAAAGAATAAAAATTTGGTTTAAGGGTTTGTGTTTATGGTATAGAGTTAAGGTTTCAGAGTTTTAAAATATAGTGTTTATGATTAAAGATTAGGGTTTAGGATATAGAGTTAAGGTTTTAGAGTTTAAAAATGTAATATTTATGATTAAAGAATAAAATTTGGGTTTAGGATTTGTGTTTAGGGTATAGAGTTAAGGTTTCAGAGCTTTAAAGTATAGTGTTTATGATTAAAGATTAAAACTTTAGGGTTTATGGTATAGAGTTAAGGTTTTGGAGTTTAAAAATGTAGTGTTTATGATTAAAGATTAAAATTTTAGGGTTTAGGGTTTGTGTTTATGGTATAGAGTTAAGATTTTAGAGTTTTAAAATGTACTGTGTTTATGATTAAAGATTAAAACTTTAGGGTTTAGGATTTGTGTTTAGGGTATAAAGTTAAGGTTTCAGAGTTTTAAATATAGTGTTTATGATTAAAAATTAAAAGTTTAGGGTTTAGGGTATAGAGTTAATGTTTTGGAGTTTAAAAATGTAGTGTTTATGATTAAATAATAAAAAAATTGTGTTTAGGGTATATATAGAGTTAAGATTTTAGAGTTTTAAAATGTAGTGTTTATGATTAAAGATTAAAACTTTAGGATTTAGGGTATATAGTTAAAGTTTTAGAGTAAAAAATGTAGTGTTTATGATTAAAGATTAAATTAGGGTTTAGGGTTTGTGTTTAGGGTACAAAGTTAGGGTTTTAGAGTTTAAAATGTAGTGTTTATGATTAAAGATTAAAAGTTTAGGTTTTAAGGTTTGTATTTAGGGTATAGAGTTAAAGTTTTAGAGTTTAAGTTTAGATTAAGATTTAAAAAATAATTATAAATTATTTCAAATTTTTTACTTTTGTATATAATTAAACACTCATTAATTTATATAAAAATATTAACTTTTTTTGTTAATATTTAAGGGAAAAAGAAAAACCTTATTTTGTTAGAGAAAAAAAAGTTGGAGGGAACAAAGTAGAGAGAGAGAAACTAAAAAAAAATTGGAGGGAAAAAAGTAGAGAGAGGGAAGCTAAAAAAAAGTAGAGGGAACAAAGTAGAGAGAGGGAAGCTAAAAACAAGGGAGGGAAGTAGAATTTTTGGGCGCTCATTTTCCAGCGTCAGTTATACATAGCGTTTCAAGTCAAACCGAGTAAACATAGCGTTTATATTTTCGTAAACGCTATCTAAAATACAAGAGTATATCAACGATAGCATAAACACTCAAAACGCTATCTGCAACTGCTATTAATACTCGAATTTCTTGTAGTGTTGCAGTCCACAACAATCTTTGTTTGTCCCTCTAGCAGCTGCTCCATCATAGCTTCCATCTTGCTCTCATGAGCACTAGCAGTGGGAGGAGTCTGATAAGATGAAGATCCATAGGTCCTTTGGTTACCTTGTCCAAAAGGTTTCTGAAAACCACTAGTTTGTCCAAATCCAGAAGAGTTTTGATTGCTGTTGAAAGCACTCTTCTGTCCTCCATTGAAGAACCTATTCCCAGACTGATTTCCAAACCTATTCCCTTGGAATCCAGAACCACTAATGTAATTCACATCCTCTTCCTGCTCTTCTCCTTCATCATTGATCATCTCAACATCTTGAGCAAAGTGGAAAGCTTTCTTCCCAGCTAGAAGATTGCAAACTGTGTCCAACTTAGATCTAATATCAGCTATTTCAGAATTCTCAATCTTTCCACCGGACTTCTTCCTTCTCTCATCAGTGGTCTTGCAGCTATTACTGCTTACCAGATTATCTATCAATTGCTTAGCTTGAGCAGGAGTCCTAGTGTTAAAGTTGGCATTGCTAGAGTTGTCCAACGCAGTCTGATACGGAAGATCTATTCCTCTAAAGAAGATGCCTAAAAGCGTTACCTCGGTGAATCCATGGTGCGGGCAGTCACGTTGGTATTTCTTGAATCTCATCCAGGCTGTCTTAAGAGGCTCAGTTGGACCTTGGGTAAAGGTGAGAATGTCCTGCCTGGACTAATCAGAACGAGCATCATCATAGAAGTGACGCAGGAACTCACTCTTCAGGGCTGCCCAAGTAACAAACGTTCCAGATGGAAGTTGTTTCAGCCAGGCTGCAGCATCTCCAACCAGAGAGTAGGGGAAAAGCTTGAGGAACAGATAGTCTTGGTTAACTCCATTGTACTTTATTCCAGTGACTATGCCCTAAAACTCATCTATGTGATCCATCGGCTGCTCACTTGGAGAGCCATGGAAGGCTTTCTGCCTCAGGAGATAGTAGTAGACGGGTTTGATTTCAAAATCATTCCTCTCAAATTCAGGAAGTACAAGAGCTGACCGGTTAGCATGGAACTCATCCGGACGGTTATAGTCAGCCAAAGTCCTCTCATGGACTACCATCTGTCTACCATGGTTTTGTCCTTGATTCCGCTCCTGCTGCGGCTGTGGTTGCTCTGGAGGATCAGGGATGACATTCCCTTCAGCATCTATCGGTTCTCCAGCAGCATTGTAAGGATTGTTGTGTCGGTCCCTCAGGACACCATGAGCATCAGGCAATATGATCACACGTTCAACAACCATCCTTTCTCTTTGAGCTCTTCTGTTTGTCATCTCTAGTCTAGCAAGTTCTTCAAGTTGGAGGTTTACGAGATTATTGTTCGGATTACTTCTGGTATCACGTGTCTGCATAAACCGTCTGTAATCGCCAAGCAACGATCGATGCTAACAGTGCAACGATCGATTCAACTCCAATTGCCTAGTGTCGATCGACACAAGAAGTGCAACGGTCGATGCTATGCGATTATGAAACCTGCGACAGAGAGAAAACAGAGAAAAATAAAAAAAAATAAGTAAACAAAAATAAAAACAAAAATCCTTGTAAAAACCCTAAGTTCGAAGCTATCGAAGACTCTAAGAGTCCCCGGCAACGGCGCCAAAAACTTGATAGGTCTCGAGTTTTACCCTATACTAATTGCAAGTGCACAGTAATGTCAATGTAGTACTTAGGGATCGAATCCACGAGGACTCTAGGCAACGATAGGATTAAGAACTTAAAGAGATTAAAACTAGGAGAAATTAAAAGGCAAATTGTATTGAATAACTGAAAAGAAAGCAAGAAAGTAAACTAGTAGCAGGTTGTGGTTGTAAGCAATAAACTAAGGGCGCTAAGTCTAGGGCGTTCTCAGGAAATCAGACAAGCAGATAAATCATTCAGTCAGGATCTAATTAAACTCAGTTCTAGAACTCAAAACACAGATATAGAATTAACCAAATTCCTTTGCGAGAATTCTCTAAGTCTAAGTGCAGCAATCTAAATTCCTTTGCAATTACTAACAGATTAAACCAGCTTTAATTCCAAGTTTGATATGTTCACAATCTAATTAAACCAAATTCCTTTGCGAGTAATTAAATTGCTCAACCTAAATAGTTCAGATTCAAAACCAAACTGTCGTGTCGTATTTAGTGTTGGATCTCATAGGATCTAGGGTTCGTTATATTGAAATTTACCAACCTCGTTCTTACCTTTGAACTGGCAGCAGAATGATTGGTGACGAGATCAGTAAGCGACTCAGATGCTTCGCCTCTACCAGATACACACGCACACAAACCTGGAAACCGGGATGCTAGTGTCGGATCTTTTGGGATCTTTGAGTTCTGGTGTTTCTACTTCTTCTGTCAAGAAAAAGACGACGGCTACTGTTCTAGGTCGAAAATACTTTTTAATTATTCAGACCTAGAACCACTCAAACGGGCCGACTTGATTAAGTCATAAATCGAAAAGTCTGTTTCGAAAACCCGACCTGTGTCGACCGACACACATACTGTGTCGATCGACACAACACCATATACTCGATACTAATGTGTATCCAATACACATTAACATGATCATTACTATAATGATCATTCCCATATTTTAGCTTCCAGTTTGCTTAGGTGTGTGACCCTATAGGATCATATAATACTGGCAGTAAGTCTACAACTTACAGATTGCAAGAGGCTTCTAGCAAAACATTGTAACCGCCCAGTATTATACGAATGTCTGATCTCGACAAACAACTATCATCAGGAGTGAGTGCAAGTGTAATTTCAGGACACTATCCCAACAATCTCCTACTTGTACTGGAATCATCAATTCCTATAATCCTTTTGTCTCTATATCTCGATTTGGCATAAGGCAAGATTGGTGTCATCCTTATTAAGCCAATATCGTGTTTATCGAACTCCTGATCTATACTGAACAAGACAAACAACTGAACTACAGTTCGTTTGAGTGCGGCCACACATTTTATCTGCATAAAAATCTTCGATAGGCCCTGAGATATTTGTCTCCCGTTATACAGGAGGGACAAATTCCATCTCGTTCCATCCCTATTTCAACGCACATTTCATGATACACCTGAACAGTGCCGTTATAGCCGCCAATTACGGGTCGACGTTTGACAAGGTCAAAGTGTACCAATTCATATGCAAGAAAGCATGATGAACTCAGGTCTAAGGACTATACTCTATAGTCGTAATGAGAACCTCTCATGACACAGATATAACTATCCTGGAGACTTCTCATTAGCGGGTCATGTCCGATCATATATTCACCAACATATATCTATGTGACTGACTGTGATACTCATATCATTGACTCCATGAAACTTAGTCAACAGTCACCTCACAAGCTAGTCTCTCGCAGTTGTCAGTGTCCCATTTTGACAACCTCGACTAGGGACAAAACATAATTTATGTCATGTATAACTTATAGGGTTTCATGATCAAGTCCTCAACTTGATGACCTATAATATGACATAATCTTATTTTTGGGACCATTATTTAGATCACAATAAATAATGCTGAAATCAAATTTCATTAAACCTTTCAAAAAGTATGTTCACAAGAGCATCTTATTATAACTAAAATAAAACCAAAACTCCCACTAGAATCAAGATTACATCTTAAGATCTCTAATGCCCACAGCAGTAGTATGGAACTCATGCTTGGGCCTTGGGAGTGGCTTAGTCAGAGGATCAGCGACATTCTCGTCCGTCGGAACTCGGCTGATCTTCACATCACCTCTATTGATGATATCACGAATCAGGTGATACCTCCTCTCTACGTGTTTGGATTTCTGGTGTGATCTGGGTTCTTTCGCCTGAGCAATGGCTCCATTGTTGTCACAAAACAAAGCCACTGGCTCCAAGATACTCGGAACCACACCTAGTTCAGTCATGAACTTCTTGATCCAAACAGATTCCTTTGCCGCTTCTGAAGCAGCAACATATTCAGCTTCCGTCGTGGAATCAGCTACGGTATTCTGCTTAGAACTCTTCCAGCTCACTGCACCGCCATTTAGACAGAAGACATATCCAGACTGTGATCGGAAATCGTCTATGTCCGTCTGAAAACTCGCATCGTGGAATCCATTCACCACAAGTTCATCACTTCCTCCATATACCAAGAACTTATCCTTGGTATGTCTCAAATACTTGAGAATATTCTTGACAGCTGTCCAGTGAACTTCACCTGGATCAGATTGGTATCTACTCGTCATGCTTAACGCGTAAGCTACATCTGGACGAGTGCAGAGCATGGCATACATGATAGATCCTATTGCAGAAGCATAAGGAATCCTATCCATGCGTTCTCGCTCAGCATGTGTCGCCGGACACTGCTTCTTGCTGAGAATAATGCCATGAGACATCGGTATGAAGCCCTTCTTGGAATTATGCATCTTGAATCTGTGCAACACCTTATGAATATAAGTGTCCTGGCACAATCCAATCAGCCTATTCGCTCTATCTCTGTAGATCCTGATTCCAAGGATGTAGGCGGCTTCTCCCATATCTTTCATGGAAAAACAACTTCCGAGCTAAGTCTTAACAGACTGAAGCAACGGAACGTCATTACCGAGAAGAAGTATGTCATCGACATACAGTACAAGAAACGCAATTCTGCTCCCACTAGTCTTCTTGTGTACACATGGTTCTTCCTCGTTCTTGATGAAACCAAATTGTTTTACTGCTTCATCAAAACGAAGATTCCAACTCCGTGATGCTTGCTTCAATCCATAAATGGATTTATGAAGCTTGCATACCTTTCCAGCATTCTTAGGATCTACAAAACCCTCAGGTTGTGTCATATACACATCCTCTTCCATAATTCCATTCAGGAAGGCGGTTTTGACATCCATCTGCCAAATCTCATAATCATAATAAGCGGCAGTTGCTAGAAGAATCCGAATGGATTTAAGCATAGCGACTGGGGAATAGGTTTCATCATAGTCAATACCATGAATTTGCTTGAAACCTTTAGCCACCAACCTAGCTTTATAAAATTGGACATTGCCATCCACGTCAATCTTCTTCTTGAAGATCCATTTACACTCAATGGCTTTTGCACCATTAGGTAAATCGAACAAGGACCATACTTGGTTTTCTGACATGGATCCCATTTCGGATTTAGAGGCTCCAAGCCACTTTTCGGAGTCCGGGCTCATCATTGCTTCCGCGAAGGTCGCAGGTTCGTCACTTTCAATGATCATCAGATCATTGGAATTGGTCACGAGAAATCCATAGTATCTCTCGGGTTCGTGACGGATCCTTCCGGATCTGCGAACTTCAGGCTCCACAGGCGTGGGCTCCACAAAACTTTGTGGGTCCAACTGCTGCTCTTCCTCAGCAGGTTGAGCAGTCTCCTGTGCATCTTGAATTTCTTCGAGATGTACTTTACTCCCACTGTTTTTCTTAGAAAGAAATTCTCTCTCAAGAAAAGAACAGTCCCGAGCAACAAATACTTTGTTCTCAGATTGGTTGTAAAAGTAGTATGCCTTGGTTTCCCTATGATAACCAACGAAGTAGCATTTATCTGATTTGGGTGCGAGCTTGTCAGAGATTAAACGTTTGACATAAGCCTCACAACCCCAAATCTTCAGGAAAGACAGACTAGGATTGTTCCCAGTCCACAATTCATGTGGTGTCTTTTCCACTGATTTAGATGGCACCCTATTTAGTGTAAACGCAGACGTTTCTAGAGCGTATCCCCAAAAGGATAATGGAAGATTTGAATGACTCATCATAGACCGAACCATATCCAATAAGATTCGATTCCTCCTCTCTGACACTCCATTCCATTGGGGTGTTCCAGGAGGAGTGAGTTGTGAAACAATTCCACACTCGCTCAGATAGTCGCTGAACTCTTAACTCAAGTATTCTCCTCCGCGATCCGACCGCAGAACTTTGATAATTTTGCCAAGTTGGTTCTGTACCTCATTTTTGAACTCTTTGAATCTATCAAAGGATTCTGACTTGTGTCTCATCAAATAGACGTAGCCATACCTACTGAAGTCATCAGTAAAGGTAATGAAGTACTTATAATTTCCTCTGGCAACAGTGCTCATCGGCCCACATGCATCAGTATGAACAAGGCCCAATAAGTCACTGGCCCTTTCATTTGGTTTGTTGAAAGGGGCCCTAGCCATTTTGCCCATCAAGCAAGATTCGCATTTCTCACATGATTCAAAATCAAATGAGCCCGGAAGCCCACTACGATGGAGTTTCTGAATGTGTTTCTCATTGATATGGCCCAAACGACAATGCCATAAGAAAGTCGGGTTTTCGTCATTTGACTTAAACCGCTTTGTATTATGTTAAAGACAGGCATTTCTTGGTTTAAGACATATAACCCATTATCAAATGGGGCGCTACCATAAAACGTATCATCACGATTAAAAGAACAAACTTTATTCTTAACAGCAAAATCAAAACCTTCCAAATCCAAAACGGAAACTGAATTTATGTTTCTGCTAATCGCAGGTACAAAGTAGCAATTATTCAAAGCTAAAACCATGCCCGAAGGTAAAGACAAATCATAGGTGCCTACGGCCAGTGCATCAACCTTAGCTCCATTCCCGACCCGTAGCTCCACTTGTCCTTTCTTCAGCGTTCTACTGTTTCTTAGTGCCTGCATATTAGTACAAATATGAGCAACGCAGCCGGTATCCAATACCCACGAAGTAGAACTATAAGACATAACATTAAGTTCGATAACATAAATACCTGAGTCAGACGCATCATACGTCTTCTTCAGCTTCTTGTAATCTTCCATGAACTTCTTGCAGTCTCTCTTCCAATGCCCTAACTGCTAGCAGTAGTTGCATTTGTCCTCAGGAGAAGGCCCGGATTTGGGCTTTGGCTTGGGCTTGTCCTGACTCTCCGTCTGGACAACTTGGGCCTTTCCCTTATCCTTCTTAGGTTTCTTGAACCTTTTACCCCCTTGTACCATCAGTACACAGGGAGTTGCCTTCTTGAGATTCGGCTCTGCTGTCTTCAGCATGACGTGCAACTCAGTCAATGTCTTAGTCATGTTTTGCATGTTGTAGTTCATGATGAACTGATCAAAACACGACGGCAAAGACTGCAGAATCATGTCTGTGGCTAGCTCCTGGCTAATGGCACAGTCCAGTTTCCCCAGGTTATCAATGTAACCCATCATTTTAAGGACATGAGGACTTACTGGACTGTCCTTAGCCAGCTTGCAATCCATGAGAGATTTAACCGTCTGGTATCTCTCTGTGCGAGCTTGCTCCTGAAACAAAGCTTTCAGGCTGTTAATCATCTCATTGGGTGACATCACGTTCTCATATTGCTTCTGCAGCTCAGAGTTCATAGTCACCAGCATTAGACAATTAACGTCTTTGACATCAGCTGAATGCTTATCATAAGCATTCTTATCTGCCTGCGTGGCATTGGAACGTGGCCTCTCGGGGAGAACTCTTTCAAGGACATATTCCTTGTTCTCCTGCCTGAGAACTATTCTCAGATTCCGATACCATTCCAAGAAATTAGATCCATTTAATTTGTCCTTCTCAAGGACGGATCTCAGTGAGAAAGTGTTGATGTGAGTTGAGACAGACATAGCTGTAATTAAAAAGGTAGAGGTTTTAGTTATGATGCTCAAGGAAATGAGAATTCTTATCTAATAAGAAAACTCGCATTGTATTCAAAAACTATGTTTTCTCAGATGAATACTATGAACCAAGATCCTCAGATCACCAAAATTTGAGTGGGCGACTCGCCATCATCCAAACTTTAGTTATCTAGGTAAGCAAATCATTGCTAATTGTACCCAGTACAACTCTTTGTCGCAGACGAGACAATCCATGTCTAATCCACTCTGATGTCTCTGGGCCCAGAACTTCTGGTGGCCCAGTCAAGTAAACCAATCTCTTTCTGCCTTGTGATCATTGACAGTCGCACTGCAAGTCTATCAATGATCACCTGCCTTACTCATGTTGCTGTGGATACCAAGGACTCCAAGGCTATCCAACAACGAAATGAGTCTTGACAGTAGACAAGGTCGGGCAAGACATCAAGATCACTTGATATTTAGTTGAGGAAAAGAACTATTTAATCTTGATGTATATCCAATATACATCCAAGAAGTTATTAAATTAATCAAAACATTCAGTTTAAGTTTAGGTTCATTTAGAACTTTAGGATTAAATTGGTCTGGTATTTACAAATTTGAGGTCCAACCTTCAAGTTTGCGATTGGTGTGTCGATCAATGCCAACCATTTGCATCGGTCGACACAACCCAATTTAAACCGGTCTTCGATAACCGGTCAAACCGGATCGAATTTCCTTAACCGATTCAATCTAATTGAACCGGTCCGGTTTAACGGTCCATATCGATCGTCACACAACTCTGTGTCGATCGACATTACCAAAACAGAACCAAATTGGTTAATTAAAATTAACCGAGCGAGATAACCGGTTCAATCCAATTGAACCGATCTATCCATTCGCATAGTCTGTGTCGACCGATACACCCAGTGTATCGACCGACACAGAGCGATCTCCAAGAGCGAGTGAGCGTTTTCGCGGTGTGTCGACCAACACAAGATTAGTGTTGATCGACACTATGCGACAAACCTCAAAATCTTTTACGAGTTTTCGCGGTGTGTCGACCGACACAAGATTAGTGTCGATCGACATCATGCGACAAACCCTAAAATTTTATAACTTATTTCGCGGCGTGTCGACCGACACAAGCTTAGTGTCGATCGACACAGTGCGAGATTAACAGTTCATCGTTTTTCAACAGGAACATAATCCGAGATTAAAACCATGAAAACACGATTTAACAAGCATCAATCTAATCAATTACATCAGTATTCGATTTAAATGCTCCAGATTCAATAGACTAAACCCTAACCTGGCTCTGATACCATTTTTGGATCTCATAGGATCTAGGGTTCGTTATATTGAAATTTACCAACCTCGTTCTTACCTTTGAACGGGCAGCGGAATGATTGGTGACGAGATCAGTAAGCGGCTCAGATGCTTCGCCTCTACCAGATACACACGCACACAAACCTAGAAACCGGGATGCTAGTGCCGGATCTTTTGGGATCTCTGAGTTCTGGTGTTTCTACTTCTTCTGTCAAGAAAAAGACGACGGCTACTGTTCTAGGTCGAAAATACTTTCTATTTATTCAGACCTAGAACCACTCAAACGGGCCGACTTGATTAAGTCATAAATCGAAAAGTCTGTTTCGAAAACCCGACCTGTGTCGACCGACACACATACTGTGTCGATCGACACAACACCATATACTCGATACTAATGTGTATCCAATACACATTAACATGATCATTACTATAATGATCATTCCCATATTTTAGCTTCCAGTTTGCTTAGGTGTGTGACCCTATAGGATCATATAATACTGGCAGTAAGTCTACAACTTACAGATTGCAAGAGGCTTCTAGCAAAACATTGCAACCGCCCAGTATTATACGAATGTCTGATCTCGACACACAACTATCATCAGGAGTGAGTGCAAGTGTGATTTCAGGACACTATCCCAACAATTAGCAACCTAAGATCTAGATTCTAATTGATCAGGTTAGAACTAGCATTAAACACAATTTAGTTTGAAGAAAATCTATTGATGTAAATCCTTAACTGGATTAATTATATCTAGCAAGTCATGAAATCCCTATGAGAAACCCTAAACCTAACTATGAAACTACTCAGACATAGATGATGTAAACATAATCAATGAATTAATAGAAATCATAAAAGAGATTAGAATATATAAGGGGTTCGAAAACTTCTCCAAAACGAATGTAGTACAGGAACAGATCAGCCCCAAAAGCTCTAAAAACTCTCTGCTCTTAATTTATGATAGCGTCTCCAAGCGTATAGTTAAAAACCTAATTAAAATAGCTAAAACACGTTTTGGGGCTTCTGTGTAAATATCTGGAACGTATGGGCTTTTCTGCAATATCAGCATACTTCATTAAACCGTCGAGTCTGGCCCATTCGCGCTGTGCATCGACCATTGCAAGTGTGAAACGATCGACGCAGTCCTCAAATCTGGACAGTGAACTCTGTCTTCTCGGACCAAATCTCCAAAATCCAACAAATAGCTCCAAAATCTCCACTTCTGCTCTAAATGTGCTTGTACCTAATAAAACTTGTAAAGGACTCTAAAAGAACACCAAAAGACACTAAAACACACTTATATCATGGTCTAAACTAAAAACCATGATATATCAATTGGGTGGACAACTTTTTTCAGCCGAGATGCTTTCATCTGAGACACATTTTGATTCACGCTTCCCATTTTCTTTATTGGAATATACTTATTTTTATTGGCACCCTTTCACTTGGATGTACCAGAAGTACTTCATGCCCATAAAACTTAGAAGCTTATATCCACATGCTTAGGTATGATCTAGTCAGTATGAACGTATAATCAAAGCAGTGATCAGATTCAAACTCAAACTGTTTTAGAAGCCTAGTCCAAACTGAGTGCTCATACTTTTAAACTCAAATAGATTAGCGTAGGTCATGAAATTAGTACCTTTTGTTTGGTTATCTCTTCTAAGTTTCCGAGTTTCATCTTGTGTGACTCAGCTGATGTCGACTGTCCCACACCCCATGTATTCCTATCACGTTAACAATCACAGACTCCAAGAACCTTTCGTAAGTACAAAAAACTATTGAAATCGAGAGGTTTAGTGAATATATCAGCAAGTTGTTGTTCCAATGCAACATGTTTCACTATAGCTAGTTTCTCCTGATATACCATGGATTTTAGGGTTTTAGCCATGGTATATGTCTTATTTATCGAGTCTTTTATTATGTTTTGGAGTCTTTTTAGTGTGTTTACAGGTCTAGGAACGTTTGGAGCGGAATTGGACATTATGGCGCATTTTGGAGCATTTTGGAGAATTTACCCGAGAGAAAGAGACTTGCATCGATCGACACATTATGTGCATTGATCGATGCAGATGTGATTTGGCGATTCTCGGCGTTTAATGAAGAGTTTGGAATTTGCACTTTTGCCCAGAAGTTTCTCATAATTACAAAGAAGCCCCAGCCGTGATTAAACCTTTATATAAGAGTTTTTAAGCCATTGTTTAGGCTACGCACGATTTATTTTTGTTAGAGAGAGAGTTAGGGGCTGATCTTGTACTCGAAAGAGAAGAGATTTCGAACCCCAGTTTATTTATCTATTATATGCTATTTGGTTTTCTATTCAACATGTCTTCAATTTCAATAATCATGTCTGAGTAGTTTACCAGTTAGGTTTAGGGATTCTCACAGGGGATTTCATGGAATTATAGGTTGATCAATCGTTAGGGATTCATATATGTTAGTTCTTTGTATAGGGTTGTTCTTAATGTTTGATCTGAATTGGTCACTTAGATTTATGATGTTAGGTTGATTTCCGCAACGACAGTTGGTTGATTAACTAGAAAGAACCTAGATGAGCAATTTGACTATCCGCAAAGAAATTTGGTTTAGGAGAATTGTGAACGAAAGAACCTGAGATTAATGCTTGTTTAGAACTCTAGGATTCGCAACGAAAGTTGGCTTGCTAGGTTGTTAGACATAGATAATATTCGCAACGAAAGTTGGTCTGTTATAATTCTGTGATTCTAGTTCTAAAACAGTCCTTAATTAGATCTCGATTGATTGATTAGCTTATGTTCCTGATTTCCTGAGAACTCCCTTGACATGAAGCCTTCGCCTTCTGATTTACAAAACCGATCTATTTACTTTCTGCTTGATTTACTGCTTTCACATCTGTTTCACCTAGCTTAATTCGACGTTCTATAATCTATCGCAAGAATCTAGAGTCTCTGTGGATTCGATACCCTATATACTACTAGTTCACGTCTGTGCACTTGCAGTGTAGATCTAGGGATTAAAACCTGATCGTATCATCTCCTCAACCAATCCTCTAACAAAATGTTGCTGAATGTCAACATGTTTAGTTCTTGAATGTTTCACATGATTTTTAGTTAAGTCAATTGCACTTTTACGGTCACAATGTACTAAAAAGGAATCAGTACTAATACCGTAATCACTTAGCATTTGCTTCATCCATAAGAGTTGAGTGCAGCAACTACCCAAAGCAATGTACTCTACTTCGGCTGTTGACAGTGATACATAGTTTTGCTTCTTGTTGTGCCACAAGACAAGATTATTACCCAGAAAGAAACACCCTCCAGAAGTGATTTTCCGATCATCTAAGCATCCAGCCCAATCCGCATCGCAAAAACCTGCAAGATTTGAGTTCGTGTCAGTTGTATATTTCAGGCCATAGTTGACTGTGCCTTTTACATATCTGATTATCCGCTTAACGGCCATCATACGTGACAGCTTGGGATTCGCCTGATATCTCGCACATAGTTTGACGCTCAAGCAAATATCTGGTTTACTAGCGGTTAAATACAGCAGACTTCCTATTATGGCTCTGTGTAGGCGTTCACCCACTTTCTGTCCATCTTGGTCTTTGGAGAGTTTGTTGGTTGTACTCATAGGTGTTTTGGCAGTCTTGCACATTTCCATGTCGAATCTTTTGACTAAGTTACGAGCATAAGTGCTTTGTGTCACAGTGATCCCATCTTCTGTCTGTTTCACTTGGAGTCCAAGGAAATAATTGAGTTCACCCACCATACTCATCTCGAATTCTCTCGTCATAGTTTTGACAAACATTTGAATCAGCTTCTCCTGAGTAGCTCCGAAGATTATGTCATCAACATAGATTTGAACAATGAGTATAATGCGGTCGTCCACAAGGATGAACAAGGTCTTATCTACTCCTCCCCTTTTGAATCCTTGACCCAAGAGAAATTGTGTTAGCCGTTCATAACACGCCCAAGGAGCCTGTTTTAGTTCATACAGAGCTCTTTTGAGTTTGAACACATGATCGGGGTATTTAGGATCTTCAAAACCCTTTGGCTGTGCTGAAGGAATTTCTAGGCGGTTTCTAATCACATTAGTCAACCCTAGGTATAAATTCCAGGCCTAGGATCTAGGATTCATTCTTAGAGTTGAATCTACATTCTCAGATCTCGAATATACCTGGAAAGTTTGCAGCGGAAGATTAACAGGGATCCGAGATCTATTGCGCCTCAAGTGCTGCGCCTCTACTGGTATCCACACGCACACAAACTGGAATCCGCCGGGATGCTAGTGCCGGGAGATCGAATCTCCTTTTGGGATTCACGTGTTTGTTTCTGAGTTTTAGGTTCTTTGTTACGACTGACGGCTCACTCATTCGTGTCTCATATATCTCGTATATATATGCACGAGTAAAAACCTAATTAAGTCAATCGATCAACTATTGTGTCGATCGACACAGGTATGCAACGATCGACACACACCGATTAGACTCTTGTGTCAATCGACACTACTTTAGCGTCGGTCGACACACTCTCAAAACACGCATATAAATGTGTATCAAATACACATTTATTGATCACTACATTAATGATCATTCCCTCATGAAGTACATCCAACTTGCTTAGGTGTGTGACCCTGTAGGTTCATATAATGCTAGTAATGAGTTCACAACTCACATATCACAAGTGGTTTCTAGCAAAACATTATGACCATCTAGTATTGTATGAATGTCTAATCTCGACAACACAACTATCTCTAGAGTGATTACAGGTGTGATTTCAGGACATTCCCAACAATCTCCCACTTGTACTGGAATCATCTATTCCCATAATCACTTCGTCTCTATATCTCGATCTAGCATAAGGCAAGATCTGTTTCATCCTTATTAAGCCAAAATCTTGTTCATCGAACTCCGATTTATACTGACAAGACAAACGACTGACAATCACCTCGTTTGAGTGTGGCCACACATTTCTCAGTATCAAATCTTCGATGGTCCCTGAGATATTTATCTCCTGTTATATAGGAGGGACAAATCCCATCTTGTTCCATCCCTGTTTCTTCACACACTTCATGATACGCCCAATCAATGCCTTTATAATCACCAGTTACGGCTGGCGTTTGGCAAAGTTAAAGCGGACCAATTCACATGTAAGAAAACATGATGAACTCAGGTCTAAGGACTATACTCTATAGTCGTAATGAAAACTCTCATGATACTTATATAACTATCCTGTAGAGCTCTCATTAGCGGGTCATGTCCGATCATGTGTTCTCCAACACATATCTATGTGATTGACTTTAATACTCTTATTAATGACTACATGAAACTTAGTCATCAGTCACCTCACATACTAGTCTCACGCGGTTGTTAATGCCCCACTTTAACAACCTTAACCAGGGACTAACATAATTTATGTCATTTATCATTTATAGGGTTTCATGATCAAGTCACATAATTGATGACCTATAAATTGTCATAAATTACTTTGGGACTATTATTTAATAACATAATTAAATAATACTGATGTAAGATTTCATTAACATAATCAGATTATGTTTATGTGAACATCATATCATAACTAAAATTAACAACAACAACTCCCACTAAAATTAAGATCACATCTTAAGACATCTAATGCCTTTAGCAGTAGTTTGACCCTCATTCGCTCTCGCTCAGCGTGTGTCGAAGGACACTGCGTCTTGCTAAGAGTAATGCCAAGTGTCATTGGCATGAAGCCCTTCTTGGAATCATGCATACTGGACCTGTGCAAAACCTTATCACCATAAGTGTCTTGACACAATCCAATTAGCTTGTCTAATCTATCTCTATAGATTCTTATTCCAAGAATGTATACGGTTTCTCCCATATTTTTCATCGAAAAACAACTTTCGAGTCAAGTCTTAACAGACTGAAATAATGGAACTTCATTTCCGAGAAGCAGTATGTTATCAACATAAAATGCTAGAAATGCAACCACGCTCCCACTAGTCATCTTGTAAACACACGGTTCCTTTTCGTTCCTAATGAAGTCAAACCTTTTGACTGCTTCATCAAAATGAAGATTCCAACTCCGAGATGCTTGCTTCAATCCATAAATTGATCGATGAAGCTTGCATACCTTCCTAGCTTCTTTAGGATCAATGAAAAAAAATTCAGGTTGTGTCATGTACACATCCTTTTCCAGAATTCCATCTAGGAAAATTGTTTTCACATCCATCAGCCAGATCTCATAACCATTATGAGCGGCGGTTGCTAGGATAATCCGAATAGAATTAGTCATGGCGACTGGGGAATAGGTTTCTTCATGGTCAATACCATGAATTTGCTTGAAACCTTTTGCCACCAACCTAGCTTTGTATATCAGAATATTACCATTTTCGGAGTCATGGCTCATCATTGCTTCTTCAAAATTCGCAAGCCCGTCACTTTCAATGATCAATAGATTATGGCAATTGGTTACGAAAAATCCACATTTCTCGGGTTCATGACGGATCCTTTCGGATCTGCGAGCTTCAGGTATGTGTAAAAGTCATGCACATATCTCATATATATAGACTTTTACCATGACCTAATTAACCAAGATTTAAACCGTAGTTGATTAAGTCATAAACCAAAATCAATATTTTGGTTCGTGATCTGTGTCGATTGATACACCTTTGTGTCGATCGACACTTCCTTAGAAACTCTCCGTTTGAATGTATATCGAATATACATTCACCAGATCCTTTGCAAACTTTAGGCATCACAGGTGCAGGTTCTACAACTCTTTGTAGATCTAACTGCTGCTCTTCCTCATCAGGTTGAGCAGTCTCCTGTGATTCTCGAATTTCTTCGAGTTGTACTTTACTCCCACTGTTCCTTTTGAAAAGAAAATCTTTCTCAAGAAAACACAGTTCCGAGCAACAAACAATTTGTTCTCGGACCGGTTGTAAAGGCAACATGCCTTGGTCTCGTTAAGATAGCTAATGAAGTAGCACTTATCGGATTTGGGTGTGAGCTTATCAGAGATTAAACGTTTTATGTAAGCCTCACAACCCCAAATCTTCATGAAAGATAAATTAGGAACATTTCCAGTCCACATCTCATGTGGTGTTCTTTTAACTGATTTTGATGGAACCCTATTTAGTGTAAACGCGGACGTTTCTAGAGCGTATTCCTAGAAGGATAATGGAAGATCTAAGTGACTCATCATTGATCGAACCTTATCTAATAAATTCTGATTCAGGAGGAGTGAGTTGTGAAACAATTCCACAATCTCTCAGATGATCACTAAATTCTTGACTTAAGTATTCACCTCCATGATCTCATCGTAGAGCTTTAATATTTTTGCCAAGTTGATTCTGCACTTCATTCTGGAACTCTTTGAACTTTTCAAAAGATTTCGACTTATGTCTCATTAATTAGACATAACTGTACCTACTGAAAATATCAGTAAAGGTAATGAAGTACTGAAAATTTCCTCTAGCATTAGTGCTTATCAGACCATACACATCCGTATGTATAAAGCCCAATAAGCCTCTGGCCCTTTCATTTTGTTCGTTCGTAACTTGTGTCGACCGATACACCTTTTGTGTCGATCGACACTACCTTTTGTTGAAAGGGGCCTTTGTCGTTTTACCCAATAAACAAGGTTTGGATTTTTCACATGATTCATAATCAAATGAGCCCAAAAGTCCATCACTATGGAGCTTCTGAATCCATTCTCATTTATGTGGCCCAAACGACAATGCCAGGGAAAAGCTTGATTCGTATCATTTGATTTGAATCTCTTGGTACTAATGTTATAGTTAGGCACGTTTTGGTTTAGAACATAAGGTCCATTCTCTAATGGACTGCTACTACAAAACATATCATTGTAATCAAATGAATAACACTTATTCTTAATTTGAAAACTGATATCCTTCCATATCCAAACAAGGAATAGAAATAATATTTCTGCTTATAGCAGGTACATAGTAGTAGTTCTTAAGTTCAAAAACCAAGACAGAAGATGAAGACAAATAAAATGTTCGTACAGCTAATGCAGCAACTCTTGCTCCATTTCCACCGCGCAGGTCCACTTGTCCTTTCTCCTTAGTCCTACTGTTGCTCAGACCCTGCATATTTTCACAAAATATGAGCACTACAGCTGGTATCCAATACCCAATAAGTAGAACCATAAGAAGTAACATTTACTTCTATAACATAAATACCTGAAGAAGAAGTCTCGTACGTCTTCTTCAGCTTCTCATAATCTTCCAGGAATTTCTTGCAATTTCTTTTCAAATGCCCATGACCATTACAATAACGGCACTTATCATCTTTAGAAGGACCAGACTTAACCTTAGGAGCATGGTTGGACTCTCTTGGATTCACAATCGAGCTCGTCTTGCCATCACCTTTGGTCTTACCAAGTTTCTTAAACTTTTTACCCTTTTGTACCATAAGGACATTTGGGGTGTCCTTCTTGATATTAGGTTCAGCAGTTTTGAGCATCCCATGCAACTCAGTCAAAGTCTTTGTCAAGTTGTTCATGTTATAGTTCATAACAAACTGATCATAGCTTGACGGCAGTGACTGTAGAATGATGTCAGTAGCCAACTCTTGGCTAATGGGACAATCCAGTTTCCTCAGGTTATCAATATAACCCATCATCTTGATGACATGAGGACTAACTGGTTCGTCCTTTGGTAGCTTGCACTCAATCAGAGACTTAACCGTCTGGTATCTTTGAGTTCATGCCTGCTCCTGAAACATACTTTTCAGGCCATTGATCATCTCTATTGGCGACTCCACGTACTCATATTGCTTTTGCAAGTCCGAGTTCATGGTAGCCAACATGAGACAACACACATCAACCACATCATTAGAATGCTTATCCCAAGCATCCTTATCTGACTGCCAGGCATTTGCTCGGTACTTTTTGGGGAGAACTTTCTCAAGGACATAGTCCTTTTTCTCCTGTTTGAGAACAATTCTCAAGTTCCGATACCATTCAAGAAAGTTGGATCCATTTAACTTGTCCTTCTCAAGGACGGATCGCAGGGAGAAATTGTTATGATGGTTTGTGCTAGACATAGCTGAAAACAAGAGAGGTTTAGTTATGATGTTCAAGAAATGAGAAATCTTAACTATTAAGAAGACTCGCATTATATTCGAACAATGTTTCCTCAAATGAAAATAATGATCCAAGACCCATACTTCACTAAACTTGAGTGAGCCACTGGCTATCGCCCAAATTTTAGCTATCTAGGTAAGCAACTCTTTGCTAGTTATATCCAATATAACTCTTGGTTGTGGATTTACATCTCATGTTAAATCCACCTGATGTCTCTAAGCCCAAAACGATTTTGATGGCCCAGTCAAGTAAACCAATCTCTTTAGTCATGTAATTGTTGATGTCTTGCACTGCAAGTCCATCAACACGATTACCTCCTGTCTTACTTATGTAATTGTGGACATCTTGCACTGCAAGTCTATTGCACAATGAAACAAGTCTTGACAGTTGAAAGGATTGGAAAGACATCTAAACATACTTGATATTTAGCTGAGGAACGGAACTTTTGGTCTAACGCATATCATATATGCATCCTATAAAGTTTAGAACTTATAAAACAACTAATCTAATTAGGCTTTAATAATTCTTGGAAGTGGGTTTAATTCTGGTTTGGTTCTGTAACTGCAGGTTCAATAACCGAACAATTTAATTCTTTGTCGATCGACACTACACTAGTATCGATCGATGCAACATACCAGAACCAATTTGCGATAACCGATCAATCCAATTGAACCGGCTTTGATAACCGGTTAGCATCGATCGACACAACACTTGCGTCGATCGACATCAACCCAATTCAATCAAACCGCAATTAACCCGTCAAACCGGTTTAATCCAATTGCGATAACCGATCCAATCCAATTGAATCGGCTTTGATAACCGGTCAGCATCGATCGATGCTACATTAGCATCGATCGTCACCAACCAAATTAAACCAATCGCAATCAACCGGTCTAACCAGCTCAACCAATCGCAATGACCAATTCAATCCAATTGAACCAGTCGTGTCGCTTTGTGTCGATCGATGCAACACTTTCTGTCGATTGACACAATGCAATTTTCGGTCTGTGTCGATCGATGCAACACTTTGAAACGATCGACACAATGCAATTTTCTGATCGACGCTGGGCGATAACTCAGAGTGCGATTCAACTAGAATCCTTAGGCTCTGATACCACTGAAGGAATTTCTAGGCGGTTTCTAATCACATTAGTTAACCCTAAGTATAAATTCCAGGCCTAGGATCTAGGATTCATTCTTAGAGTTGAATCTACATTCTCAGATCTCGAATATACCTGGAAAGTTTGCAGCGGAAGATTAACAGGGATCCGAGATCTATTGCGCCTCAAGTGCTGCGCCTCTACTGGTATCCACACGCACACAAACTGGAATCCGCCGGGATGCTAGTGTCGGGAGATCGGATCTTCTTTTGGGATTCACGTGTTTGTTTCTAAGTTTTAGGCTCTTTGTTACGACTGACGGCTCGCTCATTCGTGTCTCATATATCTCGTATATATATGCACGAGTAAAAACCTAATTAAGTCAATCGATCAACTATTGTGTCGATCGACACAGGTATGCAACGATTGACACACACCGATTAGACTCTTGTGTCGATCGACACTACTTTAGCGTCGGTCGACACACTCTCAAAACACGCATATAAATGTGTATCAAATACACATTTATTGATCACTACATTAATGATCATTCCCTCATGAAGTACATCCAGTTTGGTTAGGTGTGTGGCCCTGTAGGTTCATATAATGCTAGTAATGAGTTCACAACTCACATATCACAAGTGGTTTCTAGCAAAACATTATGACCATCTAGTATTGTATGAATGTCTAATCTCGACAACACAACTATCTCTAGAGTGATTACAAGTGTGATTTCAGGACATTCCCAACATGTGCGACGTAGAGTTCCTTTTGTAGTACTCCGTTTAGAAACGTACTCTTCACATCCATCTGATAAAGCTTGATTTTGAGCTTGCAAGCTATCCCGAATAGTAACCGGATGGATTCAAGACATGCAACAGGTGCCAAAGTCTCATCAAAATCTATTCCTTCAATTTGAGAATACCCCTAAGCCACCAATCTCGCCTTGTTACTAACGATGTTGCCATCTTCGTCTGTCTTGTTTTGTAGACCCACTTTGTTCCTACAGCATTTACATCACGTGGGCACGGAACCAGGGTCCAAACATCCAGACGATTAAACTGATCAAGTTCCTGATGCATAGCATCGGTCCAAAACTCGTCGTCAAGAGCTTCTCCAATAGTTTTTGGCTCGATGAAGGAGGCAAAGCATGCAAGCTTCACCATCTCTTTGAAATCAATCTTTCTATTCCTTGTCTGACGTTCATCATGAACATCTCCTACCACATCAGCAATGGAGTGGTCACGGCTGACCTGATTGAATCATGTTCTTTGCATGTTCTAGGCCGGTGTGACATCACTCTCTTTCTCCATATTTGATTCTGGCTGACTTTGTGTCTGTGTAACACACACAGATTCCTGAGTTATGTCCTCCAGAGTGTAATTGTTTTGATCATCGAAGACAACATTTACAGACTCACAAATGGACCTTGTTCTCTTATTGTACACCCGATAAGCTGTACTATCAAGAGAGTATCCCAAGAATATCCCCTCATCACTCTTGGCCTCAAACTTTCTAAGCTGATCTTTGTCATTCAGAATATAGCACACACATCCAAAAACATGGAAGTAGCCAAGATTGGGAGTTTTTCCCTCCAGATCTCATAGGGAGTCATTTTAGTACCCGGTTCCACGTAGACTATGTTAATGATATAGCACGCAGTATTAATCGCTTCAGCCCTGAATCGTGGTGCAACTTGATTAACATAAAGCATTGCTCTAGCCATTTCTTGCAAGGTTCTGTTCTTTCGTTCCACAACACCATTCATTTGGGGTTCTAGGTGCTGCATATTGATGCCGAATACCTTGAATTTGACAGAAATTATCAAATGTTTCATTTTGAAATTCTCCACCGTGATCACTCCTAATTTGAGCGATACCAGTTCTACCATTCGCGAGCTCCAGTGCTAAGATCTTGAAGCTTTCAGCTGCTTCAGATTTCTCTCTCAGGAACCGAATCCATGTATATCTTGAGAAATCATCAACCAGGACAAAAATGTATCGTTTCCCAGTGATGCCTTTAGGATTCACGGGTCCCATAAGATCAATGTGGAGAAGTTCTAGCACTCTCTTGGAACGAATCTCGTTCAATTGTTTGTGCTGAACCTTGACTTGCTTTTCTTGACAGCATG
The DNA here is from genome assembly GCA_030180135.1 of Orychophragmus violaceus. Taxonomy (NCBI): domain Eukaryota; kingdom Viridiplantae; phylum Streptophyta; class Magnoliopsida; order Brassicales; family Brassicaceae; genus Orychophragmus; species Orychophragmus violaceus. The sequence goes on along the minus strand of CM058239.1, from coordinate 96,972,046 downwards.
CTTTGCACACGGTTTCTGTTGAGATTTCTAGTTTAGGAATCTCTCTGGCGACTTCTGCACTTACAAGTCTGTTGATTCTGTGTATGTTCATGTGTCCAAGCTTCTTGTGCCAGAGATCTAGCTGCGATTCCACAGATGTGAAGCAGTTCTTCACCGGTTCCCACATATAGTAGTTGTTACCAAACCTTATACCCATTAATATCACTCGGCCAGCTTCATTTATTGTCTGGCAATCAACTTTGGTAAAGATCACTTTCAGGCTTTCACCACAAAGTTGGCTAATGCTGATCATATTAGCCTTTAGTACTTTCAGTAGATACACATTTACCAGTTGTGGTTTCCCATCTTCTGCATTTTACCTACTCCGTCAATTTTACCCTGACCTCCATCGCCGAACGTGACATGTCCCCCTTTGATAGGCTCTACTTCGTCCAGTGTTTCAACACATCCCGTCATGTGACATGAGCATCCGCTGTCAAAATACCAAGCACATCCATCAACCTTCGCGGTCGAGGTATATGCAACATTACTGATCATGGAGAGATTACATACGACATTATCCTCTGGTATCCTTTTCGGTGCCTGAGACACTTTTGTGTTTGCATAAAGTTCCTTTTTAGCAATCCACACTTTTCCAACACAGGTTGGCTCAACGAAACACTTGTTTAGGCTCCAAGCTTTTCAGATTCAGTTCCAGAGGAACCAGCATTTAGCCTTCTTGTGACCTCTCATCCCACATCCGAAACAACTTGTCTCTTTACGGTGCTGAATCTTCATACCACTAGGTTTTCTGGTGTTGTAGGCGACGTTTACACTCGCGGTAGGAACAAACGTTATGCTTCCTCTAGTAGTGCTGGACTCACTCCTCCTGAATATCCAATACCCTGGTGATCCTTAGAGGATTTCCCAATTGTCAGCATCTGATCCAAGCTCTTTGTTCCTTTGTTCAACATTCGAACCTTCTTCTGATTCTCAGTTAGATCTTGTTCCAGACTCTTATTCTTTTGTTGTTCCTCATTAAAAGCTTCCCAGACACTCGAGAATTTTTCTTCAAGAACTCTGTTTTCCTCTTTCAGTTCCGCTAGTTTCTGCACTGAATCTGAGTTGGCTGAGTCAATGATGTGATTTGGTGTCTCGTATGGTGACGTTTGTTCCATCTCAAGAATGTTTACTTGAGCTTTCAACATAGCTGTATCTTTAGGCAATTGAAGATTCTCATGACTTAGATTCACCCAGTTGTCATACAGAGTGCGATACTCCTGCTTAACATCAGCCTCCTTTTCATCTGATTCAGAGTCCAGGCTGACATCTTCTATTTTCACTTCTTCATCCTGAGATACGAGAGCCACAAAGTTCAGCAGTAATTCCTCGTCTCCACTATTATTATCTGACCCAGTGTCACTGAAACAAACAAATTATTTTTCTTTTTCCTTCACTGCAGTGGGACATTCATCTCGAGAATGACCAAACCCACGGCATTCAGAGCATGTGAGTTCCTTTCTTTTAACCAGTGGACATTCATGCTTGAAGTGGCTAAAGTCATCACACTAATGACATTGCATAACCTTCTTTTTAGACGTTATGTCACCTTCAGCACGAGATGTCCTTTAGAATCTCTCAGATTCTCCTCTCGAGGTCTTCCCAGAAGCTTTACTTTGTCATTTCTCTACTCTCTTGATCATCTTATTGAAGTTTCTGGCCATTAGGCTCAAGTTTTTCTCAAGCTTCTTAACTCAGTCACCTTCCTGATTTGCATTGAACGCAATACCACCGCTGGGCTTCTGTTGTTGATTTGTCACCTCCATCTCCTGTGACTTCAGCATCCCCACTAGCTTATCGAACTTCATATCATATGTATTCATCGAGCATTGAAGTATTTCCTTTTGTGCTGAGAATTTAGCTGGTAGACATCTTATGAGTTTCTTTACAAGCTTCTTCTCATGATACTTTTTGCCGAGTACAGATGCTTCATTGGCTATGGTACTCAACTTAGCCGAGAAGCTGCCTATGGTTTCATCTTCTTCCATACGCAGGTTCTCAAAGGTTGATGCTAAGTAGTCAAGGCGGGTTCGCTTTACGCTTTCATCACCTTCGAAGTGATTTGTCAGTACATCCCACGCATCCTTTGCTGATTCACATCCTTGAATGATTTTGAACTGCTCAGTACTAACACTCGACATGATAGTGGATATCGCCCTAGAATTGAATTTTGATGCGTCTTTTTCTTCATCTGTCCACCTGTCCAAAGGTTTCTTGACTCTTGTCGTGTCTTCCAAAATCTCTTGTGGTTCCGTCCAGCCATTCATCACAGCATTCCATGCCGATTCATCTATGGCCCGGATCACATGCCTCATGCAAACCTCTCAGTGTCCGAAGTTTCCTTCGTCGAGCATGATAGGTTTCTGAATTGCGATAAATTCCTTAGTATCCATGTTCTCACCAAGATCTCAACCTGATTGATTATTCTTTGAAAATCCAAGGGTTGACCTCTCTGATACCAAATGAAAACGCAGAGAACATACTACAGATTATACTAAGAAATCTCTCAAGAAAAAACACACTCCTTGTTTAGAAATCACTTGAACAAATTACAACGAATCTTGTTCAATCAATTTTACTTGACTTCAGAACAGTGAATCAAGACTGACCAATTCCTAAAACTACCCAATTCCTTACCACGCAACAACATTTGCTTATCTCTCAATCACTAGCCAAGTTTACATTGTCGCACACACATTTTTGTGTTACACTATTCTTGCTCTCTTAACCATAAGCGGCCAAACCTAATCTCCAAGATGTCTAACCCTTATATGCTATCATTCTTTCCAGTTTCTCGAGTTTCCATTTTGCAGCTTCCATATCTTTACTTTTCTAAAATACAAGCTGCTGACTTATCATCCACGTCATATCACATGCGTTACTCAGATCGTCCCTCGTGTTAGTCAGACTCAGCAGCCAACCTTGATCCATCATCATATCCATGGCATTTACCTCCCGATTCTTTACACCTTTTCTTACACAGACGGTCACAATCTTCTCTAACACATTTTCCAGGGTTTTTAGGTATAATCGTAACACAAACATCTCCTTTTCTTTGAACATCTCCCACTACCCCTATTATTTTATGGAAAAATAGAAAACTTTAGTGTTTGTAATGAGAATAGAAAAAAATATATTCATCTCACTGAAATATATTATTTTGGTCATTGAAATAAATGTGTTGAAATAACAAATGTTAAAAAGAGATTTAAAAATTAATTACTTTTCACAAAACATAATATTGTAACTAAAATATTATGTAAAACTAATTTAAAGTACAATATAATCATATATAATATAACAGTTGAAGTTATATGCATTTGAGAGTGGCCACATATGATTTTAAAAACTCAATATTATTGGTCCACTTCATCATTCAAAATTGAAAAAACTTACAAATTTTAAATTTACTAAATAATAAACTAACATAGAAATAGAAATAAAAAACATTCATAAATTGTTATAAAAAGAACATAATGTCAAATAAGAAAAGTTTTATAAATATAAAAACTAACGTAGAAATAGAGATAAGAATCACAATTTTATAAATAGGAAAACTAACATAAAAATAAAAATAAGAAACATACATAAATTAACATACAAGAACAAAATGTCAAATAAGTACATGATTTAAATTTTCTTTGATTTACATTTTTCTTTCATATTTGTTGTTTGCTAGTTATGTTATGTATATGATTTACATTTTTATTAACATAACTGAGGATTTTCAACTATTATGTACATGATTTACATTTTATTTGATTAACATAATTTTTAACAATTATAAAAAGAAAATTAGTATTGTTATAAAAAGAACATAATGTCAAATAAGCAAAGTTTTATAAATATAAAAACTAACATAGAAATGGAAATAAGAATCACAATTTTATAAATAGGAAAACTAACCTATAAATGGAAATAAGAAACATACATAAATTAACATAAAAAATGTCAAATAAGTACATGAATTAAATTTTCCTTGATTTACATTTTTCTTTCATATTTTTTGTTTGCTGGTTATGTTATGTACATGATTTACATTTTTTTATTAAAATAACTACGGATTTTCAACTATTATGTACATGATTTACATTTGATTAACATAATTTTTAACAATTATAAAAAGGAAATTAGTTCCTTTCTTAAAATTAGGAGTTTTTTTTAAAGTTTAGGTATTGATTATAAATAACCAGCTCAAATTTCAATAGTTTAAACAAATTTTTAAATTAAAAATATTTCTTGAGAGACAAATATAACTTGATAAAGCAATGGTAATTTTTTTTCTAGCAAACCAGTTGTTTCTTTGTTTTTAACTTTTATACGAGTTTCATAAAGGTTTTAATAAGAAGTAAGTTTTGGTTAGAGTTCTTCAATTTTGGGAGGCACGAACCATCAAAAAAGGAGGTTTACTTATGGGTCTCAAGTTCCTTATCATTGATCAAAATGTATTTACAAATTTATTAAACATATTTGTGTTTACTTTAAAATTAATTAAATATAATATTAAAAAATTATATGTTTTAATTTTTCACTATTTCGAAATTACAACTTAAATAAATTATTTGATTTACTATTCTGATGATAAGTTTATCTTTTCAGTAAATTAATTATTAAATTTTAACAACATTTATTTTAATTTATTTTATTAGAATAAAATTTTATCAAATATGTAAAAATAGAATATCACGTTTTTAGTAAAAACTAATACCAATAAATTATTTTGTTACTAAAAAATTTTCTTATTTGTAAACATAAAAATATTTTTTATAATCTAAATAGTAAAATAAAAAACAATTACAAAATTATAAAATTTGTTAATATTAAATTTACACTAATTTAGAAAATATAATAAATAAAATTATGAATACGTATCTGCGCTAAAACCTAGTTAACATAAAACTACAACGCAGTACTATATATAAGTGTTTTTTGAATGATTTTCTTACTATATATAAGTGTTTGGTGATAAACTTTCCAAATCTAGCACTACTACCATTACTATATATAGCTTTCTAAATATAGCACATAATATGTGTAGTTCAAATTTTAAGTTATGTATTACGTTTTATGTGATATAAAGAAAATGTAAACTACGATATTACAGATTCCTGTAGTGAAAATCATTAATTATTACTTTTGTATTTGAATTGATATTTTCAAAAATAAAATGTAAAGTACACATACCTATTAAGAGATACTAAATGAGAACACATACCTAACATAAGAATGGTGAAGGTAGTTAAAATCTTTGTTCGAAAATTTGCTAGGCGCTATCCGTGCGGTTGATCCGGGCCTAGCGCCTAGCGAAAAAATCGGGGAGTAAACGGAGATTAATCGGGGATTAATTTTATGAACATTATTATGTATATCAATATATATTTATTATTATGTGGAATTTTACCAATAAATTCACCCATCACTAGTGGCAGAAGCTCCTTCCTTCACTAGTGATACCTGAGTTCGACGCTTACATAGTGCAACTCCGGTGTTTTTCCATATTTTCTTTAATGAGTGGTAATTTACCAGATTAACCTTGTCTTCAACCTTCATAACTGCAATACCCTAGCCGCTTTCTGCACTTTTTTCACGATTTCTACTTCGTTTGGCATCATTTTCACATTTTCTTATCTATTTCAATTGAAATATGAGATATATATGAACAAAACTATTGATTTAAGCTTTCAATCGAAAAAAATTAAAATAAATAAATGTCCGATTTTCTTTTGCGATTTGCCCAAATCGCGGCGGCCGGACTCCGCCCAGCGCGTCTCCGGCGAGTTCTCGGCCGCCTGGGGCGATTTTTAGAACATGGGTTAAAACTGTCAACGAAAGTAAAAAAAAATTCTTCATTTTAGATGACAGAAATGAATTAACTGTGTTTGAATTTTTTTTTTTTCGGGCCATTTGAATACCCGGAGAGAGTGTCTATTCATGAATTACACTTTCCCTTAAAAATTAGTCTAAGTTTTTTCATAGGTTTGAGATACCCCAAATTTATAAAAAAAAAAAAAAAAAAAAAAACCCGAAGGGTACATATATAAGAAGCTGAAGGTACCTCTCCAAATTCTCTATTTTGAATGCAAATGGTTATCATTTTAGAGGGACAAAATTGAGTGGAATTGACTATTATGCTGAATTGACAATTTTTTTATTTCCTAATAGAATAAGGTGGGACCCACATTTTAAATAGAAAACTATCAAGTTCTGCTGAGATTTGTTCATCTACTATTGAAGAGAGGAAAATTTTCAGGGTAACCAACTCTATTCCTCTAGTTTTAGTTCCACTAATATTATTCTATTGTATTCCACTAGTTACCACCATTTGCACCCTTTAAGTTATCTAACACCTTAAATTTTGATTTATAAGAATGTGGTTTTCCATGATTTTAGCTATTTTACTAATTAAATATGTTTAAGCTTTAAACTCGTTCTTCTTCTTCTTTTTTTCTTATCGTCTCTTGTTTTTCCTTTAAAATACTAGATAGCTTTCAACCCCCACGCGTGCGCGGGGGTCATGTCCGACCTAATTTGTCTTCTTCTGAGTCATTTTCAATTTTTTCCTGCCCTTGCCAATTTGTACGTTCTTTTTTCATTTCTGATATGATTTTTTTATATAAATGGTTGTTATTTGATAACACTTAAGAATGACAAATGGAGTAACAAAATCACGGAGGAGACAACATATATTGTTACGCCCAAAAGATCAACAGTGTATTAGAACTCTTTTCAAACCAAGGTATTAGTATGATTGTAATAAACAGGTTGGTGTTTGGTTTCGTGCGTAACCCAAAAAATCAACAATGATTGTGATCTTTGCTACAGGCTTTGTTGTGTCGAACTGCTGATAACTCTGTAAAGAGAGACTAATCTTCAACTTAACTTGACCTAAAACACATAAACTCTAACCCACCTGCAAGTTAGTGACAAGAAAGTACAGGAAAAAAACCTCAATTAGTTTTTTGTCCACAGTAAGCTGGTTTAACATGAGAATAACATCCATTCCTGCCATTTCTTCAATGGTTGTTATCCTCTTTGTTATGGCACCCTGCAATCCATCAAGGTCACTATACAAAAGACATAGTCAAGAGAAAACAACAATGGAATAAGAGTGGTATAGAACCTGCTGAGACAAGCGGTGCGCACCGATTGCCATTGTAACAGAGAGAACAGTAGGCATTGCGATGGGGATACCACCAATCAGTAAGACAGGAAGGTTATCGATACGAACACGGTACCATCTCTGGTGGATACCGTATATAACAATAATTTCAATAACCATTCCAACTACAATTGATCATATACAAAAGTTTCCAATTGATGTCAAGACCTTCAATCATAAACAAAAATGAAGTGTATACATAGTCATTAACTCAGATAATCTTTGACATATTATTAAAAACTCCTTGTATACGCTCTAAGTATAAACAAACCTTCTGGAAGTGACCAATATGGATAGTATTCTCCACAAGATGAGCTTCCTTTCCAAAGAAAGTATGAATCCAAGTAGCGATCACAACTGCTTGTAATTCACCTTGCCTGCAGGTTGAACCAGAGTACACTAAATCACCAGTTTTTCTTAAGATTCTCCTGTAAATGCTGACTGCATGAGATGTTTAGGAAAAGTTAGTTCGAAGATAGCTAAATGCACTATTCTAACACTTAGACAAATAGAAATTTCCTGATCAATCTTTATAGGGTCTCCTTCTAGCAGACGCACATCAGCAGGAATGATATCTCCAAGTCTGATACCAACTATATCTCCTGGAACCAACACAACTGCATATATCTCATTCCATTCCCCATCACGGCGGACCCTCGCTCTAGGTGCCAACCGAGCCATGAGAGCAGAAGCTGCATTTCCTGCGTTGTTTTCTTCTATGAAACTAATAGTAGAGTTTATCACAACTAAGACCACAATTCCCACGAAGTCAGGATAATCCGGCGGCCTTCCTTGAGCAATTAGGATGAATCAGTCCGATCAGAATGTGTTAAGCCAACCATTGACCATTACTAAATAGAGGAAATGATAAACGTACTCCTTCATGTGCCGTAGCAATGGACATGATGGATGCAGCTTACATGACCCATGATAGTGGATTCCACATAAATCCCAAGAACTTGAGTATTTTATTCTCATGCAGAACAAAAAAGGAGACATTAAAGACACAAAACACGGTAGGAAGAGAAAATTTAGGAGGACATATATGTGGGAATGAAATTCATTTATGACATTTTTCTCCTCAAGTTTGTTGTAACCAAACCTCGTAAGTCGCCTCTGTACTTTCGTCAGAGCTCAGCCCCTCTCTCGTACATCAAAATCTCGAGTTATTGTCATCAAGACAAAATCAGAAAGCAAATCAGCATTATCAGCAAGGAATTGGAAGATCTGTAAGAGAGAATCACAAACCGTGCGAGAGTAGATGTTGGCGAGTGTGGCTCCCCCATCCACTATCTAAACTCGATCGTTTTCATCTGCAAAAACCTTATTCACATATAACAAAAACTTTGTAGTTCTATAAAACCATGAAAGTTTTAATTTTGATCTTGTTTTCTGTGTTGAGTGTTTTGAAGCTTGGATCTTTTATAAACCAAAAAAAGAAATCTTTGTATTTTCTAATGAATTATTATTACACCAGAAAGTTATAACAGGAATTGCAGAACAAAAGATTCACACTTACCTGCCTGATGCAACTGTACAACTCTTCACGTCTACATGGCCATCAACATTATCATCATCATCACCATCCTAATATAAAAATACGAATATGAACAATTGAACATCTTCTAATAAGATCTGCAAATGAAGAACAATTATATATTCAACACAAATTGCACTCAAAAACGAAGAACATTTCTTCTTGCAATTTTCTCGTTTCAGATTCTCAATTGGGTTTTCTAATGAATTATTATTACACCAAAAGTTATAACAGGAATCGTAGAACAAAAGATTCACACATACCTGCCATGTACAACTCTTCAGGTTGTTGACACTGACAAGGAAAATGAGTGCAAGTTCTCCACTTGCGAGCAGAAAAATGTCAATTGCATTACATATTTAGTGGTTGATTCTTTGTAAAAATGAGAAAATCAGAAAAACGAAACAACCTTCTCCGCAGCGGGCTCAAGAATTCGAAGATCTGTGAAGAGATAATCATAAACCGTGCGAGAGTCGATGTCGGCGAGTGTGGCTCTCCATCCACCGTCGCTGAAGCCCTACTGAACGATTGAAGAACCAAAAATGACGATTTGAGGTGTTCATGGTCCAAGCATGGCTTTGCTTCCTGGTCCGATCCATGTTCTGAGAACTTTGCTCCGTCTCCCACTCGAAAGGTATGGTTAATTGAATGACATCGAAGAGGGAGGAGAAGAGTCGTTGAACCGCCATATCAATGATTTGCTTGCTCCGATTAGATATTGGGCTTGTAAGTTATAGTTATCTGATATTGTCAGTAAAGCCCATTCGACTAAATTAAAAGGACACGTGGCACACAATGGAAAGAATTGGTTTCTCATTATATATAAGATTATAATGCAAATTTAGACAAAAAGAATTCATTATATATACATATAATGGGGAAAGTCAAGAATTAGCAATTTGATTTTCATTAAAAAAATTATAATAAAACTAGTGAAATAGTTTTTTCCGAAAGTAATAATAAAAATCATAATGATTCAGATATTTAAATCAAGATATTAACTTTACATAAATAATATCAGGTGAACAAAAGCATGTATGCACTAACTTTTCTAAATAATAGTAATTATGTAAATGAAAAAATAGAATTTTAGAAACTAAATTAGACATAATCAAATCATAGTTCAGATTCGTTAATACAAGTAGTATTGACACTACTACTATTTTCAGTATTAGAGAGTTTGTTTCGACCAAAAAAAAAGAGAGTTTGTAATGATTTATTTTACATTTTACTCTAAAAAACAATGAGAAGTGGTTTTCTACAATGGATTCCTAAATCTTTACTCTAATTTAACATTTTTACATATTTTTATTTAATTATTTCTGTATAAGTATACAAATTTTATCTATTGTTTTCATTTCAACAATAGTTGTATGAAATTATAAATATTAAAATTAGAAACTTACTTGAAAATAAAACTTCATTACACTTACTGAATAATCAATATTTTTACCATAAATTTTTGTTTTATCTTAAATACCACAATTTCCAAAAATTGTCTTTAGTATGATCATTATGAGGTATAACATGAGGAGAGGCTTTTGGCTGCCCTCGAAATGCATGTTGAGGAAGTCCCAACAATCATTGCAGAATCCAGCTGAAGCATCTGAGATCCAGAACTAATGCGGCATGCCAAAGCTGAATTAGAAGTTAAAGAAAATGAGAGAAGAAAAGGTCAGGCGGCACTGGAGGGCCTGACGAGAGCTCCAACATGATGAGAAAAAAAGGGGGAGGGGGGTAAAGATTTTGTTGTAAAATCACTCTCTGAATCTACTTGAACACTCACGCTCTCTCTCAATTCACACGATTTGCTCTCGTTTGTATGCGATTGAAAGATAGAAGTACACAAGACAAGTATAGAGTTCCCCTTATAACTTTGGATACATCTCTCTTCAGGATCAGCACCTGGAAATCCACTATCACTTTGATACAGCAAGTTCTTGAGTTACAATTTCTCAGTAGCTCTCTTAACCAACTAACATAATCTATTTTTCCCCATTCATATCGGAGAAGAAGAAGTTGACTCTTTCGAGTCACAGTTGGATTCGACCTCTACCTGGGCCATAACCTTCACCTAGGCCCAATGGCTGCACTTCACTTGCTGTTCACTTCGTATGGGCCTCTAAATGACGAAGCCCATCCATTTGAGTTGATCTCCTCTGTAGTGTAGATAGAACCATTCTTCACAATACTCCACCTTGGTTCATATACTCTACACACTCTGCATTCACGATCACTTATGCAGTATGATCCTGGAACCAAGCTAGCTCACCGCTAACTTCTGTTACTTCAGGCTTTGAGTAACAGCAATACCCATCCTGGCCACCGGATGAAAGAATGAATCCTAGAAGCTTTGCACAGAACCTTAACCTCTGAGGTTGGCTTCGTAATCCAGTCACCTTCTAGCCTCCAAAGATGACTGCCCCTGTCTCTGTATCAAGAGACTACAACCTTCAGTTTCCTCAAGCAGCCATTGAACTTGTTTCCTGGGAGGACTTTAGTTAACATGTCTGCTGGGTTCTCTGAAGTGTGGATCTTCAACACATTTACATCCCCTTGTGTTATAATGTCTCTGATGAAGTTGTATTTAACTGCTACATGCTTGGTCCTTTCATGGAACATGTAATTCTTTGCTAAGTAAATAGCACTTTGAGAGTCACAATGCACCTTTATGGCTTCTTGATTGAACCCAAGCTCCTCACATATCCCTTTCAACCATAATGCCTCTTTCACTGATTCAGATAGAGACATATATTATGCCTCTGTGGTAGACAGTGCCACAACCTTTTGTAGACAAGACCTCCAACTCACGGTGTTACCTCCTACTGTGTAGACATAACCGGATATGGACCTCCTCCTGTCAAGATCTGCTGCGTAATCAGAGTCGCAAAAACCTTCAACTTTAAAGTCTGATTCCTGGCTGAAAGTAAGGCAGACATTTGTGGTTCCCTTAATGTATCTCAAGATCCATTGCACTGCTCTCCAATGTTCGACTCCTGGTTTTCCCATGTACCTACTAACAAGTTCAACCGCATAAGCCAAGTCTGGTCTTGACCCTACCATGGCGTACATAACGCTTCCCACTACGCTTGCATAAGGTATCTCCTCCATGTCCTTAGCCTGTTCTTGTTCCTGCTCTTTAGTAAGAGCCTCAAGTTTAAACTGAGGTCCAGTAGGAGTCTGAACTTCTCTGCAGTCCCACATTCCAAATGTTTTTAATACCTGATTTAGGTAGGCTTCTTGAGATAAGATTAATGTCCCTTTAGTTCTGTCTCTCAGAATGTCCATCCCCAAAATTCTTCTTGCTGCACCTAAGTCCTTCATTTCAAATTCTCTGCTCAACATGGTCTTTAGTTCCTGAATGATCTTCATGCTCTTGGATGCTATAAGCATATCGTCCACATAGAGTAAAAGATACACCATCTCTTCTTTCTTTGACCCCTTTAAGTAGACACATGGGTCATACTCACTCTTCTTATACTTCTGTTTTGCCATGAATGTGTCAAATCTGTGGTTACATTCCCTTGGAGATTGCTTCAAGCCATACAAAGATTTTCTTAGAAGACATACTTTGTTTTCCATGCCATTCTTAATAAATCCTTCAGGTTGTTTCATGTATATAGTTTCTTTAAGCACCCCATGGAGAAAGGCTGTCTTCACATCAAGTTGTTCCAACTCCATATTTTGATTAACCACCATTGACAGAAGTAATCTGATGGATGTGTGTTTCACTACTGGTGCAAACACCTCATTGTAGTCTATTCCTTCAGTCTGAGCATATCCCTTTGCTACAAGCCTTGCTTTGAATCTTGGTTTCTCAATACCAGGTATGCCTGGCTTGAGCTTGAACAGCCATTTGCATCCTATTACTTTTTGTTTTTCCGGCCTGTCAACCAAATCCCAAGTCTGGTTCTTCCTTAGAGATTCCATTTCCTCTTATGTAGCCTTGTCCCACTGCTTCCTATCCTTACTCTTCTTTGCTTCTGTGAGTGATCTTGGTTCATCCATGTTGACTATTTCAGCACTGGCTAAAGCATAAGCCACGAAATCTGGATCTTCATACCTTGATGGCTTCTTTCGTTTCCTTGCTTCTCGGTCTCTAGTTAGTATGTAGCTGTCCAGATCCCCACTGATTTGATTCCCGGTGGTCTCGTCCTCCTCTTCTGATGAATCAGTTTCCTCCTGTTCTTGCTCCAAAGTATCCTCTGAGTAAGCTGGATCAGCTCCACCTTGATCACAATTCTCGTCTGAGGTTTCATTCTCCCCCAGAATCTGTTGTAGATCTTCTTTGAATGTTACTCTCTTCCTTGATCTGTCTTTTGCTGATTCAGGACCTTCAACACTGATAACATTCATGTCCTTATATAGCACGGTTTCTCGGAACACCACATCTCTACTGGTTACTATTTTCTCATCATCGAGTAACCAGACCCGGTACCCCTTGCTCCCTTGTGTATATCCCATGAATACACCTTTTGTTGCTCTTGGGCTAATCTTGTCCCTGATAGTATGAACGTATGCTACACTTCCAAACGTTCTGAGATAGCTGTAGTCCGGATCACTTCCTGTCCAGACAGCTTCTGGAACTTTGTGATCTATAGAAGCTGCTGGTGACCTGTTGATGATGTAAACAGCTGTGTTGGCTGCCTCTGCCCAGAATTTACCTTCCAAGCCTGTTTCTGAAAGCATACTACGAACCTTATCCATTATCTTACGGTTCATTCGTTCAGAAACTCCGTTTTGCTGCGGTGTGTATGGACACGTTTTATGTCGCTTTACCCCTGTTTCTTTGCAAAGTTTATCAAACTGGCTGTTACAGAACTCGAGCCCGTTATCAGTCCTTAGACATTTCAGCTTCTGTCCAGTTTGTGTTTCCACAAGCACCTTCCACTCCTCGAACCTCTGGAATGCTTCACCTTTAGTCTTCAGAAAGTAAATCCACACCTTCTTGGAGTAGTCGTCTATTAGTGTCATAAAATATTGATTTCCTGATAGACTTGGTGTTACTGTTGGGGAACCCCACAAATCAGAGTGAACATACTCTAGTATGCCTTTTGTGGTGTGTTTTTCCTTAGGGAACTTCTGCTTGTGAGACTTTCCCATTGTACATGCTTCACAAAATCCCAACTTAGTTATCTCTCCACCTTTTATGTAGCCGTGTTTTACGAGTACATCCATTGCAGATTGGCTCATGTGAGCTAGTCTTGAATGCCACAGTTTTGTTTTATCCTCTGCGGTTTCTGCAACATTAGCTTGTGGGGTGATGACTTTTCCTTGCAAGCAGTACAAACCCTGTTGGTATTTCCCTGTGATAACATTCCTTTTTCCTTTGTAGAATTTCACCTCATAGTTACCCCCTGTATAAGTGCATCCAGATTGTTCCAGTTGGCCATAAGAAATTAAATTTCTTCCCATCTTTGGCATATACCTTACTTGGTTCAGAATCACTTGAGTTCCATCTTGATTCTCTATGGTAATGTTGCTTATGCCTTTGACTGTACAAGTGGAGTTGTTTCCCATTAGGACCCTGTTTCCTTCAAACTCTGTGAAATCAGACAGAAGATCTTTCCTTGGAGTTATGTGAAACGTGCATCCAGAGTCCATCACCCATTCATCTTTGGAGTCTTGAATGCTAGCTGTTAAAGCAATTGGCTCTGGAAGTCTGATAGCCATATTTGCTGAACTTGTTGTCTTCTGATCCTTGTTTCTCTCTGGACAGTCCCTTTTCCAGTGACTTTCTGATCCGCAAATCCAAGAAGCTTTAGCCCCAAACTTGTTCTTGGACTTAGACCTGTGCTTACTTGTTCCTCTACCTTTGTTGTGCTTGTTCTGTCCTTTGTAGTCACTCCGTTTAGTAGACCTTCCTCTGGATTCCACAAACAGACCTTCTGCGTTTTGTTTTGGTTTGTTTAGCAGACCCTTCTGCTTGAGTTCCACCTCTTTTGCGTAAGCCGAAGTAGTCACCTCATTCACTGTTAATGTTTCTTTTCCGGTTCCGTATTTTAGAGTGTGTACCAGAGGTTCATACAACGGTGGTAAGCTGGTGAGGAGTTGAATGGCTTGATCTTCATCACTGATGTTGATTTTCAGACTCGCAAGGTCTGCTACAAGCTTGAGAAACGCGTCCAGACTTTCCTCTATGGTCTTTCCTTCATCCATCTTAAAGCTTGCAAAGCTTTGCTTGAGGTATATTCGGTTTGGCAGTGACTTTGTCTGGTAAACTTTCTCAAGTGCTTTCCACATTCCCAAAGCAGTAGTTTCGTGCATGATCTTCCTCAGTATGAGGTCACTTAGACATGCTCCAATCAGGTTTCTGACCCTGACATCTTTCTCAGCTTTCTTGGAATCAGCAGCCTTGTCAGTTTCTTCTGTTGCCTTATCAGTGTCTGATATCTCCTCAGTGAGGAATGATGATAATCCCTGTATCTCAAGTTAGCCTAACATTCGGTACTTCCATATACTGAAGTCTCCTTTGCCATCAAATGTCTCCATCTGAAATTTTCCCGGTGTAGGTTCCATCTTCGCAGCTTGTCGATCTGATTCCCTTTTGTTTCCTGCAGGTAAACAGCTCAAGAAAACCAAGACCTGCAAGCAAGAACAAATATTCTATACGCAAGATATCTACGTCCGTCAATATCAATCACAGATGGTCTATTTGAAAAGTAAGGCCAGGTTCCGAAGTGTACGAATCACAAGAGTTTTGAGAATTGACTTCCCTGTGTTCTTGTTGTGACGGCGAATAGTGGCGGTCCAGCTCCGACGTTGAATCCTCGAGATCGTTCGCCGATAGATCGATGCTCGCACCGGTTCAATTTTCTGACCTCCACTAGTTCGTCTTAGATCTCCCTTCGTCTTACTTCTCTTTCTGCGCTAGGTGCTCAATCGTCGAGTTCGTCGATTCTTTCCTCCTTGCGACTTCTTCCCTCGATTTTAGATCTTGATCGATTTTCCTTGCAATCTTCTTGTACCTCGATCGAGCGTGTAGAGCCTGATGCTCTGATACCAATTGTTGTAAAATCACTCTCTGAATCTACTTGAACACTCACGCTCTCTCTCAACTCACACGATTTGCTCTCGTTTGTATGCGATTGAAAGATAGAAGTACACAAGACAAGTATAGAGTTCCCCTTATAACTTTGGGTACATCTCTCTTCAGGATTAGCACCTGGAAATCCACTATCACTTTGATACAGCAAGTTCTTGAGTTACAATTTCTCAGTAGCTCTCTTAACCAACTAACAGTATCTATTTTTCCCCATTCATATCGAAGAAGAAGAAGTTGACTCTTTCGAGTCACAGTTGGATTCGACCTCTACCTGGGCCATAACCTTCACCTAGGCCCAATAGCTGCACTTCACTTGCTGTTCACTTCGTATGGGCCTCTAAATGACGAAGCCCATCCATTTGAGTTGATCTCCTCTGTAGTGTAGATAGAACCATTCTTCACAGATTTCTCGGAGCTGGCCAGAGGCCGACATCCGGGTTAAGGGAGGCGTCAAAAAGTAGACTTAATCACCTTTAAGATCTCAGGCAAGAGCTCTCTAGTATTTAACCCCTCTCTTCTACTTATTGAACAACTCTCATAAAAAAAGAAGAAAGAAGGACCGAGAACACAAATTGTGCATACCAAACGACCAAATCATGTAGCTTTATGCCAAAACCAAAAGGGGATAAAGATTACACTAGAGAAACATGAGACATATATGAACTTCATACTTAACTTTATCATATTTTCAACGTAAAATGTCTGAAAACATTCTGAATATGGGCTTTGTTATATATGGGTTTAGCACCCCAAAACTTTACGAACCTCGGCAACACTACGATCAGGATTACAAAAAAAGCCAAGGAAGAAGAAACCGCGAGAAAAGGGAAATCGTCGTATTACGTCAGCGATCAGTTGCAAGGACACCGACAGGACGAGGAACGTCCCCATCAGGATCAACGACAAAGTCATCCCGACCGCTCTCAAAATCATCAGCAGGAACGACCCACCCAAGGATACCAAGGTCAAAATCAAGGCAAGCCATGGAACAAGTTCGTCCGAGGAGCCGATAAAAGCAAGTTATTCTGCGAATATCATCAGCGATCGGGTCATAGCACCGAGGAATGCAGAAACCTGCAAGCCCTCCTCTTCGCCGATTACCAAAAAGACGGGAAGAAACTAGTGCTGGATCGCAACAAACCTCACCCGAAGCAAATCAACCAGGTCACGCAACCAAAGAACGAGGCCGAGCGCTTCAGGATCGTCCAGGAAGAGCAAAGGAAACAGGTTGCTTTCGACGAGGAGATCGAACAAATCAACGCAGCAGCAGCCGCAGATAAAAGAGCTCGCGACGAAGAAGAGGAAGACGGAGCACGTCCAAGGAGACGAATAAACATGATTATGGGAGGACTGCCTATGGTCAACGATTCAGTTCGATCGATAAAAGAATACGAACGGAGGGCCACGGCCGCCCAGCATTTCCGACGAAACGCCACTGACGAGCTCAGAATCGGCGAGGAAGTGAGTTTCACCGAACAGGATGCCGAAGGAGTGGATCGACCGCATAACGATCCACTAGTCGTCGCCATGCGAATCGGCGACTTCGAGGTAGAAAAGATTCTGATCGACACCGGCAGCTCGGTCGACCTAATTTTTAGAGAAACGCTGCAACGTATGGAGCTCAGCGACTACCGAATCAAACCATCGACGAGACCACTAACCGGCTTCTCGGGAGACTCGATCAACATAATCGGAACAATCAAACTTCCAGTCTACGTCGGCAGAATCACCAAGCTGATCAAGTTCGTAGTCGTCGACCGACCAGCTATCTACAACGTCATCCTCGGCACGCCTTGGATTCACGAAATGAGAGCGGTCCCATCCACATTTCATCAATGTGTCAAGTTCCCAACCCCATTCGGCGTATATACACTACGAGGAGATCAGAGGATATCCCGCACATGCTTCCGCATCGAGTACAAAATGCGCCACAAATCACAAGCGTACCTAGTCGCAGAACCTCGAATCGAGCTACCACCGCCCGATCGGCCACAGAAAGACGCGATAGTACAAGTCAATATCGACATTCGCGATCCCGAACGCTGCGTCGGAATAGGAGCCGACCTCCGAGCTGACCTACGAGACAAGCTGATAGAATTCCTGCAGGAAAATGCCACAACCTTCACCTGGACGACGACTGACATGACTGGAGTCGACCCGACCATCGCATGTCATGAACTGCACGTCGATCCGATCTTTAAACCAGTCAAACAGAAAAGACGAAAGCTCGGCCCCGAACGCGCCAAAGCTGTCAACGATGAAGTGGAACGACTTTCAAAGGCAGGTTCGATCACCGAGGTGAAATATCCGGACTGGTTGGCAAATCCCGTCGTAGTGAAAAAGAAGAACGGTAAATGGAGAGTATGCCTGGATTTCCCCGACCTCAACAAGGCGTGCCCAAAGGATAGCTTCCCGCTTCCGCACATTGATCGACTCGTAGAAGCGACCACCGGCCACGAGATGCTATCGTTCATGGACGCCTTCGCAGGGTATAATCAGATTATGATGCACCCAGACGACCGAGAAAAGACTTCCTTCATCACTGACCGCGGCACATATTGTTACAAGGTTATGCCCTTCGGGCTCAAGAATGCAGGAGCAACTTACCAGCGCCTCGTAAACCGAATGTTCGCCGACCAGCTCGGCAACACAATGGAAGTTTATATTGACGATATGCTCGTCAAATCTGCTTTAGCCGACGACCACATCAGTCACCTCACAACGTGTTTCGCGAGCCTGAACAAGTACGGAATGAAGTTGAATCCAGCAAAATGCACTTTCGCGGTCACGTCGGGAGAGTTCCTTGGTTACATCGTCACAAAGAGAGGAATCGAAGCAAATCCGAAGAAAATAACGGCGATCACCGAGCTCCCATCCCCAAGGAACACCAGAGAAGTCCAACGACTAACCGGACGTGTCGCAGCCCTGAATAGATTCATCTCCCGATCAACGGACAAGTGTCTCCCTTTCTACAATCTTCTTCGTGGGAACAAGAAATTTGAGTGGGACGCTAAGTGCGAGGACGCGTTTCAACAGCTAAAGACCTACCTCTCCACCCCACCAATTCTGGCCAAACCCGAGGAAGGAGAGACGTTGTACTTGTGAATCTCTGTGTCAACCTCGGCAGTCAGCAGTGTGCTCGTCCGCGACGATCGAGGTTACCAAAGACCCATTTTCTACACAAGCAAAATCTTCGACGACGCGGAAACACGCTACAACACACTCGAGAAGCTCGCGTTAGCAGTCGTCGTCTCAGCTCGGAAGCTCCGCCCTTATTTTCAATCACATTCGGTGGTCGTACTCACGAACCAACCAATCAGAACAATCCTGCATAGTCCGAGCCAGTCAGGAAGAATTGCTAAATGGGCGGTAGAGCTAAGCGAGTACGACATCGAATACAAACCCCGAACCAGCGCAAAGGCACAAGTCCTGGCTGACTTCCTCATCGAGCTACCACCCGAACTCACTTTCAACGAAGCTTTGCCTCCAAAGGAGAAATGGATTCTGTTCGTAGACGGTTCTTCATCAAGAAACGGTTCGGGCGTAGGAGTCAAATTGACATCCCCGACCGGCGAACTAATCGAACAATCCTTCCGCCTAGGATTTCCAGCTTCAAACAACGAAGCCGAATATGAAGCACTGCTCGCTGGACTACGACTAGCCGAAGTGGTAGGAGCAAAGCAAGTAGATGCGTTCGCCGACTCGCAGCTGGTCGTAAACCAATTTAACGGGGAATACGAAGCAAAAAACGAGCGCATGGATGCATACTTAAAGCTCGTCCAGGAAATCACCGGACGGATCGGGTCGGTCACGCTAACCAAGATCCCCAGAAGCGACAACTCCTCTGCCGACCCACTGGCCGCCCTAGCATCGACTTCAGACCCCGATCTTCGTCGAATCATTCCAGTCGAATGCATAGCTCGACCAAGCATCGCACCGAACGAAGATGTACTTCTCATTACCGAGGAAGAAGAAGGATTGGACGATGCTCATAGAAGCAACGAGGAGGTAATTAAAGATACCGATCCCGAGCATGCTACTACCATCGACTGGAGAGACGAAATCAAGGACTATATACTAACGGGGAAGGTCCCCGAGGATCGTTGGGCAGCTCGCCGTTTAAAAGCTCGATGCGCTCAGTACGTAATAATGAAGGACGAACTATTTCGTTGGAGCGCGTCCAAGGCACTATTGCGATGCATAAACGGGCAGGAGATCAAATGGGTCACCGAGCAAACTCACGAAGGAGCAGGCGGAAATCATACAAGCGGCCGAGCATTAGCCGCAAAGATAAAGCGACACGGTCACTTCTAGCCAACCATGATCGCTGACTGCGAGAGCTATGTTGCCCGATGCGAGAAATGTCAGAGGCACGCCCCAAGCATACACCAGCCAGCCGAGCTCCTCACCACCGCAGCCACACCCTACCCATTCATGCGATGGGCGATGGACATTGTCGGACCTCTCCCGGCTTCGCATCAAAAGAAGTTCATCCTAATAATGACCGATTACTTCACCAAGTGGGTCGAAGCCGAATCCTACTCGGAAATCAAAAACCTCGACGTTCAGAAGTTGTTTGGAAGTACATAATCTGCCGTCACGGTGTTCCTTACGAGATCGTAACCGACAATGGTTCCCAGTTTATCTCCAATCTGTTCGAAGGATTCTGTGCGAGGTGGAAGATACGTCTGAGCAAATCAACACCGAGGTACCCACAAGGTAATGGGCAGGCCGAGGCGACAAACAAAACGATCATCGACGGTCTGGAAAAGCGAATGGAAAGTAAGAAAGGCCTCTGGGCCGACGAGCTCGATGGCGTTCTCTGGTCTCATCGGACCACCCCGAGAACATCAACCGACCAGACACCTTTTTCACTTTCTCACGGAATGGAGGCAATGTCCCCAGCCGAGATGTGTGTCCCGACAATACGCCTGAGTATCGCGCCCGAGCACGAAGACCTTAACAACAACATGATCATCGACTGCCTTGATCAAGCAGAGGAACTACGAGACCGAGCGCTCCTACGTCTCCAGAACTATCAGCAGCAAATCACGAGACACTACAACAAGAAGGTCAAAGGACGCCGCTTCGTGGAAGGCGACCTCGTTCTCCGGAAAGTGTTCGAAAACACACGGGAATACCAAGCAGGGAAACTCGGCACAAACTGGGAAGGTCCGTACATCGTTTCAAAGATAGTAAAACCCGGGGTTTACGAGCTCGTAACGATGAAGGGAGAAGCCATTCCACGCTCTTGGAATGCAAACAAACTCAAAAGGTACTACTACTAGGCCGAGCATCTCTCGCTCACAAAAAAAGCCGAGCATCGCGCTCAAAAAAAAAAAAAAACGAGCATCTCTCGCTCCAAAACCGAGCTCGCTATACACGAGTTCGAGTAATATGTAAAGTGAACTACGATCGGCTTGATCCCCTTTCGGGGTACGTAGGCAACCTCTCACGAGGCTCAGCTATATCAATAATAAAATTTTATTAAGTTAAATTTTGTTTCAACCACACCGAACAGATCGACATCCTGGCCAGATGCTCGATACATTGTAAGCCGGGCCAAGTTCCCGCACAAGGCTGATCGACAGTAAATAAGCAGAGCATAGCCCTCGCATACCGTCCCGGTCAGACCTTAGGGGTAAGCCGAGCACTTACTCGCACCCGACCTGTGGTACAACGAGCATAGTCTCGAACCCCACAACTAAGTAAGCCGGGCCCAGCTCCCGCACAAGGGCGACTGACAGAAAAAATAAGCCGAACACAGTTTCACATAACTGTCCCGGTCGATCCTACGGGATAAGCCGAGCACTTTCGCTCGCTCCTAGCTAAACCCACCTCTCTAACCTAAGCCAAGCACTTCCTTCTTTCGTTTGTTTCCAACTTGGGCATAAAAAAAAAGGGACAAGAAGAAAAACAAGTCCATTAAAGATGCACAAAGGTGCGAGTCCGATTACAATAACACATTACAAAAAAGGGATAGACAAAAATCTAAGCAGTCTCGGGAGCTCGATCCTCATTCTCGGTCAAAGCCTGTTGATCCGGAGATAACGCCGAGGAGCCTCCGGCGGCCCGACTTGGACTACTTGGTGGAGTCATAGTAAAGTCCTCGCCAGCCAAGTCGGTGAACTGGATCGAAACGAGCTTTTCCTTGAAACGATCGAAATCGGAATGAGCCTTGGCTATCCTATCCGCGGGAACTGCAAAACCTTCCTTAACAAGCGTCTCCAGCATTGACACAACAGCAGCAGCCTGGTTCATCAGTATCTGAGTTCTCCTCCCGAGCTCTTTCTCTTCATTGGCTTTCCTGATCTTGGATAGCCGTGCCTGTGCCTTATCAGAAACTCGCTCCCTCTCCTTTTGAACTTCGCGTGCACAGGAAGACTTAAGCCGAGCGCATTCGGATTCGAGCTTACCCTGCAGATCAGATACTCGAACAGTCAGCTCGTCAGCCTCGGCCCGAGCATTCGAGCAATCGGCCAGACACTGTCTGTTCTCGACATCCAACCGAGTATTCTCGGTGGAAAGCTCAGCAACCCTCTTCTCCAGAGCCGACACCTTCTCCTCCTCGACTTTAAGAGACGAACGAAGCGCCTCTGCAGCAGCCGCCGCTTCGCGGAACCCTTCTATCTCGGAAATATACCTTTTGACTTTACCAAGCTCCCTCTTCAGACTGCAGATCGCCCTCTCAAGATCGACCTCTCTCTGCTCGTACTCGTCACAAAGCAGATTATAATTGGCAAAACCCTGGAACAGAAAAGAAGTCAAAATCGAATGCTATCAGATAATCAAAAAAAGAGGAAAGAGAAAGAGAGAACACACCCGAACGAAATCCTTGGCCACTGCCTGTTTACGGTCGGAGAAGTGTGTGTGCGTAACAGAAGGCAACGGCCTCGAAGGACTATCTCTCACCAGCCGAAGTAAATCTGTGCAAGCCTCCCCATCGCGAAAGAGCGGCTTCGAACCTTCATACCTCACAGAAAAGCCATAATCCGTGAGCGCGCCCTCACCAGGACCACCAAGAAAAGTGAGTCCGGCGATCTCATCCAGGTCGGGAATATCGCGTTCGTTTTGAGAACCAGAATCTTCATTCCCCTCCCGACCATCCGTTTCACCTCGGTCAGCGACCTGATCATCACCCGGACATTCCAGAGGAGCAGCCTCGTCGATATTCGGGCCCTCAGCATTCCCAACCTGAGTATCCGCGACCTCAGGAAGAATGGCCAGATCCATCCTACCACCGTCAGCATGCTCGATGGCATCAACCATTTGGTCCTCGGTAGCAACAGTCTTCTTCTTCTTTTTTCTCCTCACTAGAGAAGGAACATCGGCGGTGTGATAACCCGTATCCAAAATACGGTCAACGGGTAGCAGAAAGTCAACCAGGGATAGAATTGTCATTTTACCAATGTCGGGGGTAAAATGGTAATTTTACCAAAAGTCGAGACGGAAGCCGAGATGGGCCGAATATTATTATATTTTAATATAAAGAATGTTCACAAGACCAGAGTTGGAGAAATCGGAGCAGAAGCATGTTTTTCGGAGAGTCGGGAATGGAAACCGACAAAACCGATAAAACTTCAAAAATTCATAACCGGAGCTACGGGTGTCCGTTTGAGGTGATTCAAAATGCTAAATTCGTCAAATAGCATGGAGAATATTTTTATGGAGGTTTGAGGATTTATGGGATCATCCATAGATATTATAAAATATTACAACCGAAAACCATCAAACCGAGCATTGGAGTTAATGGGGAGTACTGGCTGGTTAAAGGCGGTTTAGAGGTGATTTTAGGGCAACAAGGTAGAGTAATTTATTCTGAAAATGGAGATGGAGACGTGGCATAAAGGGAGAAAAAGGACATGTGATTAAAAGAATCTTGCAAAGGTGAAATGAATGGAGAGTTACATTGAACCTTCTCATTCTTTTGTTCTCATACGTGGCTTACAAAGGAGAAGGACAGGGGATAGGGACACTTGTCATCAAGCCATGAAGTTGGTTTGTATATAAAAGGAGGCTCCATCCCCCTTAATTGTCATAACAACAAAAACACAAAGAAAAGAAAAGAGAGGAGAAGAGAAAAGCGTGAGCAAGAAGAGAAGAAGGAGAAGAAGAAGAAGGGGGAGAGAGAAGGCGTGGAGGAGAAGAGAAGAAGAAAGGAGAAGCCGGCGAAGAAGAAGAAGGGAGAGAGAAAAGGCGTGGAGGAGGAGAGAAGAGAAGAAATGTGAGAGGAGAAGCATGGAGGAGGAGAGAAGGGGAGAAGAAGCGTGGAGAAGAAGAAAGAAGAGGGAAGCGTGAGGAAGAAGAAAGGAGTAGAAGAAGAAGAGGTGAGGCGTGAAGGAGAGAGAGAGAGATAGAAGAGGAAGCGTGAAGGAGAGAGAGAGAGAGAAGAGGAAGCGTGAAGGAGGAGAAGAGGAGAGAGGAGAAGAGGAAGAAGAAGAAGCGTGAAGAGGAAGGGAGAGAAGAAGAAGAAGAAGAGAGAGGAAGAGAAAGAGAGAAGAAGGGCGTGAAGAAGAGGAGAGAGAGGAAGAGAGAAGAGGCGTGAAGAAGAGGAGAGAGAGGAAGAAGGAAGGAGAAAGAAGCGTGAGATGAGGAGAAGGAGAGAAGACCGGAGGAGAGAGAAAGAAGAGAGAGAAAGAGGAGAGAGAAAGAGGAGCGAGAAAGTAGAGAGAGAGAGAGACGTGAAGATTAAGAAGAGAGAGAGAAGGAGGCGTGAAGGAGAGAGAAGGTGGTCCGGAAGCTTGGTTAGAATTATGCGGTCAACGGTCAAGACGTTCGGGAAGCTTCGGGATTCGAGTTCGTGCATTCGGGAGGTTCGGGTTCCAGTTCGGGGGTCTCGGGATTCATACCGTGTCAGAGCCGCCATTTTCGCGCCTATCTCACTGTGAGTCGGCTCACAAACCTTTAGACTCATATAGACCGGAAATTGATAAACCGTAGTACTAGGTTTGCATACCCGTTACTTAACCTAATGAGTAATTAATTAATTGGGCATTTAATGTTAAACCGGTTAGGATCGGATAAGCACGGTAGGGTTTAAAGAATTAAAAGGTAAATTGGTTGTGTGCCGCTAGGTTGTTAGTAATGATTGGGTGATGCATTCATATAGACCGTTGTTTAGGGATCGTATATGCATATATATGGTATAAGAACGATAATTAATGAATCTATATACGAGAATTGAGACGACATTAAAATATGGTTAAACCTAAACGAACATATAGAATATTGTAACGGGATTGGGGTTTAGGTTTAATAGCGGGATTGGGTAATGAATCAAATTAAGTTAATAATGAGATGTCGGGGAGTTAGTAAGTTTACTAACTCTAAACCGACAGATCGGGGAATTAATAAATGATGACTAGGTTTGGTTAAGAAATGAGAAGTGTTATGATTGGTGAACCGTCTACGGGTTAACAAGCGGTTAACCCAAGGTAGCGGGCGTGAAATGGATTAAAAGATTTAGAAACCCTAATAAGCCTGCTTGTGTGTGATTGTGTGATTGATTGTGATTGTGTGATTGATTATGATTGTGTGATTGATTGTGATTGCGTGATTGTATTGTTGTTGTTGTGAGCTTTGTGTGCAGGCTTGTTAGACTGCTCGGTGTTGGGCCGAGCAGTTATTGCGGACACTTACTCCGGTCACGGGACCGGGTAAGTTAGTGGTGCTGACTAGGTATCTTACCTAGTCAGAGCGGTGGTAGTGTAGAGGCTTGCGGAATGGTTGTGGATTTATTATTGATATTGATTGCGTGATCTGTGCTAGAGTCCCAGCGAGTCTGCGTGTTTACATTTCTGCACTAGGACTCTAGGGTGCGTTAGATTCCGCAAGCCTAGGTTATTTTGTTACGTTCCGGTACTTCCGACCCGATTGGATCCTCGGGTTTGACCTAACCGGGCCATGGTGGTTCTGGTTATGGGGTTAACCTATCGGGTGACGCCGGTAGGTGTGCGGTCTGGAGAATACGGGGTCATGTCCTAGGGCCGGACTGCATGGAAACTCGGGCTATCTAGGGGTAGTCAGAGTCACCGCGTATCGATGGACAGAGAACGGTGTCCTATGCGTGGGTCCTTGTGAGCACGTATAAGAGTCCAGGGTTAGTTGCTATATAGGCGACGATGTAGACCCGTGGAAGTCACCGAGATCGTAGGGCCCAGTGTTGTTTTGTTATTTCTTTCGTTGCGCGATAGATAGATCGAGTCCAATCGAGGACATGTGCCGCAGTGCCTTCGATTCCCTTAATTCTCTTGTTTTGGCTAGTGCTTGATTGTGTGTGGGTTGACACGACGTGGTAGTGCGTGATCGGCCGTTTATTTCTGTTGATTGTTATTTTGGGGTTTCGGGGAAGGGATTGTAGAATCTAGATAGATTAGAAGCCGTTAGTGGGGAGCCGATTCACTGGGTGATCTTAGATCGCTCATTATACTCTTTTTGTGTTTTTCAGGCTTAGGTAGCGGCGGACGCGGGAGATGCTCGGTGTGGTTTCGGGTTGCTTGTGACGGGATTTGATTCGTGATTGTTTTGAGTGTTTTCTCGGTTCGGCGTTATTATCATTTTGTGTATTGATTTCTTTATATATTTTACTTGACGATTGTTTGTGAAATCCTATTAAACGTTGTACTCAATGTTGATTACTCAGAAATGAAATTGTTTCCCTGATATGAGGTTTTAGTCCGAACCGACACAACTCATCGAAGTAGTGCAAGTGGTACCGCTTGTGCTATGGATATGAGGATAGCGGAGTCGAGGATAGATTGGTTCGAGCCTTTGTCTCAAACCGAACTATCTTTGGCTTCGTCCTGTGGCGAACTTTTCCTGTTCGACTTGCTCGGGTTCGATCGGTCATGTTCTTGTTTGATTGTTGACCGGTCAGCTCGACGGTCAGCGGAGAATGGGAAAGGGGCGTTACAGAAAGGTGGTATCAGAGCATGGTTCTGCATGGGTTTCGAAACATTTCATTTTTTGAGTGTTTTCCGTGTTTTATCGAGTCAAATGTGTCACACAAACAACCATTAGGAAACCGAGCCGCGTCCGTTAAACCCGGGGTTGGGATGGGGAGTAGCATTTTCGTATTATTTGTACTAACTTATCTTTGAGTTGTGATTGCAGTCATGCAGCAGTGTGTCCTGGGTGGAGTAGAGGTGTGTGTATGTGCGTGGTGTAGTTACAGTTGAGCGTCATGAGTCCGCAGGGACCAGTCAGTCTCGCCGCCAGCAATACCGGAGTACAGGACGTGCGACAGATGTGGAGTGTATGAGTTAATTTACATTGGTGTCCCCGAGCAGTAGACCCGCATCTTCGGGAGCCGTACCATCCAGTACCGGGACCCGATCACTGTCCGTTGTGTGGTCACGAGGGCCATGAAGCGTTGACTTGTCAAATCATCGGAGCAGGAGTGCGTGTACCCGATGGAGAGTCGTACCAAGCACCAGTACCAGAAGATTATTGAGCAGGACCCAGCCGCAGAGATCCTGAGCCCAGTCAGCCGCCCGTTGTGCAGTACCGGTTGTTTCGTTGTCCAGACCCGAGCCAGTGAGGACTTATCAGTTGTGTGGAGATTATGATCATCATGCGTCCGTATGTTACCGTGGAGTACGCCCAGCGTCCGTTCCGGTCTGTCAGTTATGTGGCCGCGCAGGTCACGTTGCTCATCTTTGCCCGATAGCCGAGCCACCGCATGTTAGAGCACCATCTCGAGACACACACTCGCCACACCCTCCCGGCGCACCTGCCAGCGGATACTTCAGCAAGCCGTTTTGTCAGTGGTGTTGGGGCATTTCGGTCTTGCTGGAGGCGTTAGGTTAGGATGGGAGTAGTTAGGCCAGGTAAGTGGGGGCACTAACTCTATTCTTGTCTTGTAGATTGATCGGCGGATAGGCGACTTTGCGTGTCGTCTCTGACTTTTCCGATGTTTAGCGGCGTCGTATGGGTTTTTGGATGTGATGACGGTCTTATGAGTGGACTCTGATCATAACCATGTACAGAAAACCTTATGATGTATGATATATCGTTTATGTATGTGGTGGATACAGAGTGTTCAGTTGATCGTTTTGAGTAGCATAGTAACTATTTGCATGAATGAGATGGTTCTGAAAGCAAATAGATTACTGTGTGAAATCAAATGATGAGCGGAACTGACGACCGTCCCTCATGACCTGAACCCAGACCGACGACGCATCCGACCGATCATTAGATTGCGTGATTGTATGGTGATTGCTTGTTTTTCATTTTCTGTTGATTGATTGATTGATTGATTAATTTGTTTGTGCGGTAGTTGCATAGTGTTAGCGTGCGTGGTTTTGGTGGATTGATCGTTTTGGGTCTTAGAGACTCTTGTATGTTTGGTAGTTCGGAATTTGATTGGTGATTAGTAGCTTTCTTCGGTTTTGTTAAAAAGGTAAGGTGTTGATTTTATTTTAATTTTATTTCAAGTTTTGAGCCGACTGGGAACGGTTGTGATTCAACCGTCGATTCGCGAGAAAGCGGACTTATAGTGTATTGTTAATTAATCATGAGTAACCGTCAGGTACGTGATTAAGTAACCATATTCCTATGGGAAAGTGATATCGGGGATAGAGCGGGATGAAACTAACTGTTTCAGTGAGTTGTTGTATTGAATGTAGGACGGAATGGCGACGCGATATGAATCCGAGACCGAACCCGAACCCGAAAGCGTGATGAAGTGTCAAGACATCGTGAGATAAGTGGACCGGACTGTGAAGCAGTGATTGGTGTCGTCGGTGGAAAGTGTATCAGTTTATCGAGCGACCGACAGAAATAGCCGAGAAGTATGAAGTGAGCAACGAGAATTGGGAAGAAGATTCAGTGAGGTTGTGGGAATCAGACAGTCGGAAGCAGGTGATCAGAGTTTTGAAGAGTGTCCCAGAAGATTGTGGAAGTCGAGGCAAAGTGGGGAAGACGGAAGTAGGAAGCCGAGTAGAGAAGTTAACCGGGAGTGAGTTCGAAGATTGAGACCGATAAAGACAGTTGAGGGTGGAGCGTATCAGAGCACAAGATGGAGATGTCAGATTGGATTCGTGTTGAAGTCAATGATATGCAGCAGTGTTCGAGGAAGGAGCGCCAAAGTAGAGTGATGAAGTAACTTACAGGGTTCGGACCAATTTGAAGTCTGTCAGAGACGGAGAATTCGGGGACGAATTCCTGTAAGTGGGGAAGAATGTGATAACCCGTATCCAAAATACGGTCAACGGGTAGCAGAAAGTCAACTAGGGATAGAATTGTCATTTTACCAATGTCGGGGGTAAAATGGTAATTTTACCAAAAGTCGAGACGGAAGCCGAGATGGGCCGAATATTATTATATTTTAATATAAAGAATGTTCACAAGACCAGAGTTGGAGAAATCGGAGCAGAAGCATGTTTTTCGGAGAGTCGGGAATGGAAACCGACAAAACCGATAAAACTTCAAAAATTCATAACCGGAGCTACGGGTGTCCGTTTGAGGTGATTCAAAATGCTAAATTCGTCAAATAGCATGGAGAATATTTTTATGGAGGTTTGAGGATTTATGGGATCATCCAGAGATATTATAAAATATTACAACCGAAAACCATCAAACCGAGCATTGGAGTTAATGGGGAGTACTGGCTGGTTAAGGGCGGTTTAGAGGTGATTTTTGGGCAACAAGGTAGAGTAATTTATTCTGAAAACGGAGAGGGAGACGTGGCATAAAGGGAGAAAAAGGACATGTGATTAAAAGAATCTTGCAAAGGTGAAATGAATGGAGAGTTACATTGAACCTTCTCATTCTTTTGTTCTCATACGTGGCTTACAAAGGAGAAGGACAGGGGATAGGGACACTTGTCATCAAGCCATGAAGTTGGGTTGTATATAAAAGGAGGCTCCATCCCCCTTAATTGTCATAACAACAAAAACACAAAGAAAAGAAAAGAGAGGAGAAGAGAAAAGCGTGAGCAAGAAGAGAAGAAGGAGAAGAAGAAGAAGAAGGGGGAGAGAGAAGGCGTGGAGGAGAAGAGAAGAAGAAAGGAGAAGCCGGCGAAGAAGAAGAAGGGAGAGAGAAAAGGCGTGGAGGAGGAGAGAAGAGAAGAAATGTGAGAGGAGAAGCATGGAGGAGGAGAGAAGGGGAGAAGAAGCGTGGAGAAGAAGAAAGAAGAGGGAAGCGTGAGGAAGAAGAAAGGAGTAGAAGAAGAAGAGGTGAGGCGTGAAGGAGAGAGAGAGAGATAGAAGAGGAAGCGTGAAGGAGAGAGAGAGAGAGAGAAGAGGAAGCGTGAAGGAGGAGAAGAGGAGAGAGGAGAAGAGGAAGAAGAAGAAGCGTGAAGAGGAAGGGAGAGAAGAAGAAGAAGAAGAGAGAGGAAGAGAAAGAGAGAAGAAGGGCGTGAAGAAGAGGAGAGAGAGGAAAAGAGAAGAGGCGTGAAGAAGAGGAGAGAGAGGAAGAAGGAAGGAGAAAGAAGCGTGAGATGAGGAGAAGGAGAGAAGACCGGAGGAGAGAGAAAGAAGAGAGAAAGAGGAGAGAGAAAGAAGAGCGAGAAAGTAGAGAGAGAGAGACGTGAAGATGAAGAAGAGAGAGAGAAGGAGGAGTGAAGGAGAGAGAAGGTGGTCCGGAAGCTTGGTTAGAATTATGCGGTCAACGGTCAAGACGTTCGGGAAGCTTCGGGATTCGAGTTCGTGCATTCGGGAGGTTCGGGTTCCAGTTCGGGGGTCTCGGGATTCATACCGTGTCAGAGCCGCCATTTCCGCGCCTATCTCACTGTGAGTCGGCTCACAAACCTTTAGACTCATATAGACCGGAAATTGATAAACCGTAGTACTAGGTTTGCATACCCGTTACTTAACCTAATGAGTAATTAATTAATTGGGCGTTTAATGTTAAACCGGTTAGGATCGGATAAGCACGTTAGGGTTTAAAGAATTAAAAGGTAAATTGGTTGTGTGCCGCTAGGTTGTTAGTAATGATTGGGTGATGCATTCATATAGACCGTTGTTTAGGGATCGTATATGCATATATATGGTATAAGAACGATAATTAATGAATCTATATACGAGAATTGAGACGACATTAAAATATGGTTAAACCTAAACGAACATATAGAATATTGTAACGGGATTGGGGTTTAGGTTTAATAGCGGGATTGGGTAATGAATCAAATTAAGTTAATAATAAGATGTCGGGGAGTTAGTAAGTTTACTAACTCTAAACCGACAGATCGGGGAATTAATAAATGATGACTAGGTTTGGTTAAGAAATGAGAAGTGTTATGATTGGTGAACCGTCTACGGGTTAACAAGCGGTTAACCCAAGGTAGCGGGCGTGAAATGGATTAAAAGATTTAGAAACCCTAATAAGCCTGCTTGTGTGTGATTGTGTGATTGATTGTGATTGTGTGATTGATTATGATTGTGTGATTGATTGTGATTGCGTGATTGTATTGTTGTTGTTGTGAGCTTTGTGTGCAGGCTTGTTAGACTGCTCGGTGTTGGGCCGAGCAGTTATTGCGGACACTTACTCCGGTCACGGGACCGGGTAAGTTAGTGGTGCTGACTAGGTATCTTACCTAGTCAGAGCGGTGGTAGTGTAGAGGCTTGCGGAATGGTTGTGGATTTATTATTGATATTGATTGCGTGATCTGTGCTAGAGTCCCAGCGAGTCTGCGTGTTTACATTTCTGCACTAGGACTCTAGGGTGCGTTAGATTCCGCAAGCCTAGGTTATTTTGTTACGTTCCGGTACTTCCGACCCGATTGGATCCTCGGGTTTGACCTAACCGGGCCATGGTGGTTCTGGTTATGGGGTTAACCTATCGGGTGACGCCGGTAGGTGTGCGGTCCGGAGAATATGGGGTCATGTCCTAGGGCCGGACTGCATGGAAACTCGGGCTATCTAGGGGTAGTCAGAGTCACCGCGTATCGATGGACAGAGAACGGTGTCCTATGCGTGGGTCCTTGTGAGCACGTATAGGAGTCCAGGGTTAGTTGCTATATAGGCGACGATGTAGACCCGTGGAAGTCACCGAGATCGTAGGGCCCAGTGTTGTTTTGTTATTTCTTTCGTTGCGCGATAGATAGATCGAGTCCAATCGAGGACATGTGCCGCAGTGCCTTCGATTCCCTTAATTCTCTTGTTTTGGCTAGTGCTTGATTGTGTGTGGGTTGACACGACGTGGTAGTGCGTGATCGGCCGTTTATTTCTGTTGATTGTTATTTTGGGGTTTCGGGGAAGGGATTGTAGAATCTAGATAGATTAGAAGCCGTTAGTGGGGAGCCGATTCACTGGGTGATCTTAGATCGCTCATTATACTCTTTTTGTGTTTTTCAGGCTTAGGTAGCGGCGGACGCGGGAGATGCTCGGTGTGGTTTCGGGTTGCTTGTGACGGGATTTGATTCGTGATTGTTTTGAGTGTTTTCTCGGTTCGGCGTTATTATCATTTTGTGTATTGATTTCTTTATATATTTTACTTGACGATTGTTTGTGAAATCCTATTAAACGTTGTACTCAATGTTGATTACTCAGAAATGAAATTGTTTCCCTGATATGAGGTTTTAGTCCGAACCGACACAACTCATCGAAGTAGTGCAAGTGGTACCGCTTGTGCTATGGATATGAGGATAGCGGATTCGAGGATAGATTGGTTCGAGCCTTTGTCTCAAACCGAACTATCTTTGGCTTCGTCCTGTGGCGAACTTTTCCTGTTCGACTTGCTCGGGTTCGATCGGTCATGTTCTTGTTTGATTGTTGACCGGTCAGCTCGACGGTCAGCGGAGAATGGGAAAGGGGCGTTACAGGCGGCCTCCTCGGTTTCCTGACCATCTTCAGGAACAAGGGTCCCGGGCTCAGCGGCATCCGTTTCTTCGGGTCGCGACCTCTTCTTCTTCTTTTTCTTTTTCTTCTGAGCCTCGACCGCCTCAACCGCCTCGCACACCTGACGAAACAAATCTCGGTGAAATTCGTTCACGAAAACCATTCCACGGGGTACCTCCCCAACCCAAGGCGAGAATGGTCGGTTCGGATCCAGGGAGACAGGATTTACCTGTGGTTCAGAAGGGTTAGCCTGTTCCACGACCAGGTTTCCTTGCGGAGTAGCAAGATTCTCCTCGACGTAATTCACAACTTCAAGATCCATTTGCCCATCTCTTTCTTCCGGCTCTTCTTCGGGACAACTGCAACGAGAGGTCTTTTGTTATACTCGGCTAAGGACTCAACCGAACGAAGATGACAGCCTGCAAAATATATATACATATTAAAGGAGCCCGAGCAACAAAAAAAAAGAGAGGGGAGAAAGCAACAGAGAATACCTTCGTCTAAACACTCTATAGCTCACTTGACCTGACTGGCATGAACGTCCGGCCACTTTTGAATACTCCGAGCAACGAGCCTATGAAGATTCGTTAAAAAACTGTCCGGTGCTGGGAGATCAAAAGGATTACGGTCTGCAAGAAGAAAAAACGAGGATAAGTTAGTCTATTTAGAGGAACGAGCAAAGCAA
The DNA here is from genome assembly GCA_030180135.1 of Orychophragmus violaceus. Classification (NCBI taxonomy): domain Eukaryota; kingdom Viridiplantae; phylum Streptophyta; class Magnoliopsida; order Brassicales; family Brassicaceae; genus Orychophragmus; species Orychophragmus violaceus. The sequence continues at coordinate 96,938,803 of CM058239.1, read as the reverse complement.
AGTGTTTACCATGGAGATGATTCCAAAGAACTCTGTACGGCCTTTCCGGATCAGGAACCGAGGCCGAATTGACCCGAACATAGAAGTAGCGGTCCTGCCAATCGTCGACTTTCGACGGCTTCCCGATGACAACTTTCTCCCCGAAACGGGTCCTCATGCAAACATACCGGGTCCCGACGGTCGTAGGATTCGTCGAAATCGTTGTGATCTCCTTGAAGAACCGAAGAGTCATCTCCACTCCACACTCAGAGGCCAGAATCATAGAGCCGACCATGTTCTGTACAGCAGCCGGACACAGCTGGGACATGGCAATCCTCCTTTCTTCACAATACGCCACGAGCAGCCTCGGCAAAGGAAACCTTAGATGGATATCCTTGAACCAAAAGTCGTACAAGCATATCCATCCTTCCGGACAGTTCCAAGGCCTCTCGTGTGGCTCTGGTTTACGAAGCTCGAGCCGATCAACGCCCCCAGGATCGCAATTGTCCTTCAACCAAGCTAAATCGTCGTCCGAGCACTTCGTTGGAAGAACAGGACGAACGGGACGCGTTTTCTTTTCCGAGCCATCCGCAGCCCGCCGCTGAGTTTTCCGAGTTTTCTTGGACCTGCTCGGCTTCAACACCATTCTGTCGCACCGAGCCTGGTCAACTATGGCTACTGCTTCCACCTTTACTGGAAGAGAACCTAGATTCTGAACCGGTGGGAGGAGCCAAGGCCGAGCACCGTCGTCCTCCGAGTCTATCAAATACGGCACCCGGAAGCTCTGCACGCTACCCAAAGCCGAAGGAGTCCGAGCTCGACTATCCTCGGGATTTCGGGAAATTATCTCTGTTCGCCCCGAGCCAGATGAAGAACCCTGCTCTGCGACTGACGAGCTAGGTTGAGCAGAATTGCCCTCGGACAACCTTACCGAGTAAAGGTCCCGACCCGAGGATGATGCTGAACTGGAGTCAATTCTCATGACTTACGACTAATACAACAACAAGCTAGAGAGAGAAAATAAATTCTAGAGAGAAGGGAGAGCGGAGTACCTGCGAAAGGAGAGAAATGAAATCGAAGAAGAGCGGAGCGCGATATATATAAGCAAGCGGGGGAATTTCGAGACAAGCGCAATGATGACCCCTACGCAACCCTCCAGCTTCCCGCGTTCATAGTTGCCATCATTACAAAGGTGCGACTCTTCAGTATCCAGCTGCTTCCCAAGAAACCTTTCGAACTACCCGAGAAAGAAGCAACAAAGCAAGCGAATTCAACTGACCGACAAGGCCTACACCGAATAAGTATCGGCCCAACTAAGAAACACTGACCAAATCCGCCGACTTCGAGCACCACGAAGATCGACGAACTGGGGGGGGGGGGCTTACTGTTATATATGGGTTTAGCACCCCATCCATTTAGAAGGCCCAATACTTATTCCCTGAACAAAGGCCGGCCCAACAGAAACAAAATGGCCCAACAAGCAATAAGGGCCCGAATACAGACGCCCGAACCAAGCCCATCACTATCGGCTCGGCTCGGCTCAACTCAAACAAACCGGCTCGGCTACGCTAACATCCAAAGGAACGTACGGCTCAGCCCATCTCGTCGCCAAGTACGGCCCAATCCGCACGAGCTCGACAAGCGGTCAACGGCCTGTAAAAAGTACGACCGTATTTTACTATAAATAGGAGTCGTCACTGTACATTAATGTAACTTTTTGGGGATTTGTGCACTTCTTACTACTTTCTCTCTCTAGAGTCAATTTCCCGAATTGTAAACCGAGCACATCTTTTGGCCTGCTCGGGAATCTGAATACCAACTACGCTCGTTGCCGAGCATATTACTTTCAAAAGGAATCCCGAATGCAATCTTCTCTTCGCTCATCCCGAGCACAACTTTCACTCTAGCTTATCTCTGAATCTAGTCGATTCTCTCTCAAGAACAACTTATCTCCTTCGGACCGAGCACGTCAACTCTCTAGCAAGACGCGCATCCCGACCTCGTGACCATCTCGGTTATCACAGGCTTTACTACTCTAAATGTTCAATCAAATGACGGGTTTTCACACAATAAGTATCGTTAGCTTAAGAGGGCATCAAAATTGCTTAGTCTAGTGTAATCAGCTTGGAGAAGGTCAAGGTATGCACCCCCATTTGTTTCCAATCACCTATATAAGAATCATAATAGATGAAGAAGCCTCATAAATCTCAAAAACTTCTCTCAAAAGTTAAACGGCACCGTATTCGATCCTTATATCTGATAAACTAATTTAAAGAAAAGAAGATATTTATTATTTAATTCTGAACAAAATAGAGAGAAAAAAGTTGTCTTCAATCTCGAGTGATCTGCTCGATTGCTTTCAAGCGTCGATCTTTTTAGTTTTCCAGGAAAATTCGAAGAGGATTTGAGGAATTTAAGACGGAAAAATGTTGGAGAAGATCGGATTACCAGCGAAGCCTTCTCTGAGAGGAAACAATTGGGTCGTCGATGCGTCTCATTGTCAAGGATGTTCTTCTCAATTCACTTTCATCAATCGCAAGGTATTTTCTCTCTTCTTTACTCTTCGTTTCGTTCAATTGAATACTTGATTTTTGTTTATCGAGGTTTTTCTCGTTCTTAGGTTTTTTCCCGTTGAATATTAGCTTCGTATCAGTCGATTGTTAGGGACCGACTCTTCCGGATCTAATTATAAATGAAATTTGAGATCTATTTATCGGACGCTTCAGTGAATGATCTATCTATTGATTTGGTGAAGATGGATTTTTGTGTAGTTTTGTATTGTCAGACTTGTGACTTCGTTGGATTCTCTGTCTTTGTATCAGTCGATTGTTTGGTCTTTCTTATGAACTGAGTTTATGTGTTTTATTCCAGCATCATTGCCGGAGATGTGGTGGCTTGTTCTGTGGTAGCTGCACTCAGCAAAGAATGTCTCTACGGGGACAAGGTGACTCACCTGTGCGTATATGTGATCCGTGTAAGAAACTTGAAGAAGCTGCACGGTTTGAGTTGCGTCATGGTTACAAAAACAGAGCTGCAAAAGGTAACACATGCTCATATTTTTTGTACCATTTACCTACCATTCTACCAATCTGATCGACGGAACATGAGTTGAGTTACATTAGTTTTGGTTTAAATAGGTTTACCAGCTTTTGATTTAATTAGGTTGTCATTATAACAGCAGGTAGCTCTAAGAGGAACATAAAGAATGAGGATGATGTTCTCAGTGAGATTCTGGGATCTGATGTTGATGTATCTTCTTCATCGGAATCAGTGTCTAGTACAGACAGGGTTATATCTAAAGAAATGGGAAGCAGCAGTAGTTACCAAGATATGGAGTTGGATGCTGTGTCATATAGTCCTGACGAACTGCGGAAACAAGCAGTAGACGAGAAGAGTAAGTACAAAGTCCTTAAAAAAGAAGGGAAATCTGAAGAAGCTCTAAAAGCCTTTAAGAGAGGGAAGGAACTTGAGAGACAGGCAGTAGCACTAGAGACATCCTTGAGGAAGGACCGGAAAAGAGCACTGTCCACGCGAGATGTTGCTGAGACGCAGAACAAGGCTGCTACGAAAGAGTCTAGCAAATCACAAAAGCCTCCACGTCAAGGGGGTAAAGGAAACGATGACTTGGCAGCTGAGCTGAGGGATCTTGGGTGGTCTGACGATGAAGATAAAAAACCAGCAACTGTGAGTTTGGAGGGCGAGTTTTCGTCTCTTCTCCGTGAAATTCCCGTAAGGACTAACCCACAGAAGAGTGGGGGACTCGACAAGAGTCAGGTTGTTGCCATTAAGAAAAAGGCACTTGCACTTAAACGTGAAGGGAAGCTTGCAGAAGCTAAAGAGGAACTGAAAAGAGCTAAAGTTTTGGAAAGGGAAATTGAAGAGCAGGAACTTTTGGGTGGAGCTGATGAATCAGATGATGAGCTATCCGCGCTTATTCACAGTATGGATGATGACAAAGAAGATGATCTATTAGCTCAATATGAGGGAAGCCATGATTTTGACATTAGTAACCTTGTGGGAAGTGTAGATGATATTGGAGTTGATGGTGAATATGATGTCACAGATGAAGATATGGAGGATCCAGCAATTGTTGCTGCATTGAAATCTTTGGGTTGGACCGAGGATCCTGGACACCGTGAGAATGTCCACCCACAATCTTCTCCTAATAACAGAGAAGAACGTTTAGCTGAAATTCAGACATTGAAAAGAGAAGCTCTTACTCTAAAACGAGCTGGAAATGCTGCAGAAGCCATGGCTACACTGAAGAAGGCAAAAGTACTTGAGCGGGAACTAGAGTCTGCTTATACGTCCTCACAAACTGTGGATACGTCTAGGGCAGAGGACATGAGTCTGAAACATCCTCCCCGAAGCAGGCTAGCGATTCAGAGAGAACTTCTTGCAGTGAAAAAGAAAGCGCTTACTTTGAAAAGGGAAGGAAAGTTTAACGAAGCTGAAGAAGAATTGAAGAAAGGAGCGGTTCTCCAAGAGCAGCTTGAAGAGCTGGACAATTCATCAAAATTAGCTGCAGCAGGAAAGGCTATTCGTGAAAAAAGAGAACATGGAAATGATATGCCTGATATCTCTATTAACTCTTTGGATGATGATGGAGAGGTAGATGTCAAAGATGAGGAGTTAAATGATCCGAGTTACCTCTCGATGCTTAAGAGCTTAGGCTGGAATGATGAAGATAATACTCCTGCAGGTGATTCATCAGGAAGAGTTGAACCATGTAGTTCTCAACCAGTGAAAATAACAAAAACTCAAGATGCATACGAAATCCGTAGTACTAAACCAAGAAGAAGTAAAGCTGAAATACAACGAGAACTCTTAGGGCTGAAAAGAAAAGCTTTAACTTTGCGGCGACAGGGTAATGTTGATGAAGCGGAGGAAGTTCAAAACCAGACTAAAATATTGGAAGCCCAGATGATGGAGATTGATTCAGGCAAGAATCTTATTGCTGACGGTGATCAGCTAAGGAAAACATCCACTAACAGTGGGATCAATGTAGGAGATGATAGCGTTACAGAAAATGATATGAAGGACCCAGCATTATTGTCGACTCTTAAAAATTTGGGATGGGAGGATGAAGAACCCAAAGAAGAAGCTGCATTTAGCTCGATACACTCTACCGGTCCACGGGTAGCAGCCAAAAGAGAAGAAGCTGCCGTTACCTTTATGCAATCTACCGGTCCACAGATAGCAGCAGCCAAAACCAAGGGACAAATCCAAAGAGAACTTCTGGACTTGAAAAGGAAAGCACTTGCCTTCAAGCGTCAAGGGCAAACTGGAGAGGCTGATGAATTATACAGTAAGGCCAAACTTTTGGAATCACAACTAGCAGAACTGGAAACCCCCAAGGATGAGCCAATGGGTGAAGCTTTTAGCGGTGAGCAGTTTGAGACGAAAGTCTCAGCTTCGACAATCAATCCTACAAACTACATGGATGTTGATTTATTAGTTGGATCTCAAATGGAGGACAAGGCAGTCAAATCTGCTAGTGTTTCTTATGCTGTTCAAGAAAATTATGACTTGTTAGGAGACTTGATCTCCCCTGTTAAATCGGGTTCCTTTAGTGCACATGGGATGAATGAAAGTAAAGTTGTCTCTCAATCGGGACAACAGCAACCAAGTATGATGGATTTGCTTACTGGTGAGCATTGTGAGAGGTCTCAAACAGTGGGACGTGAAGAGTCAGCACCTGGTAGTTTTCAATCAGCTCCTAATCAGAATACATCTCCTCAGAACACCCTTAAGCAAGAAATTCTGGCTCATAAAAGAAAGGCACTTGCTTTGAAGAAAGAAGGAAAAATGAGTGAAGCTAAAGAGGCATTGCAACAAGCAAAATTGTTGGAGAGGAGACTACAAGACGGAGAAAACCCTTCTCCTGAAAAACTCGGTCAAGCTGATTTGGTTTCTGCAACATATCCTCCTGCTCCAGAGAAAGAGAATAGTCCTTCGAGTTCAGCTCCAAAGCCAATGTCCAGCCGTGACCGTTTTAAGCTGCAGCAAGAGTCGCTAAGCCACAAACGTCAAGCCATGAAGCTTCGGAGGGAAGGTAAGATGCAAGAAGCTGAAGCTGAGTTTGAAATTGCCAAAACTCTTGAAGCTCAGTTAGAGGATTCAACATCCTCGAAATCAGAAGCGGTTGACGATGTAGCAGTGGAAGATTTTCTCGATCCTCAACTTTTGTCTGCCCTCAAAGCTATTGGATTAGACAGTTCTGTGAATCCGTCGGTGAGTAAGACACACACGACACAAGCTGCTCTAAACCCAGCGCGTGAAGCTGTGAAACCGAGTCAAGCCAAGGAGAGTGATAATAATCAAGAGAGAATTCAATTGGAAGAACGCATCAAAGCAGAGAAGATCAAAGCTGTGACCCTGAAACGTTCAGGGAAACAAGCCGAGGCATTAGATGCTCTTCGAAGAGCAAAGCTCTATGAAAAAAAACTAAACGCTCTTCCATTGAATTGACTCAATTGGATGTTTGTAACATAACCTTATTGTTGCTCGAGTGAGTGTTTATTGATGGAACTACAGAGAAGACTCATATACATTTACTATCTTTTGCTTGTTGCTTCTGCACCTCTCACTCGGGTAAGCACACTCTCTGTCTTAGATCACGTCATTCGATCATGTCTAAATATCATCATCATTCATCATATTTATCATTATTATCATCATCATTACCATCATCATTGTCAATTTGTCTTCACAAACCGTAACACAGCTAAATATCACGAATGAAGAATTAGATCGTGCGGTTTTAGCACCTTTTCACCTTTGTAATTGCTAAGTCAGCCTCACTCAAACTCGAATATTAGAACTTAGAAAAATAAATAAAAAGACTCTTTAGAGAGAGAAAATTTAGAGAGATGTTTATAAGAGAAATTGTTGGATGATTACAAATGAAAAACTCACCCCTATTTATATAAACTAGGTGAGTATCCGCGCATACGCGCGGGTTTTTCCGCTTAATTGTTTATTTGGGTGGTTTGCTACCGTGCATTTGAATGTATTTCATGTTCTGGTTGTATCGTATTTGTATGTATATGTTGTTGGTTTGTTCTCCGTCTGTTGGCCCTTGTTCCCCCTTAACGAATTCTAACTTACATGTCAATAAAATGATTATTTAAGCTTTTGTTATAGCCAGCCATGTTTGTTTTTGATATTATGTGTGTTGACACTGGTCTTGGTAATATTGATTTTTAAAGGAGTCTTGTTTTAATGCTTATTTGTTCCTCTGACTGTGGGTTAATTACGAAGTGTTAGGATCTCTGAGCTTGTTGAGTTCACATGTTTAAAGAGACGCTGGTATCGCATGGGACTCCAATCCGGATTCATTAGTTATTTTTGTTTAACCTAAGTCTCGACTCTTTGTTTGTTTCACAGTTGCCTAGGTTGTGTAACTTTGTCAATATTAAATCCAGTTCAATGTGTTGTTTTGGATTTTTCGGAAACATATATTTTAAACATTGCATTGTCCTAAACTGGAGGCTTTTTAAATGCAATTTTAAGCATCTCTCCTTTCTATCTCAATTTCAGAGATCCGCCACATTCCCTTAGTTTTTATCCCAGATGTATTTAATATTTTGGTTCTCTGGCGGCTTAGTGAACTCCGGACCTTCATGTTTGTTGGTGTCCGTCCATTGTCTGGACTTAGTCACCGTTGGGCGTGCCAGGAGCGTAACCGTTTTGTTCCTACGTAGGGAATCGATTAGATATTTCAAAAACATACCAAGTCATGAAATGTTTCTAGTCTGGTGTTAAAGTTACTCTTCAGTCATTCGACCCTAAAGAGGAGGAAGGAAGTAGGGTCGTTGTCTCACGACCGATTTCAATACCTTTTCGTAGAAAACAATTAAAATAATAGATTCCTGTCCAGGGGTTGCATATAATTTCCTTATCGCTCTTCTTCTAAGTTTGCAAGTAAGTTGGACTATGGCTGGGGTGAGGTTGTATTTGTTCTTCAGTTCGAGGACAAACATCTTCGATATTACTGTGCCATAAATTGTTCTGTACGTTGGCGTTGACGCCTATCTTAAGTTTCTGCCGTCATCCCATGCGTTTGGTTCGGGGACGTTTGATAATTGCAAAGCCGCATTCAATCCATATGTGGCGGTTGCAGTTTCTTCCAACTTAGTTTATGGTAGGGGTACCTTGTGTCTTACGTAACTAGTGTGCAATATTTCTTTCTCCCCTTTTTTGTGTGCCTGTACAAAACTGGGTCAACCAGAAAACATGTGTAATTTAAAGTAGTCATATATTCTTGAAACAGTGCAGCCGTTTTTATTGAATATTTTTAGCTGAGCCAAATGTTTATTTCTCTTCTCTCTCTCTGTATATATGTATATATTTGACATAGTAGTAAGCATGTGCAGGTATGTGGGAGGGTGTGCGTTTTTGTGTGGAGTTATTGTTATTTAATGGGGGACTAAATGAAAGGAATTTAAATGAACATATGCTCGTTCACATACTTGAGGAAGCTGAAGTGGTAGAGAGTCGTGTGTTGATGCCTGATGTGGAATAAGGTGATGATATGGGCCAATAAAAGGGGGGCTGATGTGGCGGCGTGAGAGAGCCCCCCTTTTCCCATTATATATAGGATTCTCAACCCAAATGAACGGTCGAGATTAAAACGATCTAACGATGAAGATTAGATCTAACCTACTCAATTATTCCCACTATCTCCACTATCACACTCCACTATCATCATTACACTCCACTACATCATCCACTACCATCATTACACTCCACCACCATCATTACATTCCACTACCCCAACATCATTATTACTCACACCACAACCCACTATCTCATCCACTTTTAGACAATTACCATTTACATTAGTAAAATACTTAGTAACTTGGCGGATTTACTATGGGTCGTGACATCCTCCCACACCTATTCCGGTGACGACCTCGTCGCCGTGTACTCCGCTAGCTTGTCCCGGAACTGCCACAAGTCGCCCTCTGGCTCCCATGTTGCTTCAGACTCAGATAGACCCTTCCATTTGATCAGAAAGTGGGTATGGCGCGGAAAACCACGTTTTCTCACTTCCTTCTTCGTAAGCACTTCACCTATCTCCTTATCAAAAGACTTAGTCACAACAGGTGGTACTCGAGTTGAAACCCCTTGAGTTTCATCTTCTTCGTCCCGGTGGTAAGGCTTCAACATACTCACATGGAACACTGGGTGGATCTTCAGAGTAGCCGGTAACTAGAACCGCTAGGATACCTTTTCGACCTTCGCAGTCACCTCAAAAGGACCCTCATAATTCTGAACTAAGCCTTTGTGCAAGCTCCGAAATGCCTTGAACTGTTGAGGAAGAAGCTTCTCTAAGACCAAGTCTCCCACCGAGTATTCAGATATTCGTCTCTTCTCATCCGCCCACTTCTTTATTTGTCTCCGGGATTTTTCTAGACATACCCGAGCAAAGTCGGCATGTTCCTCCCATTGTTTGGCCATTATAAAAGCCCTTGGACTTTTTCTTTCAGTCATCGGTGCGGCCAAAGTGTGTGGTGTTAGAGGTTGTTGTCCCGTCGCAAGCTCGAACGGACTCCTTCTTGTGGACTCATTTTGTTGTAAATTATAGGAAACTGGGCGATGTCCAGCAACTTAGCCTAATCTTTTTGATTTGCACTCACGAAGTGTCGGAGATAACACTCTAACAACGCATTCACCCTTTCCGTCTGTCCATCAGTTTGAGGGTGAAAGCTTGTTGAGAAACTTAGGTCCGTCCCAAGCATCTTGAATAACTCCTTCCACAAGTGTCCAGTAAAGCGGGGATCCCGATCGCTCACGATATTCCTCGGCAATCCCCAATGCTTCACCACGTTTTTGAAAAATGCCCTTGCCGCTTCCTCGGCTTTGGCATCCCGATCACATGCAATGAACGTCCCGTTTTAGGAGAACCGGTCCACAATCACCATGATAGAACTGAACCCTTATGACTTAGGTAAGGCGCATCTGAAATCCAATGAAACCGACTCCCATGGTCGTTCCGGAATCGGCAAAGGTTCCAGCAAACATGCCGACTGCTTATTCTCCGTCTTGTCTTGTTGACAAACCAAACAAGTCTTCACGTACAACTCCACAGTGTCTCGCATTTGTAGCCAAAAGTATGCTCTCTCAACCAAGGCCAACGTTCGTTTCTGCCCCGGATGTCCAGCCCATCGAGTATCGTGTGTAAGATCGTTTAGTGTCTCCTGATTCAATTCTCAGATTGATTCATCCTACTAAACATGCAGATCTAGGTTCTCTTGAATAGAAACATAATAGATCTCACCTGTTACCTTGTTTATGCAGCGGAAGAAGAGGTACGGGTCAGAGATCAGCAGAACCACCAAGTGATAGCTCCTCCAAAGGCTCACACACGCACACTGCAGGAAATATGGCTGCTAGACCAGCTTGTGGGAGGCGCAGACAGAGAGAAAAGAGGCGCAGGAGGCATGAGAAAATTAGAGAGCTAGGTCAGGTTTTATTCATTAAAACCCCTTCTAGTTCTCATGGGCTTTTGGGCCCAAATCTCAGTCTGATTAAATCCCTTGGATTTAATCAGGCCCTTCTATCAACGTTCTCTTTCGTTGAAACTTGCTGATCTCCTTAACATCTCTTTCATTTATCTCACGGAATAGGTTATACCTACCCTGAAGGTGTTTGGACCTCTGATGTGCAGCTAGTCTTATCTATGCTGGGAATCACATCAAGTTCAGTGACGAACTCTTCTTTCAAACTACCTCTTTCGCCGCTTACCAAGCTGCGAAATGTTCAGCTTAAGTCATGGAGTCAGCAATAGTGCCTTGCACCTCCAGATAGACACAAGATATAACCGGACTGTGACCGGAAATCATCTTTGTCCGTTGGAAACTTGCCTTTCAGACTCTACCGACTCGTAGCACCTCACTTTCTCCGTAAATCAAGAACATATCCTAAGTATTTTTCTAAATACTTGAGAATATTCATTACGTTTATCCAGTGATTCTTTGCTGGATTTGACTGGTCTTTAATTGTCTTGCTTAACATTAAAGCAACATCAAAACAAGTACGTGTCATGGCATACATGATAGATCCAATTGCCGACGCATATGGAATCTCATCCATGCATTCAAGCTCAGCAGTTATCGTGGGATACTGTTTCTTGCTTAACTTAATGCCATGTGACATTGGCATAAAACCCTTCTTGGATTGCTGAAAACGTGTAGGACTTTGTCAATTTAAGAATCCTGACATTGTCCTACCAGCTCTTCTGGATCTTTATCTTTAGATCCAGAATCCAAGAACTACGTGGCTTTACCCATGTCAATCACAAAACCAACTCCCAAGCCAGTCCTTTACCGACTGCAGCATTGGGACGTTATATCCGAGAATCAGTATGTCATCGACATACACTATGAGAAATGCAATATTGCTCCCACTTATCTTTTAGTAAACGCACAGTTCCATTTCGTTCCTGTTTAAGTCAAAACCTTGACTACTTCAACAGAACGAAGATTCCAACTCCGATATGTTTGCTTCCATCCATGAATGAATCGATGAAGCTAACTTACACAAAATGTAATTTTTTTTCCGGAGTTCGGGCTCACTTTCGTTTCTTTGAGTTTCGCAGATTCGTCGCTTTCAATGATCATCAGATCATGCGAACTTTCAATGATCATCAGGTTCAACTAATGACGAGAATTCACTCTCGGATTAGTGACTGATTCTTTCATATCTGCGAACTTCAGGCTCTACAGGTGTAGATTCTACAGAAATCTGTAAATCCATCCGTTGCTCTCCCTCAACAGGTTGAGCAGCCTCCTGTATTTCTCGAATTTCTTCGAGTTATACTTTTACTCCCACTGTTCTTCTTGGAAAATAACTTCCTTACTTAGAAAACAGAATGGACGTAAAAGTAACAAGCCTTGGTTTCCCTAGGACAACCAGCGAAGTAGCTCAACTACAAATACTCAGTAAAGACGAATTTGGATCGATTCCAATCCACATTTATGTGGTGTCTTTCAACTGATATTGGTGGAACTATTTCATCGTAAACTTAGATATTTCTAGAGCGTTATTCTTCAAGAATATCATGGAAGATTCGTGTGACTCATCTTTAATCATTTCTTATAAGATCTGATTCTTTCTCACAGAAATACCTCAAGGTTTTCAGGAGAATTGAGCTGTGAAATGACTTCACACTCATTCAGATGATCACACCATTAATGACTCAAGTATTCTCACTCGTGATTTAATTCAGAGTCTTAATACTTCTGTCACTCAGATTCTATACCTCATTCTGGAACTCTTTCGACCATGTCAAAGAATTCCGACTTGTGTCTCATCTAATGAACACAGTCTTACTCACTGAGTTAATCAGTAGAGACAATGAAGTACAGGAAATTTTCTCTGGCATTACTGCTCATCGGACCACATACATGAGTATGTTCAATCTCCAATAAGTCTTTGGGCCTTTCTCTAGCTCGGCTAAGATAGGCCCCTTTGTCTTTTGGTCCAGTAAACAGAATTCAAGTCTCATAAGATATCCGATCAAATGAGCCCAATAGTGCATAACTATGGGATTTCTGAATCCGACTTACTCTATGTGACCAAGACTTTTATGCCAAGAAAAATCAGGTTTAATTCATCGGATTTAAACCAATTTGGTATTTATGTTACATTTAGGCACTCTTTGGTTTAAGATATAAAACCCATTCCTTGAATAGGGTGCTACAATTAATATTTCATTAAGATCAAAAGAACAAAACTTGTCTTTTATCAAAACGAAAAACATTCAAATTCTTACAAGAAAATGAAAGACAACTCTGCTTAAAGCAGGTACATTGTAGCAATTACTTAATACAAAACCAAGCCTCGAAGGCATCTACAAGTGAAAATCCTACGGCTGAGGCAGCGTCCATAGCTCCTTCCAGACATGTAGATCCACTTGTCCTTCCTTCAACATTCTACTGTTGCTTAGGCTCTGCATATTATCACAAATATCAGTGCCACAACCAGTATCCAATACCTATAAGGTAGAACTTGAAGTAATAACATGAATACCTGAGGAAGTAGTCTCATACATCAACTTCAACTCCTCATCTTCTTCCATGAATTTAATGCAATTTCTCTTCCAATGCCCTGTCTCCTTACAGTAGCAGCACTTACCAACGTAAGAGGTATCTGACTCGGGCTCAGAAGACACACGCTTGCCATGATTCAAAATCTGGACAACTTTGCCTTCACCCTTGTCAGCTTTAGGTTTAGTAAACCTACCCTTCTCATTCATGAGATTATTCAGGGTCCTCTTCACGTTTGGCTCAACTGTCCTGAGCATATCATGCAGTTCAGTCAGCGTCTTCGTTAAGTCTTTCTTGATATAGTTCCTTCTGAACTTATCATAGCTTGACGGCAGTGACTGCAGAATGATCTCAGTTGCCAATTCTTGGCTAACTGGATAATCCAGTTTCCTCAGGTTATCAATATAACCTATCATTTTACTGATATGAGGACTTACTGGATGATCATTTTGTAGCTTGCAGCTAGTGAGAGACTTAACCAACTGGTATCTCTCCACTCTTACCTGCTCCTGAAATTTCAATTTCAGGCTGCTGATCATCTCTATTGGCGACTCCATGTTCTCATATTGCTTCTGCAAGTCTGAGTCCATGGTAGCCAATATCAGACCACGCACATCTACCGCATCATGATAATGCTTATTCCAAGCATCATATACTGCATGAGAAGCATTGGACCCGATCCTTACGGGGAGAGCTCTCTCAAGGACATAATCCTTTCTCTCCTGTCTGAGGACTAGCCTCAGGTTCCGCGACCAAGTCAAGAAGTTTGATCCGTTCAGCTTGTCCATCTCAAGGACAGACCGGATCGAGAAAGTGTTTTGATTGTTTGTGCTAGTCATAACTGAAATTTAAGATAAAAGGATTTTAGTTAATTTGTTCAATATGATTAATCTCGCATTCAATGTGATTAATCTCGCATTATATTCAATAACATCAGTTACCCTCAATAGAATATAATGATTCCAAGATCCACATATAACTAAGATTAAAGTGGGCCACTGGCCGTCACCCAACCTTAGCTTATATCGGTAAGCCCTATCTCGGCTAATTATATCCGTGATATAACTCTTGGTTGTGAATCTGGGCCCGAGGCCCAATCCACTCTGATGTCTCAAGGCCCGGGACTCCCGATGGCCTAGTCAAGAAAACCAGACTATACAGTCATGTAATCATTAATGTCTGGGACTCCCAATGACATTTATGAATCACAAACCGTCTTACCCACGCAAAAGTAGACACCCTCACACTGTAAGGCCATGAGTACAATTGAATGGGCTTCGACAGCTGACATAGACTGGACAAGACATCCAACGCTTGATATTGTTTGAGGTTTGTAGGTTTATTAAGATTTTATCCCAAAATAGAAGATAACTATTTTGGGAAACTTTCCTTTTTGGGAAACCTACTAATTTTGGAAACTTTCTAAAATTGGAAACTTCCTAAACTTGGAAACTTTCTAAAATTGGAAACTTCCTAAAAATGGAAACTTTCTAAATATAGAAATTTCCTAAAATCCAAAACATGCAAATCTAGAAACTTCTAATTTAAGAAACTTTCTAATTTCAAAATTTTGGAAACTTATTAATTTAAAAATCGATTTTATAATTTTATAAAATTAAATTTTAAATTAATTCTGAAGAAAAGACTCAAATAATTGGTCCAATTGTTTTAACTTCTTGGCCCGAGGCCCAAGAATTGGTTCATGTCCAAGACATAACCCAATTGCCCAATTAAATGACATAACCGGTCTGGTTCATTAAAATTGGTCTTAACCAAAATTAATTACTACGATGACCACAATTGTCAACCGGTTATTTACTAAACCGGATTTTCTCAATTTATTTGGTCCAACCAAATCAAATTAGAAAATCACTGGTTTAGGCACAAAATCCAATTTTTCGACTTTGGATTTCTTATCCCGGTTTAACCAGAACTTAATAAATTTATTAAGTCTGTTTATTAAACCGTGACGATAAATTTTAATTATCTTTAAACCGAACCGTCAAACGAACCGAACCAATCGATTGGACGTGAACCGTTCACGATCACGTCAACCCTAGCTTCACACGATCGAGTGAACGATCGGGACAGCCGCACGCGATGCACGAACGGGACGATGGTCGGGACGAGTGATCGGGACGGGATGGCCGTGTGATCGGGACGAGACAGCCGGGCCATCTCTCGCGATCGGACGGGATATGATCGGGTCGATGCTCGGCCTCGGTCACGCGGGACAGTGCTGGACGATGCACGGCTCTCGGTCTCAACGGGACGGGCAGGACGCGACGCAAGCATCGATCCATACCATCGATCCGCGATCGATGTATGCGATCGGCTCGGTCACGCAACCTGCGATCGTCTCAGCCGAGCATCTCGCGGTCCTTTGTAGCCGATCGGTCCGACGCATACCGATCCATGATCGGATGACGCGACGTGACTCGATCCGGACGTGTGATCCTTTGGCGATCAACACTCCGACGCATACCAATTCATATAGATTGGATCATGCGATTTCTTGTTTGTTTAGGTTTTAATTCTTTGTTTCTTAAGTGTTTTTCCTTATCAGTAGGTTGATTCAAAAACACTTCTTAAACACTCCTAAACATGATTCTAAACAAGAAAAACCACAGAACCAATAGCTCTGATACCACTGTAAGATCGTTTAGTGTCTCCTGATTCAATTCTCAGATTGATTCATCCTACTAAACATGCAGATCTAGGTTCTCTTGAATAGAAACATAATAGATCTCACTTGTTACCTTGTTTATGCAGCGGAAGAAGAGGTACGGGTCAGAGATCAGCAAAACCACCAAGTGATAGCTCCTCCAAAGGCTCACACACGCACACTGCAGGAAATATGGCTGCTAGACCAGCTTGTGGGAGGCGCAGACAGAGAGAAAAGAGGCGCAGGAGGCATGAGAAAATTAGAGAGCTAGGTCAGGTTTTATTCATTAAAACCCCTTCTAGTTCTCATGGGCTTTTGGGCCCAAATCTCAGTCTGATTAAATCCCTTGGATTTAATCAGGCCCTTCTATCTCTCTAAGTACAGTAAATGCCTAGCACTTTTACTATACTTCTGCTAAACCGTTCCTACACATTTTCCTGTTAGCTTAGGCGTGTGACCCATATGGGATCATATAATAAAGGCAATAAATCCAAGATTTATAGATCATGAGCGGACTCTAGCAAGCCATCATGACCCCCAATATTATATGACTTATGTCTGATCATTGACATACTCTTACGTTCTAGAGACAGTACAGAGATTACTGGACATAATTCCAACATCGTGACACTCCCGAACTATGTCACGCCGAAGATTTACCCACTTTGGTACATAAAGTCTCCGACCCCTTGTGAGAAGTAACCCGTTCTCCACCCAAAACCGGTGTGTCTTGCCTTCTCTTGCCAATTTCATCAATTCTTGGGCAGCTGGATCACGTTGCAAACCTTCTCGGATCTGTCTTAAAATGCCTCCTTCGACCAAACTAACGGCTGCCAGCTCGGCCTTCCGACTTAATGCATCAGCCACCACATTTGTCTTTCCTGGCTTGTACTCCAAGGTATAATCGAACTCAGCCAGGAAGTCTTGCCAACAAGCCTGCTTTGGAGAAAACTTCTTCTGCGTCTGGAAATAAATTGTAGCTACAGTGTACGTCTTAATCACAAAGTGTGATCCCAATAGGTAGTGTCTCCAGATTCTTAGACAATGGACTACGGCTGTCATCTCCTTTTCCTGGAATGTGTATCTCCTCTCGGTCTCGTTCAGCTTCCGATTCTCAAAGACAATCGGATGATCCTCTTGCATCAAGATTCCTCCAATCGCAAAATCAGAGGCATCCGTGTGAATCTCGAATGGCAGCTTAAAATCGGGTAAGGCAAGTACATGTTCTTGACTTATTGCGGCCTTCAACTCCTCAAAGGCCTCTTGGCATCTCTCTGACCATTCTCATGACTTCGCCTTCTTCAATAAGTCCGTCAAGGGAGCAGCCCTCTTATAGTATCCCTCTATGAACCGACGATAGTAGTTCGTCAGTCCAAGAAATGACTGTAACTCCGTCACTTTAGTCGGAGCTTCCCACTCCATGATCGCTTTGATCTTGGTATCGTCCATCTTCAGCTTTCCATGTCCAATGACATTTCCCAAGAACTGAACTTCCTCGGTGGCAAAAGTGCACTTCTCCCGCTTCACGAACAACTCGTTATCACGAAGAACTCGGAAGACTGTCCGCAAATGTTCTACATGCTCCTCCATCGAGTTACTATAGACGACAATGTCATCCAAGTAGGCCACCACAAATCGATCCAAATAAGGCTGAAAGATCTGATTCATTATTGGTGTAGTATTCTCACATTCGCCTTCCACCTTCATCACCGCCAAAAATTTGGGCTCACCCTTCTTTACGCCTTTGGAGAGTTGCATCGCCGACAAGTGCTTCGGTCCATCATTCTTCTCTCCAACGTTAGGCACCATGCATGGTGATCCCTTCTCAAAGATGCAAACCGAGCTTAGTGCAGGCATCAGTATTGCCATGACTTGCCTCATGAAATCAAATCTGAGGACAACTTTGAAGTCATCCATAGGCACCATGGAGAAGTTGACCGGACCGATCCAATCTCCCAGCTTCATCTCCACTCTAGCGGTACCATTAACCGGTTGGGCTTTGGCGTTCACCGTCTTCATACGGCCCTCCCGTTTATCCCACCTGATCTCGAGCCTTCTAGCTTCGTCGTCAGCCATGAAGTTGTGAGTGGATCCAGTATCAACCATCACTCGAGTTTTCTTCCCATTAATTTGGGCCTCTACGTACATGAGCCCCTTGCTCATTGTTTTGTGACCGGACTTTCCTTAAGAGCGTTGATGAGTTGTAACGACCCCATCTTGCTCGATTCTTCTTCTTGAGTCTCCGCATCACGATTCTTCCTAATCGCGGATAATGACCCCATCTTTGGACAGTCTTTCATCTGATGTGGCCCCTTGCACACGAAGCATCCACCCCTTGGTACGAAGATTTCTTCTTGGCTTCAAAATCTTCCCGTCGAGAACCTCTCTCATAGTTCCTCGATGATCGGGCATTTTCTCGGCCATAATCTCGCCTCTCTCCCACACCTTTAGTCACAACCTTCTCTTTCTTCTTGAATGAATCGGAGGGACCTTAGGTGCGGAAGTCAGTTAACGACTCAACCACCGCAATAGCCTCATCGACGGATTGAACTCCTCTTTGTTGCAACTCTTGTTTAGCAGTTTTGCAGCCCATCGGTGAAGTAGAACACAAGTTCCTCATCCGACATGTTAGGAATTTGAAGCATGAGGGTCGTGAATTCCTTCACATAGTCACGAATTGTACCTTTTTGTCGAAGTTCTCTCAACTTCTTTTGGGCTTCATACACGACGTTCTCCGGATAGAAATGACGCTTCAGTTCCTTCTTGAACTCCTCCCACGTCTCGATCTGGCATATTCCCCATTCTATCTCCGTGTGTTTTCTCCGCCACCATAACATGGCCGTGTCCGTCAAGTACGAAGTCGCGGCCTTCACCTTCGCTATCTCCTCCCCAAGATTGAGATTGTCGAAGTACAATTCCATTTACCAAAGAAAATTCTCAACTTCCTTAGCATCTCTTACCCCGTTAAGTCGCGATGGTTTCGGGAAGTCAACCCGACCTGCTCCATTGGCGATAACGGCTCCTCCATCTGCGCTTGCCTTCTTGCATAGTGCCACATCTTCCTCCACCAAGACGAGCCTTGCTTTCATCCCCTCGATGTATTTTCGCAAGGCTTGGATACATCCTGTCATTAGTTCCTTCAAAACCTCAAAGCGGTAGTCTAGGTCAGAGGCGCTTTGCCTAAATTCCTCCAACCCTTCCAACCCGGTCACGGTGTACTCGACCCTCTCGAGCTTCTCCGACATCTCTCCAGCAACCGCCCCCAAAGCCTCCTGGAAAACACCCTAATCCCGCTTGTTTGCTCCTTGGACAGTCGTGGCCTCGGACATCGTACTGGTGGCATCTTTGCTTCCCTTCACCATTCTCTCGAATAGACTTCTCTCTAGCCTCGGTCGAACTCGGATCTGATACCACTTATCACGAACTAATTCTTCAAAACTGGTATGTGCGGCCTTAGCACCTTTTCACCCTTGTGATTGCTAAGTCAGCCTCACTCAAACTCGAATATTATAACTTAGAAAGATAAATAAAAATACTCTTTAGAGAGAGAAAACTTAGAGAAATGTTTATAAGAGAAATTGTTGGATGATTACAAATAAGAGACTCACCCCTATTTATACAAATTTTCAACCCAAATGAACGGTCGAGATTAAAACGATCTAACGGTAAAGATGAGATCTAACCTACTCAATTATTCCCACTATCTCTACTATCAAACTCCCCTATCATCATTACACTCTGCTACATCATCCACTACCATCATTACATTCCACCACCATCATTACACTCCACTACCCCAACATCATCATTACTCACACCACAACCCACTATCTCATCCACTTTTAGACAATAACCATTTACATTAGTAAAATACTTTGGCTTCGATTGGTAACACTTGTGGAATCGCGGAATGGTGGAAATAAAATAAAGCTGCGGAAATAATTTAAAATTTGCTGAAAAAAAAATTGTAGAATAAGTTTTGTGTGATTGGATGAGTTTTGCGGAATGGCGGAATATTAAGATTCCACAAATAATCTACATATAGTTCACTTTTCCACTTAATGAATTTTTCTTTGTATTTTTTTAAGCGAAAACGCAGACTTTGCGTTTTCGCTTTTTTTTTCCTATTCCGCAAATTTTTTTGATTGGTAAAATTCTTGCGGAATGGCGTTTTTAAACGCGATTCCGCCATTCCGCATGTTACCAATCAAGGCCTTTGTAACCTAGCGGATTTACTATGGGTCGTGACATAACACTACAAGAAAACAGTCTTTTTGCGACTACGTATATAGTCGCAAATCAGTCGCTAAATTGCGACTATTTAGCGACTATATATATTTTGTGAATATTAGTCGCTATATAAGTCGCTAAATTAGCGACTAATATAGCGACTCAGTAGCGACTAATATGTGATTATTTTAGCAACTAATTAGCGACTAATAATAATAATAATAAATAATATTAATTTTGATATTTACTAATTAGATAATAATAATTCAATATTAATTATTATACTAATCTATAAATCAAATAAATTTAAAAAATAAATACAAATATACAAAAAAATTATCATTAAATATTAATTTTTTCTTTATAAACAAAATGAAAAAAACAAAAAGAAATACATCGAAAATACAAAAACAAAAGAAATACATATGTATATATGTATATATACACATATATATATACATATATATGTATATGTCACTATCATCTTCACGGCTGAAGAAACGAGCCGGAGGAGCCTGATATATCATGGTTTTTACCGGTTTTATGCCATGATATAAGTCTGTTTTAGTGTCTTTTGGTGTTCCTTTAGAGTCTTTTGCAGGTTTTATTAGATACACGTACGTTTGGAGCAAAAGTGGAGATTATGGAGCTAATTGGAGCACTTTGGAGACTTGACCCGAGAGGTTGTGTTCACTGTCCAGATTTGATAAATGCGTCGATCGATGCACAACGCGAATGGGCCAGATCTCGGCGGTTTAATGAAGATTTCTAATATTGCAAAGATGCCAGAAGTTCCAGATATTTACACAGAAGCCCCAAGTAGTGTTTTAGCTATTTAATTAGGTTTTTAGCTTCAGTTTTAATTACGCTATCATAACTTAGAGCATAGAGTTTTTAGAGCTTTTGGGGCTGATCTGATCATGTACTACATTCGTTTTGGAGAAGTTTTCGAACCCCTATTATATTATAATCTCTTTTATGATTTCTACTTATTCATTGATTATGTTTACATCATCTATGTCTGAGTAGTTTCATAGTTAGGTTTAGGGTTTCTCATAGGGATTTCATGACTTGATAGATATAATTAATTCAGTTAAGGATTCACATCAATAGATGTTCTTCAAACTAAATTGTGTTTAATGCTAGTTCTAACCTCATCAATTAGAATCTAGATCTTAGGTTGCTAAATACAACACGACAGTGTGGTTTAGAATCTGAACTATTTAGGTTGAGCAATTTAATTACTCGCAAAGGAATTTGGTTTAATTAGATTGTGAACATATCAAACTTGGAATTAAAGCTGGTTTAATATGTTAGTAATTGCAAAGGAATTTGGATTGCTGCACTTAGACTTAGAGAATCTCGCAAAGGAATTTGGTTAATTCTATATCTGTGTTTTGAGTTCTAGAACTGAGTTTAATTAGATCCTAACTGATTGATTTATCTGCTTGTCTGATTTCCTGAGAATGCCCTAGACTTAGCGCCCTTAGTTTATTGCCTACAACAACAACCTGCTACTTGTTTACTTTCTTGCTTGCTTTTCAGTTATTCAATACAATTTGCTTTTTGTTTTCTCCTAGATTTAATCTCTTTAGTTCTTAGTCCTATCGTTGCCTAGAGTCCTCGTGGATTCGATCCCTAAGTACTACAATTGATATACTGTGCACTTGCAGTTAGTATAGGGTAAAACTCGAGACCTATCAAGTTTTTGGTGCCGTTGCCGGGGACTCCTAGAGTCTTCGATAGCTTCGAACTTAGGGTTCTTACTAGGATTTTTATTTTTTATTTTTATTTTTTTTGTTTACTGATTTTTCTTCTCTGTTTGCTCTCTGTCGCAGGTTTCGAAATCGCATAGCATCGACCGTTGCACTTCTTGTGTCGATCGACACTAGGCGATTGGAGTTGTATCGATCGTTGCTCTACTAGCATCGATCGTTGCTTGGCGATTACAGACGGTTTATGCAGACGCGTGATACTAGAAGTAATCCGAACACTAATCTCGTAAACCTCCAACTTGAAGAGCTTGCTAGACTAGAGAGGACCAACATAAGAGTTAGAAGAACAAGGATGGTTGTTGAACGTGTGATCATAAAGCCTGATGCTCAAGGTACCCTCAGGGACCGACACAACAATCCTTACAATGCTGATGGAGAACCGATAGATGCTGAAGGGAATGTTATCCCTGATCCTCCAGAGCAACCACACCCGCAACAGGAGCAGAACCAAGGTCAAAGACGGAACCAAGGTAGACAGATGGTTGTCCATGAGAGGACTTTAGCTGACTACAACCGACCGGATGAGTTTCATGCTAACCGGTCAGCTCTTGTGCTCCCTGAATTTGAGAGAAATGATTTTAAAATCAAAACCGTCTACTACTCTCTCCTGAGGCAGAAAGCCTTCCATGGCTCTCCAAGTGAGCAGCCGATGGATCACATAGATGAGTTTGAGGGCATAGTTACTGACATAAAGTACGATGGAGTTAACCAAGACTATCTGTTCCTCAAGCTTTTTCCCTATTCTCTGGCTGGAGATGCTGCAGCCTGGCTGAAACAACTTCCATCTGGGACGTTTGTTACTTGGGCAGCCCTGAAGAGTGAGTTCCTGCGTCACTTCTATGATGATGCTCGCTCAGATAAGTCCAGACAGGACATTCTTACCTTCACCCAAGGTCCTACTGAGCCTCTGAAGACAGCCTGGATGAGATTCAAGAATTACCAACGTGACTGCCCGCACCATGGATTCACCGAGGTAACGCTTTTAGGCATCTTCTTTAGAGGTATAGACCTTCCATATCAGACAGCGTTGGACAATTCTAGCAATGCCAACTTTAACACTAGGACTCCTGCTCAAGCTAAGCAGTTAATAGACAATCTGGTAAGCAGTAATAGCTGCAAGACCACTGATGAGAGAAGGAAGAAGTCCGGTGGAAAGATGGAGAATTCTGAGATAGCTGATATCAGATCTAAGTTGGACACAGTTTGCAATCTTCTAGCTAGGAAGAAAGCTGTCCACTTTGCTCAAGATGTTGAGATGATCAATGATGAAGAAGAAGAGCAGGAAGAGGATGTGAATTACATCAGAGGATCTGGTTTCCAAAGAAACAAGTTTGGAAATCAGTCTGGTAACAGGTTCTTCAATGGAGGACAGAAGAGTGCTTTCAACAGCAACCTTAACTCTTCTGGATTTGGACAGACTAGTGGTTTTCAGAAACCTTTCCAACAAGGTAACCAAAGGACCTATGGATCTTCTTCTTACCAAGCACCTCCCGTAGCTAGTGCTCATGAGAGTAAGATGGAGGCTATGTTGGAACAGCTGCTGGAAGGACAGACCAAGATTGCTGTGGACTGCAACAAGAAGTTGGATGCTGTTTATGGGGATCTAAATGGGAAGTTTGAGTCACTGAACACTCATGTCAAGCAATTGGACACTCAGGTGAGCCAAATTTCAAACTCCATCAAGGGAAAAGGTGTTGTAGACACCCATATTAAGGCATGGTCAGTATACGTTGATGATGGATCACACCTAGGTGGAAGATTTGAGCTAAGTACAGCTGAAGTGGTAGAAGATGGTGAAATTTCGGATTTTGAGGAAAATCTCTCGGGTGGAATCTGTGAAAATTTGACTGCATCGATCGATGCACCCTTAGCATTGATCGTTTCAAGGCGTGGACAGACAGATTTACAAGATTCTTATGACATTGATGTAGATTTAGAGCTTAACCGCTTATTCCCTGGAGTGTCTGAGATAACCCAACAGGAGATTTATGCACAATCTATTCGCTTATATCCTAAGGTGTCTGAAGTGATTCAACAAGAGATTGATGAGCTTAAAGAGCTAGAGAAGATTGGTGAAGAGTTGGAAGAAATTCCACCGTCTAATGATCCACATTATCACCCTTGTGTGCAGAAATACTTGGGTAAGATGTTGCCTTTGGATGAAGAGCTGAAGGATTGGGTTATAGTTGTTCCTCAGCATATAAGTGATGTGCTATTAACCAAGGTTCCCAAGAAGCTACCTGATCCTGGGATTTTTGTGCTGAGTTGTTCTATCTTTGATGATGGTTTTAAGCGCTCTCTCTGTGATTTAGGAGCTGCTGGAAGTCTTATGCCATACTCTGTGGCAGAGAAGCTGGGTATGATGGATTTTAGACCCACTAAGACCTCTCTTGTCCTAGCTGATCAGTCTATAAGGATTCCTGAAGGAGTTCTTGAGGACATCCCAGTGAGAGTTGGAAACTACTTGGTTCCGACAAATTTCTTAGTTCTTAAGTACCACAATGAGCAGGATGATGCATTGATACTGGGTAGACCATTCTTGGATACAGCTGGAGCAGTAATAGATGTGAGACACAGTCTGATAGATATCCAGCTGGGAGATGACCCGCTGCATTTTGAGATGGACAAGCTGCGCAAGCCACTGATAGATGGGCATACCTTCACCATTATGGATGGAGATGAAGAGCAGTCAAGTCACACTACGGTTTTGGATCCTGGGGAGCAGTTCACTCCTTCTTTACTTGGACGCGTTCATACTGATAGAGCTTACTCTCCGCCTTGGATGAGGAGACTTGCACAGAGACAATCAAATTCTCTGTCAGGATCTCACGGTGCCTGATTCTTGTTCGTCCGGTCAAGCTAATGACCTTAAACAAGCGCTGAGTGGGAGGCAACCCACTGTTAGG
Source organism: Orychophragmus violaceus (assembly GCA_030180135.1). Classification (NCBI taxonomy): domain Eukaryota; kingdom Viridiplantae; phylum Streptophyta; class Magnoliopsida; order Brassicales; family Brassicaceae; genus Orychophragmus; species Orychophragmus violaceus. Next base: position 96,914,193 of record CM058239.1, on the reverse strand, counting down.
TTTTAGTTTTTATTTTTCTTATTTTTGGTGTTTTTCTTAGGAAATTACGTTTTGATTTTGTTTTGCTAAGTTTTTAGATACAGAACTTGAGTCTGGAGATATGTAACGATCGATGCACTTGTGCACCGGTCGTTGCAAGGAGATTTTGATGAGGGGATGGGATCGCATTGTGACGATCGTTGCGGTCCTGTGCAACGGTCGTTGCATTTGGTTTAAATTGAAAAATTAAGGTACGTTGAGCTAAACCGGAATCGACCCGGTTCACAAGCGACGATCGTTGCTCATCAGCAACGATCGTTGCACCCACAACCAGGTAAGTGCCTTAAACCCTTTTCTCCTCTTTTCTTCTCCACTTCACCGTCCGTACAACCGAGACCCCTATTGCCTAAATCTCTCATTTCTTCATCAGTCTTGTTGATTCAAAGTGCTATTCTACTTATTTTACTTGCTCTATCTATTCTTCTAACCTATTTAAGGCGAATCCAAGGTAATGTACCTAATTTTCATGATTATCGGATTCAATTTTAGGGTTTTAGGAATTAAGAGATTTTGGTTTGAGAGTGATGATTCCATGCTGTAATTAGCTTGATTTAGGTCGATTTGTGATGAATGCATGATGTTCATGGGTTTGATTAACAATTTTAGGCACGAATTGAGGATTGCTTACCGGCTGTGAAATCGCCTAGCAACGGTCGTTGCACTTGTGCAACGGTCGTTGCTCTACGATTTCACAGGGAGATTTCTGCCGTGACTTACATGTTTAATTATTTTTCTTGCAGATGCCTCCTCGACTGTCTCGCAAACGCAGAGCCATCGCCGCAGCTGCTACAGCACATCATGCTCCACCACCAGAGTGGTTCCATCGAGAATCACCGCACCCTGAGGATTATGTGAGAGTTGGTCCGACAATAGCACTACCTTGGCCCCAAGCAGATATGACAGAGATCCAGTCAGATAGAGAGTTGTTGGATCTCCTAGGATCTAGGGTTTGATATATTGAATAAAAACCAACCTCGTTCTTACCTTTGAACTGGCAGCGGAATGAGAATGGTGAACGAGATCAGTGGAGCAACGCAGGTGCCTTGCCTCTACCAGATACACACGCACACAAGCTAAAAACGGGATGCTAGTGCCGGATCAATGGGGATCGAATCTATCTGGTGTCTCTACTCTTTCTCTCAAGAAAAGTTGACGGCTCTGCTGTTTAGGTCGAAAAAATCATGTTTTTATTCGACCTAAACATGCTTAACGGGCTAGACTTAATTAAGTCTTAATTCGAAAAGCCTTTTTCCGAAACCCGAACTGTGTCGACCGACACACAAACTGTATCGATCGACACAACACCATTTTATCGATAATAATGTGTATCCAATACACATTAATATGATCATTACGATATTGATCATTCCCTTGTCGTAGCTTCCAGATTGCTTAGGTGTGTGACCCTATAAGATCATATAATACTGGCAGTAAGTCTACAACTTACAGATTGCAAGAGGCTTCTAGCAAAGCTTTGCAACCGCCCAGCATTATACGAATGTCTGATCTCGACACACAACTATCACAGGAGTGAGTACAAGTGTGATTTCAGGACACTATCCCAACAATCTCCCACTTGTACTGGAATCATCTATTCCTATAATCCTTTTGTCTCTATATCTCGATTTGGCATAAGGCAAGATTGGTGTCATCCTTATTAAGCCAACATCGTGTTTATCGAACTCCTGATCTCATACTGAAACATTACAAACAACTGAACTACAGTTCGTTTGAGTGCGGCCACACATTCTCTCAGTATTCAATCTTCGATAGGCCCTGAGATATTTTTCTCCCGTTATAAAGGAGGGACAAATCCCATCTTGTTCCATCCCTGTTTCAACGCACACTTCATGATATACTTGAACAGTGCCGTTATAGTCGCCAGTTACGGGTCGACGTTTGACAAAGTCAAAGTGTACCAATTCATATGCAAGAAAGCATGATGAACTCAGGTCTAAGGACTATATTCTATAGTCGTAATGAGAACCTCTTATGACACAGATATAACTATCTTGTAGACTTCTCATTAGTGGGTCATGTCCGATCATATGTTCACTAACATATATCTATGTGACTGACTGCGATAATCATATCATTGGCTCCATGAAACTTAGCCAACAGTCACCTCACAATCTAGTATCTCACGGTTGTCAGTGTCCCACTTTGACAACCTCGACTAGGGAAAAAACATAATTTATTAACTTATAGGGTTTCATGATCAAGTCCTCAACTTGATGACCTATAATATGTCATAAACTTATTTTGGGACCATTATTTAGATCACAATAAATAATGTTGAAATCAAATTTCATTAAACATTTCCAAAAGAATGTTTACAAGAACGTCTTATTATAACTAAAACAAAACTAAAACTCCCACTAGAATCAAGATTACATCTTAAGATCTCTAATGCCTACAGCAGTCGTATGACTCTCATGCTTAGGCCTTGGGAGTGACTTGGTCAGAGGATCAGCGACATTCTCGTCTGTCGGAACTCGGCTGATCTTCACATCACCAATGTTGACAATATCACGAATCAGGTGATATCTCCTCTCCACGTGTTTGGACTTCTGGTGTGACCTGGGTTCTTTTGCTTGAGCAATGTCTCCATTGTTGTCACAAAACAAAGCCACTGGCTCCAAGATACTAAGAACCACACCAAGTTCAGTCATGAACTTCTTGATCCAAACAGCTTCCTTCGCCGCTTCTGAAGCAGCAACATATTCAGCTTCCGTCGTGGAATCAGCTACGGTATTCTGCTTAGAGCTCTTCCAGCTCACTGCACCGCTATTTAGACAGAAGACATATCCAGATTGTGATCAGAAATCGTCTCTGTCCGTCTGAAAACTCGCATCGGTGAATCCATTCACCACAAGTTCTTCACTTCCTCCATACACCAGGAATTTACCCTTAGTATGTCTCAAATACTTGAGAATATTCTTGACTGCTGTCCAGTGAACTTCACCTGGATCAGATTGGTATCTACTCGTCATGCTTAACGCGTAAGCTACATCTGGACGAGTGCAGATCATGGCATACATAATAGATCCTATTGCAGAAGCATAAGGAATCCTATTCATGCGTTCTCGCTCAGCATGTGTCGCCGGACACTGCTTCTTGCTGAGACTGGTGCCATGAGACATTGGTATGAAGCCCTTCTTGGAATCATGCATCCTTAATCTGTGCAGTACCTTATCAATATAAGTGTCCTGGCACAATCCAATCGGCTTGTTCATTCTATCTCTGTAGATTCTGATTCCCAGAATGTACGCGGCTTCTCCCATGTCTTTCATGGAAAAACAACTTCCGAGCCAAGTCTTAACAGACTGAAGCAACGGAACGTCATTACCGAGGAGGAGTATGTCGTCGACATACAGTACAAGAAACGCAATTTTTCTCCCACTAGTCTTCTTGTAAACACATGGTTCTTCTTCGTTCTTGATGAAACCGAATTGTTTTACTGCTTCATCAAAACGAAGATTCCAACTCCGTGATGCCTGCTTCAATCCATAAATGGATTTATGAAACTTGCATACCTTCCCAGCGTTCTTAGGATCGACAAAACTTTCAGGCTGTGTCATATACACATCCTCTTCCAAAATACCATTCAGGAATGCGGTTTTGACATCCATTTGCCAAATCTCATAATCATAATGAGCGGCAATCGCTAGAAGAATCCGAATGGATTTAAGCATAGCGACTGGGGAATAGGTTTTATCATAGTCAATACCAGGAATTTGCTTGAAACCTTTAGCCACCAATCTCGCTTTGTAAATCTGTACATTGCCATCCACGTCAATCTTCTTTTTGAAGATCCATTTACACTCAATGGCTTTTACACCATTAGGTAAATCGACCAAGGTCCATACTTGGTTTTCTGACATGGATCCCATTTCAGATTTAGAGGCTCTAAGCCACTTTTCGGAGTCCGGGTCCATCATTGCTTCCACGAAGGTCGCTGGTTCGTCACTATCAATGATCATCAGATCATTTGAATTGGTCACGAGAAATCCATAGTATCTCTCGGGTTTGTGACGGATCCTTCCAGATCTGCGAACTTCAGGCTCCACAGGCGCCGGTTCCACAAAACTCTGTGGATCTAACTGTTGCTCTTCCTCGGTAGGTTGAGCAGTTTCCTGTGCATCTTGAATTTCTTCAAGATGTACTTTACTCCCACTGGTTTTCTTAGAGAGAAACTCCCTCTCAAGAAAAGAACAGTCCCGAGCAACAAATACTTTGTTCTCAGATTGGTTGTAAAAGTAGTATGCCTTGGTTTCCCTAGGATAACCAACGAAGTAGCATTTATCTGATTTGGGTGCAAGCTTGTCAGAGATTAAACGTTTGACATAAGCTTCACAACCCCAAATCCTCAAGAAAGACAGACTAGGAACATTCCCAGTCCACAGTTCATGTGGTGTCTTTTCCACTGATTTAGATGGTACCCTATTTAGTGTAAACGCAGACGTTTCTAGAGCGTATCCCCAAAAGGATAATGGAAGATTTGAATGACTCATCATAGACCGAACCATATCCAATAAGGTTCGATTTCTCCTCTCTGACACTCCATTCCATTGGGGTGTTCCAGGAGGAGTGAGTTGTGAAATAATTTCACACACGCTCAGATAGTCGCTGAACTCTTGACTCAAGTATTCTCCTCCGCGATCCGATCGCAGAACTTTGATACTTTTGCCAAGTTGGTTCTGTACTTCATTCTTGAATTCCTTGAATCTATCAAAGGATTCTGACTTGTGTCTCATCAAATAGACATAGCTATACCTACTGAAATCATCAGTGAAGGTAATGAAGTACTTGTAATTTCCTCTGGCAACAGTACTCATCGGCCCACATACATCAGTATGAACAAGGCCAAATAAGTCACTGGCCCTTTCATTTGGTTTGTTGAAAGGGGTTCTAGCCATCTTGCCTATCAAACAAGATTCGCACTTCTCACTTGATTCAAAATCAAATGAGCCCATAAGGCCATTACGATGGAGCCTTTGGATGCGTTTCTCATTGATATGGCCCAAACGGAAATGCCATAAGAAAGTCGGGTTTTCGTCATTGGACTTAAACCGCTTTGTATTTATGTTAAAGACAGGCATTTCTTGGTTTAAAATATATAACCCATTATCTAATGGGGCGCTACCATAAAACGTACCATCACGATTAAAAGAACAAAATTTATTCTTAACAGCAAAATCAAAACCTTCCAAATCCAAAACGGAAACTGAAATTATGTTTCTGCTTATCGCAGGTACAAAGTAGCAATTATTTAAAATTAAAACCATGCCCGATGGTAAGGACAACTCGTAGGTGCCTACGGCCAGTGCAGCAACCTTAGCTCCATTCCCGACCCGTAGCTACACTTGTCATTTCTTCAGCGTCCTACTATTTCTTAGTGCCTGCACATCAGTACAAATATGAGCACCGCAGCCGGTATCCAATACCCACGAAGTAGAACTAGAAGACATAACATTAAGTTCGATAACATAAATACCTGAGTCAGACACATCATACGTCTTCTTCAGCTTCTTGTAATCTTCCATGAACTTCTTGCAGTCTTTCTTCCAATGCCCCAACTGTTTGCAGTAGTTGCACTTATCCTCAGGAGAAGGCCCGGATTTGGGCTTCGGCTTGGGCTTGTCCTGACTTTCAGCCTGGACAACCTGGGCCTTTCCCTTACCCTTCTTAGGTTTCTTAAACCTTTTACCCCCTTGTACCATCAGTACACTGGGAGTTGCCTTCTTGAGATTCGGCTCTGCTGTCTTCAGCATGCCGTGCAACTCAGTTAATGTCTTAGTAATGTTTTGCATGTTGTAGTTCATGATGAACTGATCAAAACACGACGGCAAAGACTGCAGAATCATGTCAATGGCTAGCTCCTGGCTAATGGCACAGTCCAGTTTCCCCAGGTTATCAATGTAACCCATCATTTTAAGGACATGAGGACTTACTGGACTGTCCTTAGCCAGATTGCAATCCATGAGAGACTTAACCGTCTGGTATCTCTCTGTGCGAGCTTGCTCCTGAAACAAAGCTTTCAGGCTGTTAATCATCTCAATGGGTGACATCACGTTCTCATATTGCTTCTGCAGCTCAGAGTTCATAGTCACCAGCATTAGACAATTAACATCTTTGACATCAGCTGAATGCTTATCCCAAGCATTCTTTTCTGTCTGCGGGGCATTGGAACGTGGCCTCTCGGGGAGAACTCTTGTAAGGACATATTCCTTGTTCTCCTGCCTGAGAACTATTCTCAGGTTCCGATACCATTCCAAAAAATTAGATCCATTTAACTTGTCCTTCTCAAGGACGGATCTTAGTGAGAAAGTGTTGATGTGATTTGAGACAGACATAGCTGTAATTAAAAGAGGTAGAGTTTTAGTTATAATGCTCAAGAAATGAGAATTCTTATCTAATAAGAAAAACTCGCATTGTATTCAAAACTATGTTTCCTCAGATGAATACAATGAGCCAAGATCCTCAGATTTCTAAAATTCGAGTGGGCGACTCGCCGTTACTCAAACTTTAGTCATCTAGGTAAGCAAATCATCGCTAATTGTACCCAGTACAACTCTTGGTCGTGGATAAGACAAACTATGCCTAATCCACTCTGATGTCTCTGGGTCCAGAACTTCTGTTAGCCCAGTCAAGTAAAACCAATCTATTTTCTGTCTTGTGATCACTGACAGTTGCACTGCAAGTCTGTCAATGATCACCTGCCTTACTCATGTTGCAGTGGATACCGAGGACTCCAAGTTTATCCAACAAACGACACGAGTCTTGACAGTAGACTAGATTGGGCAAGACATCGAGATCACTTGATATTTAGTTGAGGAAAGGAACTATTTAATCTCGATGCATATCCAATATACATCCAAGAAGTTATAAATTTAATTAAAAAACATTCAGTTTTATTAGTTTTAGTTTCATCTAGAACTTTTAGGATTAAATTGTTCTGGTATATGCAAATTTGTGGTCCAACCAGCATATCTGCGAATGTCGTGTCGATCGACGCCAACCATTGGCATCGGTCGACGCCAACCATTGGCATCGGTCGACGCAACCAGACTTAAACCGTTCTTCGATAACCGGTCAAACCGGATCGAATTTACATAACCGATTCAATCCAATTGAACCGGTTCGGTTTAATGGTCCATGTCGATCGTTACACACTGTGTGTCGATCGACATTACCAAACCAGAACCAATTGGTTAATCAAAATTAACTGAGCGAGATAACCGGTTCAATCCAATCGAACCGATCTATCTAATCGCTTTGCCTGTGTCGACCGACACACCCAGTGTATCGATCGACACAGCAGGAATGCGGGTACTCGATCTCAGATCGAAACCCTAAAATTATTTTGCGAGTTTTCGCTTTGTATCGACCGACACACGCTTTGTGTCGATCGATACTATGCGACAAACCCTAAATATTTTACGCGAGTTTTCGCTCTGTGTCGACCGACACACGCTTTGTGTCGATCGACACTCTGGGACAAACCCTAAATATTTTACGCGTTATTTCGCGGCGTGTCGACCGACACACGCTTTGTGTCGATCGACACAGTGCGATTTCAACAGTTCCATCGTTTTTCAACAGGCAAATAATCCGAGATTAACAAGAGAAAACACGATTTTAGCATGCAATGAACAATTCAACAAACCCAATTTTCGAATTAATTGCATCAGATTCAATAGTCTAAACACTAACACGCTCTGATACCACTGTTGGATCTCCTAGGATATAGGGTTTGATATATTGAATAAAAACCAACCTCGTTCTTACCTTTGAACTGGCAGCGGAATAAGAATGGTGAACGAGATCAGTGGAGCAACGCAGGTGCCTTGCCTCTACCAGATACACACGCACACAAGCTAAAAACGGGATGCTAGTGCCGGATCAATGGGGATCAAATCTATCTGGTGTTTCTACTCTTTCTCTCAAGAAAAGTGGACGGCTCTGCTGTTTAGGTCGAAAAATCATGTTTTTATTCGACCTAAACATGCTTAACGGGCTAGACTTAATTAAGTCTTAATTCGAAAAGCCTTTTTCTGAAACCCGAACTGTGTCGACCGACACACAAACTGTGTCGATCGACACAACACCATTTTATCGATAATAATGTGTATCCAATACACATTAATATGATCATTACCATAAAGATCATTCCCTTGTCGTAGCTTCCAGATTGCTTAGGTGTGTGACCCTATAGGATCATATAATACTGGCAGTAAGTCTACAACTTACAGATTGCAAGAGGCTTCTAGCAAAGCTTTGCAACCGCCCAGCATTATACGAATGTCTGACACAACTATCACAGGAGTGAGTACAAGTGTGATTTCAGGACACTATCCCAACAAGAGTGGCCAAATGATGTTGTTGAGCTCCTTAAGAGCGATGAGTTCACAGAGAGACCGTTGCTTGATCACTGGGACGAGTATGACACGTTGCTCTACAACGGTTGGTGTGGCATGACGCTTAAACCGACCAAGTTTGCAGACTACTCGACTTGCAAGAGTCTTGGGATAGATGAGCAGGTCCTTGCACTATGTAAAGGCATTGTTCTGGGGACAATGCCAATGCAGCCTTATGAGATGTACCCTGAGTTGGTAAGACAGCTGCTCGCCACCTGCAAAGTGATGTACCCTACACCAGACAGCAGTAAGGCTTCAGGAGGTTTCTTTACCTTCATGTGCTTAGGAGCCAGGTATCGGATTCCCCTTCTCGATATCTGTAGGATCTTTGGATTCAGCACTGAGCCGCAGCGCATTACTATGTCACTTGAGTGGGATGTGGATGAGGCTCAATATTTTTTGGAGTGTATTGGCACTGGTTGATACAACTCGAGGACCACACCGGTGATTCAGGTTAGGCATCCGGTTCTTAGATACGTCTTACGCATCTTGGGATCTACTCTGTTGTGCAAGTTTGAGGCCAACAAGATGCGTAAGAACGAGATGGAGATGTTGTTTATTGGGCTGAGGGACCAGTTTGAGGATACAGTTCTGAGAGATCCCACTAAGGGACTCAACTTGGGAGCTGTTTTTGCTGATCATCTATGCGAGATGCAGAAGAAGCCATTTGATGGCGTTGGCACTGAGAGAGTAGGGAGTCTGCTTACTCCCATTTTCAGACATTGCAGGATTCCCTTAGAGGGAACGAAGCGTAATGACAGCTTGGAGTTCCTTGATTTCAGCCATCTGCAGAGTGCTACGTGGCTGAAGGAGGGACGAGTATGGGTCTATTATGATCCAGCCACGGTGAAGTGTGGTGTGGATCTTCCTGCTCCTGGTCTTACACAGGTTGATACGCTGGATGCCTTGAGGTTCCAGCCTCCTACGAGCGAGCAGTGCAGAGTCCCTTCTATGGCTCATCCGCTGGGAGAGCCTTCTACACAAGCCTATACCTCCTCTGCCCATGCGCCTGCGCCTGCACCTGCTGCCCCTGTTGATGACGTTGGACCTTTTCCCGAGCCTACGATGCCTTATGGTGATATGTCTAAGGCAGAGTGGAGAGAGCGTGAGGATGGTATTCTACGGAGCATCTAGAACTTCATGCGTACCTGCACTTGCAGGAGACAGCCACAGATACACCATCCATGACCTTCACGACGCAGACGACGCTCTCCGACTCCCGGTTCTTCGAGTGGTACTGACCCTATTGATGGGATGGAGGATGAGTGATTGAGTATTGACATCTCTAGAAATTTGGTTCCGTACTCTCCTATTTTTCTTTTTCATTTTCTTTTGAATTTATTAGGATTTCTTATGTTTGGATGATATGTTTGCTTTGAGACTACTAGATGCTTTGATTTTCCCTGTTTTCAGTGTTTTTCAGCTTGCAGGTTCGAAAATTTGGATTTTCATACGGACTAACCTGATAACTTGCTGACTGATCCGAGAAATCGCAGTGCGTCGATCAACACAACCTGTGTCGATCGTCACAACACGAAATAAATCGCATTGCAGCGATCATTGCGGTCCTGAGCAACGATCGACACACGACGAAAAATCGCCTAGCAACGGTCGATGCATTTATGCAACGATCGATGCCTGTGCGATAGAGGTAAAAATCAGACAGAACTTAACACATCCATAACATTTTTCTTTTCTTTTACCAACCCTTTGCTTGACACTACTGGGGACACTGTGTCTTAAGTGTGGGGGAGGTGCTACTGACTTTATCTTTCTGTTTTCTTAGAGTCAGTCCGTTTTTCAAAATTTTTTGTTTTATTGAGTCAAAACCAGTTCAAGTAAGAAACAGTGAATTTTGGAGGAGTTAACAATATCTTGCAAGAATTTAAGTAACCATCGGGATGAAGTTGCAGGATCCATCTATGACTATTAGAAAATCCCATCACAGATCAACCTACTGAGGACACCCACATCACTTTAGGTATCAGAGGATCCTTTTACTGACTTCACCTTAATACTGACATAATTTTCTCACCTAAGGGCTTGGTATATCTTGTGTCGGATTCCCTTGTTAGTTCTGACACAGCCTGTAAACCTGTCCTATTTGGTTCTCTTCTCCCCTTCCATAAAAAAAAAGTAATAATAAACTGAGGATGAGTTAGTAACTCCGAACTGGTCTCTGGAAGTGGTAGCTACAACTATCATATCATGTGCATCCATGGAATGTGTCCAAAGTACACCCCTTAACGGGAAGAGCACTGATAAAAAAAACAAAATGATACCCAATGGGGAAAAATCAGAATGCTAAGGAAGGGAAAAGAGAAGAAAGGGACCAAAGAAAGATAGTATGGTGGTTTAGAGCTGATAAGGTAAGAGTCCATGTGCCCTTTGATCGATACTCCTTAGGTGAGACTGCACTTAAATACTTGCAGAAGTCAGTAGGGTGAATTTGAATGCGTGAATGTGATTGTGGAGTTTACTTAGGATAGTTGCTAAGTGTGGGGGAAGTATATGTTGGTCTTGATATCTTGTAGTTGATTCTTTCAGTGGTTTACTAAGGGGAATCTGAGTGTTGTTGCTTCTAGGACAGAAAGAGTTTCTGAAAGTTTTCAAACCTCTTCACAAAGTTTTAGTTCTCTATTTTGCTCGAGGGCAAGCAAAGGCTAAGTGTGGGGGAGTTGATATATCATGGTTTTTACCGGTTTTATGCCATGATATAAGTCTATTTTAGTGTCTTTTGGTGTTCCTTTAGAGTCTTTTGCAGGTTTTATTAGGTACACATACGTTTGGAGCAAAAGTGGAGATTATGGAGCTAATTGGAGCACTTTGGAGACTTGAACCGAGAGGTTGTGTTCACTGTCCAAATTTGATGACTGCGTCGATCGTTGCACACCTGCATCAATCGATGCACAGCGCGAATGGGACAGATCTCGGCGGTTTAATGAAGATTTCTAATATTGAAAAGATGCCCAGAAGTTCCAGATATTTACACAGAAGCCCCAAGTCGTGTTTTAGCTATTTAATTAGGTTTTTAGCTTCAGTTTTAATTACGCTATCATAACTTAGAGCGGAGAGTTTTAGAGCTTTTGGGGCTGATCTGATCCTGTACTACATTCGTTTTGGAGAAGTTTTCGAACCCCTATTATATTCTAATCTTTTTATGATTTCTACTTATTCATTGATTATGTTTACATCATCTATGTCTGAGTAGTTTCATAGTTAGGTTTAGGGTTTCTCATAGGGATTTCATGACTTGCTAGATATAATTAATTCAGTTAAGGATTCACATCAATAGATGATCTTCAAACTAAATTGTGTTTAATGCTAGTTCTAAACTGATCAATTAGAATATAGATCTTAGGTTGCTAAATACGACACGACAGTGTGGTTTAGAATCTGAACTATTTAGGTTGAGCAATTTAATTACTCGCAAAGAAATAAAGCAAAAACGGCTCCCATAGAAAGTACATAATGGAAATGTGCAACCACATAATAAGTATCATGTAGAGCAATGTCTAGCCCTGAATTTGCCAGGACTATTCCAGTGAGTCGAAAAGGAATAGAAAGTCTAAAGAGAGGCAAAAAGGCGGATTATGAGCTTGTTGTGAACATATCAAACTTGGAATTAAAGCTGGTTTAATCTGTTAGTAATTGCAAAGGAATTTGGATTGCTGCACTTAGACTTAGAGAATTCTCGCAAAGGAATTTGGTTAATTCTATATATGTGTTTTGAGTTCTAGAACTGAGTTTAATTAGATCCTAACTGATTGATTTATCTGCTTGTCTGATTTCCTGAGAACGCCGTAGACTTAGCGCCCTTAGTTTATTGCCTACAACAACAACCTGCTACTTGTTTACTTTCTTGCTTGCTTTTCAGTTATTCAATACAATTTGCTTTTTGTTTTCTCCTAGTTTTTAATCTCTTTAGTTCTTAGTCCTATCGTTGCCTAGAGTCCTCGTGGATTCGATCCCTAAGTACTACAATTGATATACTGTGCACTTGCAGTTAGTATAGGGTAAAACTCGAGACCTATCAGAGCCACCGTCCACAGAGCCGGCAGTCGTATCCTTCACTTCTGGACCTCTCTTCGTTTTCTTCCGGCGACGAGAGTGTGGTGGAGGGAGGTCGGCTCTCTTCGTCTCTCTCTCGGCTTCGGCCGCGTCACAACCACTATACCGTTTCTCTTGCTACGATCTGAGATCTCGACGATGGTGGAAGAATCTGCTCGGTGAATCGAAGGTGGTGGTGGCTGGATCGAGACTGGTTCGAAGAGGAGGCTAGCAGAATAATCTGAATCGAAGAAGAGGAAGGCTGGAACAACGATTCTCCTTCATCTTCCCACCCGAGTCGCTTTCATATCGAAGAGGAGGCTGGAGGTTCATCTTTGTCTTCAATTTCTCCAGAGTTCATTAGAGAGATACAAAACAAAACAAAAAATCAATTGACGAAGGAGGAGAGATACGGCGCAAGATGAGAGGAGGGTGAGAGAGATAGCAAATTAATTAGGTTAAATGTATCAACAACTGAGATTAAATCAGATCAAGATCTGATGGATGAAAATGTTATATGTGTGTTAACTGGAATAAATCTGAGCCGTTGATATTTTTAATCAACGGTCCATATCTGCGATCCGCGTGATGGTGTATCAACCAATAGAAATATTTTAGCGTTTAATTAATATAAAGTTATGAAATTGACATAAAAATAAAATCTAAATACTTTTCGTTAATAACCAGAGTCGAATACAATTTTGAGATGCATTTTTGGGATACGGTTTTGGAATACTGGAGCCGGCTATCAAACATCGATACCGGAGACAAAAGCCCAAACAAGGGAAACAACATAAGATAAACGAGATTAAACAGCAACAAGAACTAAATAGGATTAGAACAGAAGCTGAATCACCAGGGAGATAGATCACGATCAGTCAAACAAGGCACTCCAGAAGCATGACCTCACGAAGCAAAAGCAAACCGGAGAAGCATCCAAAGACGAGATTATTGGGGCTGATCCACCGACGCTCTGAAAAGGCTTCAACAGAGTCACGAGCAAGTCGTATGCAGATCCAATCGAGGAAGACGAAGGAACATACCATAAACCAATCGACAACCGACGACACGATGCGAGAAGAACCAAGAACCAACATACCAAATAATATAGATTTGGATGGAGAATCATGCCACCCGAAACAACTAAGACAAACAAAACACAGCCAGGAACGAAGCCGCCGGAGACGCAGAGCTAAGAAAACCCTGAAGCGAGCCAAACCCTCCAAAGCTGGAACCAAAGACCGAAATATGACCAAGGGACCTCAAAGCTAAACTAACCAGCACCTGCTAGCTCAAGACCAACATATATACCACAACCTAGACGAGCCAAGCTTAACCAACTCCCCCGAACCCAAACTCAACCAATCATAACCGAGATCAGATCTGAAAAACTTACAAGGCACCTTACTCAGAAATCAAACGGAGACGGACCCGTAATCACCACCATGCCTACGAAGAGCTTTACACGAGCTACCGGAGCAGCAACAGACGGCACCGGAGACGGCGACCATCCCAAACTGAAGACCAAAAGCATTCCACCACAGCATAATGACGACACGAAGCTCGACTAATAAAATAAATTTGTTAAAACTATTTTTTCGTTTTAAACTTAAAAAATATAAAACATAAAACATTTTAATTAGTGTTAAATTTTAAAAGTGATTTAAAATATTAAAATGAGCATATAATATTTAAAAATGATTTGAAATAACAAAATGAACAATTTTATAAGTGATAAATTTAAAATTTTAACAGATTAAAATTTTAAAAATATTAGAAATTTTAAAATTACAAATAATAATAATGAGCATAAATAATAAATTTATTTTACATTATTATTTAGTTTTAAAATTTTGTTTATGAATATATAAAATACTTAATTATTGATTAATACTTTTTAGTTTATTAGATTAGTAGAATTCAAAGAAAAATTTAGAGTTTTAGGGTTTGTTTAGGGTTTAGGGTATAGGGTTTGAAAGATAATGTTTAAGGTTTTAAGTATTGTATTTGATTTTATATATTATATAGTAATTAGATTTTTAGGTATTTATTTTTTGTTTATAATTTTGAGTTTTAGGGTTTGTTTAGGGTTTAGGGTATAGGGCTTGAAGGGTAATGTTTAAGGTTTAAAGTGGTGTACTTAATTTTATATATGATATAGTAATTAGAGTTTTAGTTATTTAAATATTTTTTTTATAATTTAGAGTTTTAGGGTTTGTTTAGGGTTTAGGTATAAGGTTTGAAGGGTAATGTTTAAGGTTTTAAGTGTTGTACTTGGTTTATATTATATAGTAATTAGAGTTTTAGTTATTTAAAATTTTGTTTATAATTTAGTGTTTTAGGGTTTGTTTAGGGTTTAGGGTATAGGGTTAGGAGGGTAATGTTTAAGGTTTTAAGTGTTGTATTTGATGTTATATATTATATAGTAATTAGAGTTTTAGTTATTTGTTTTTTTGTTTATAATTTTGAGTTTTAGGGTTTGTTTAGGGTTTAAGGTATAGGGTTTGAAGGGTAATGTTTAAGGTTTTAAGTGGTGTACTTAATTTATATATTATATAGTAATTAGAGTTTTAGCTATTTAAATATTTGTTTATAATTTAGAGTTTTAGGGTTTGTTTAGGGTTTAGGTATAGGATTTGAAGGGTAATGTTTAAGGTTTTAAGCGTTGTACTTGATTTATATATTATATAGTAATTAGAGTTTTAGTTATTTAAATTTTTGTTTATAATTTAGTGTTTTAAGGTTTGTTTAGGGTTTAGGGTATATGGTTTGGAGGGTAATGTTTAAGGTTTTAAGTGTTGTATTTGATTTTATATATTATATAGTAATTAGAGTTTTAGTTATTTAAATATTTGTTTATAATTTTGAATTTTAGGATTTGTTTCGGGTTTAAGGTATAAAGTTTGAAGGGTAATGTTTAAGGTTTTTAGTGTTGTACTTAATTAATTTTATATGTTATATAGTAATTGAAGTTTTAGTTATTTAAATTTTTATTTATAATTAAGTGTTTTAGGGTTTGTTTAGGGTTTAGGGTTTGAAGGATAATGTTTAAGGTTTTAAGTGTTGTACTTAATTTTATATGTTATATAGCAATTGGGGTTTTATTTATTAGATTTTATTTATAATTTAGATTTTTAGGGTTTATTTAGGGTTTAGGGTTTGAAGGGTAATATTTAAAGTTAAATATTGTATTTAACTTTATATATTATATAGTAATTAGAGTTTTAGTTATTAAATTTTTGTTTAAAATTTAGAGTTTGGGTTTATTTAGGGTTTATGGTATGGGGTTTGAAGGGTAATGTTTAAGGTTTTAAATATTGTATTTAGAAAACGTTTCCCTGAATTTTTTCAATTTTATTTGAACAATATCGCAATCTTTATGTGTGGCTAAGGAGAAATCGTGTTGATCCATGTTTGTATATATATAAATTTTTGCGACTATTTAGCGACTAATTTTGCGACTGATTCGCAAAACTAGTTACAAATTAGGTACACCCGGTTCAAAACATTAAAAACGTGTTTTATACCGACTTTTAGCGACTAAAAAAATACGGTTTAGCGACCCGCCGAATTTAGTCGCTAAATAGTCGCTATAGCGACGTATAACTTGTGGTCGCAATTTAGTGACTAAAGAGCGACTATTCTCTATTAGTCGCAATATCAGTCGCTAAGTAGTCGCAAAATTTAGCAAATATAGAATCAGTCGCAATTTAAAGTCGCAAAAAGCATGTTTTCCTGTAGTGTAAGGCCCCCCGAATGACACTTCGATTTAGGTGTGACTGTGATTTGTATGTGGGAGGGATGTGTTTGGAAGCGATGCAATTAGTTAAATTATGAATGGAGATGTTTTGGATGCAATGTGATTACCCTACTTTTTTTTTAAAGAAAAAGTGAATATATAAACATTAATAATTGATTTATTAAATTAAATTATGTTTTCTGTAAATAAAAAACAGGTGAGTTATCTCCAAAATTTGATCACGGTGACTATTTGAAAGCTTCTAGAAAGCTGTTAGTCAACACAATAGTTCCAAGAAAACGGGTGTGTTTAAGAACAACAGAAGTTAATAGTTCGTAAGTTCCCCGTTGTTGTAGACGACGATTGGAGAAAGCATTGGTTTTAACTTAACCGTGACTACCAGTGCTGATCGCAATCTGATTTTCCGTTCTGCGGCTGAGATAGATAACTATCAGCTAACCCTAAACACGGGTTATTGTGGTCTAGAAACGTATTCCACCGTAAGAAAAGTTAATAGTAGTATATGTTGGTTCAGAGGTATGGCCTAACTATTCAGACCAGTTATGCAGATTGAGAAGATAAATCTATGGCTGCAAGATTCCCACCGGTCTATTTTCAGTGGTAGCTCTAGACAATATATCTGTCTTCTTATTTGTGTCCGGTCCAAAAACCAGTCTGAGGTTTATGGATAGGCTAACATTTATTTATATTATTCATTATTGAGATTCGGCGTGAGCACTCAAGTATCCATTCGGGTTCGGTTCATGTTAGTTCATGTTTTGGGTTTTCATGTTTGGCAATCTATTAAAACATGTTTTTAAAACCGGACCGGTGACTGAACCGGTAAAATTTTTGGGTCATGGGTTAATATGGTCCAACCGGATTCAACCAGGCTTGATGATAATTTAAATTATCAAATAAGACACTTCAATAATCAAAATTTTTGAAAAACATGTGTATTAATTATTAAAAGAACACTTAAAGTTCAAATGTTAAATCAACAACGTTCCAACATATTTAAAAGATTTCTAGGCCAAAAGACGTTTTGAAACACTTTAATGGATAATTTATCTTCAAGACATATTTTTCACCAACATACATGTCATGCCTCTTAGATGCATAATTTTTACTTTCTTTGTTATTCGTCCATTGAGAGAAGAGATAAGATATAGTAAGATATTTAATCTTATCTTTTTAATAGATATTTAAAACTAATATAGTTATATTTGATTGTTTAGGAAAGGCAAAGTAATTAAAAATATAAAATAATATTTTTTATAAATCCGGTTTGATACGGTTCAATTAATCTCATCTTCGATACTTGAACTCGTGTATTGTTAGGCCACTAGACTACTCTTTACCATTAGGACACGCTGCACCATGTGAACTTATTTACCAATATTATTATATAATCTAATATGTTGTATAAAAATAAAAATAAAACTAGGCCCGAGTAGTCGTTGATTAATCCTTTCTTCAATGGAATGAAGAACTAGGGGACGTGGCCTGATGAGAACACTTACAATTCCCTTGTCCAGATGCTTGCTGGGGTTGACTTAGTGGATGATGCCCAGAGAATCTTGGTTGAGATGACTTAGTGTATATTTTCATGTTTGCTTCAATTCTTGTATTTTTTGTGTGGGCCCATATGTTAAAAAGATAACAATTATCCTCACATGTAAGAATAGCTCACTGATGGATATGAGTCACATGATATCTTTTTAATAGTAAACTTGTATTTTTCATGTTTGCCTCCGTTCTTGTATCTTTTTTGTGGGCCCATGTGTTAAAAAGATAACACTTTTCCTCACATATAAGAATAATTCATTGATGGATATGAGTCACATGATATCCCTTCTATTCATTCCTTTTTATTTTTATTTATTTATTTTTTCCCCTCCACTCTCTTTCTTACTTTACATTTTTCTTCACCTCCTTATTTTTTTGACGGTGGATAGGATGGTAAAGTTGAGGTTTCCGTCCATATAGACCACCGAGATGGAGATAAATCGGTCGATGTACCGGTATTTAAAAAAAAAAACTAGGGCTTAGTACACGCTAGTTTCGAGTAGAAAGTCTAGACTAGGTGTCCACAGTGTTGGCTACTTGTGGACACTGTCACATTCATATCACACGCAGACGCTCCCAATGGATAACAAGGACCACGCGAAATGTTGCTTTTTAGGTGGACAGTGGGGCTCGTTGTAATATGTATCCACGGATTCACGAATAGGCGATATGAACATGGTAGTGTCCATGGTAAGCGACTTGCATGTGATATGATTGTAGTAATGTTCACGAATAGCCGATATTGTGGACACTTAGTCTAGACTGTCCACATGAAACTTCTGTATTAACTCCATTTTTTTTAATTCCAGTACATCGACCGATAATAATTCCTTTCCGATGGTGTATATGGCCGAAAACATCACCAACGACATTCTATCCCCTGTCAAAAAAATAAGTGGTGAAAATAAATGTGGTAAGAAAGAGAGTGAAAGGAAAAGAAAGGAAAATAATAATAATAAAAAGCTATGGCTACAAGGGATATCGTGTGACCCCCATCCATCGTTAGAGTTAACTGATCTTTTTACTTGTCCACGAAGGGGAAACTGGTCCAACCACTACATAATAAGTTGCTAAAAGATACCCAATTGCTATGAAACATAATATTAATTTGCACAAAAAGAGTAAAAAACACACTCAGTGCAATTCACCCATCAAAGGTGTGTTTGGAGCTTTTTTCGAATTTGCTTTAATTAGGATTAAATTACTATGTTACCCTCATCTTTCTCTTGAAGACATCAACCCTGTAAATCCTAATATCTCAGACCAAAAAAAAACCCCTAATACCACGCCGCCTCCATTATTTTCACACGATCATCATCATTTTTTCTCGGTTTCTTCATTATTTGAAGCAAAGTATGACATATATAGCTACTAACCATCGATTTATGGCTAAAATCCATGAAAAATTAAATGTTATTAAGGGATCCGTTTTTTTCCAGTGACTAGAGCAAATCTGTTTTTAAGTAATCAGTTTTAATCGGGTGTTGCGGGTAACATGCATACTTAAGCGGGACTTGTGCGTTTTTTTCTTTCTGTCACATGTTATGCAGAACGGGTTACGCTGATCAAGAATAATTTGTGGCTTGTAGCGGACATGTCAAACAGTTCGGGTATGTCCCACTTCTCAGTTATAACATTAGTAATGTCTAAATTTTTAATATGAGCTTCATATTTGTGAATTTATTTTTTCAAATATAAAAAATATTCGTATTTCCATAAATTTAGTAATCATAAAAATTCAGGTTTTAATTGTTAACTTATAATTTACAAAAATTTAACATAATATTGTTTACATTTCCAAACTAACATCAAATGGAAAAATCCACAAATATATAACTAACAAATACCTCCAACACAAGATACAATCTTCATAAATAGAAAACATATATAACACATAAATTTAATTATCACAAATTATGTTTTCGTGGGTACAAAATAAATAAATCTTTTTAACACATACTTTCTAAAATTAATTAACTAGCCAAATAATGATAAAAAGTAAATATAAATAGAGAGTGTAATTTGACATATTAAGGAAACAAATAACAATATATAATATGAAATTATAAATAAAATAATTGAAATAAACATTACTATGAAAAGAGATAAAAGCGAGCAAAAACAAGCAAAAACTCATTTTAACAAATTTTCTGCGCTGAATGAATATCGAAATCTACTTTATAATATTATTTGAGAAGTCATTTTTCTATATGGCTTACTCACGTTAATTGTTTAAAAATAAATACAAAATATTTGTTTTAAATACAATAGAGTTGATTTATTTAAAATTTTAATTTTCTAGTTAACAAAAAAATATATTTTCCGAATAAAAATTTATTTCTGTAATATTATTGCAGAACTTTTTTCTTTTAGTGTCACACTCGCAATATATCTCCCAAAAATGATTACAAGACCTCGAATGTATTTCTAATTTATGATCATATGCTATCAATAAAAAAATTTCAAACTTTTTTCTAAATATATTGTATGATATATTTTCATATTATTCTTTAATCCTATTTTCTTTTGCTTTAATTTTATCTTTGGGAGTTTAAAATGTGAAAATAATCAACAATAACTGTAATAATTTATTTTTATGTTTATATTTATAGATTTCATAAGTTTCAGATTTGCCAAAATGAAAGATAATTTAACAATAAAAATAAACGAACAAACCAAAAACAACCTTTTTAGTTTTACAAATGATGCAACTATTTTCTATTGTTCTAATTTTTTAAAAAAATATAATATTATTATAAACAAAAAAGGATTTATGTAATGGGTGGAGAAGACCTTGTTTTTAAATCAACCTGGTTTGATTCATGTCCCTTTTCTCAACTTTCATTCAGGATCTTTTTTTAGCTTAGGCCCCTTTGATTGTAACAGAGGGTTCGAAGTTTTCTATTTGAAAAATCCTCTCCGTCACTGTTGTGATTGTAATCATCGCCGGCTCATTGCAACGGTATTCTGTTTTTGGCAATTTCCATTTCCTCTGTCTCATAAATTAAGAGCGTATCACGCTCCTTTCATTTTCTTCATCACATAGTTCCTAAATCATTACCTCGTGATTCACCAAGAAGACAAAGAATGGAAAAAAAATTTTCATCACCCAAATATAGAGCCAATCATCCCGGCTCTAATCACTCCATCATATCCTTAAAACAACAAATTTGATCTCAAACCGGATCCACCGCTCTAGCGCCTCTGAAGTACTACCGGAAATGGCTGAAAATCTCCATAACGCTCTTCGATCAATGGCAATTGTTGATGATGACCCGATCATTCTACCGGATGCTCCACAGTTCAGGGTGATTGATGAAAATGCAATAAGCCTTTTGGGTCGTCTTTTTAACCCTGATTGTCAGTCGATGCAGATGATGATTGAATACATGCCTACTGCCTGGCGTGTTTACAGAAGAGCTTGGGGAATAGCTCTCTCAAGGGACCGTTTTCAGTTCATATTCCAGAGGGAGGAAGACCTGATCACTGTCCTTAATGATAGACTGTGGTCTTACAGTCATTGGACGATGCTGCTCGAACGGTGGGTTCCTTCCATCTCGCGAGATTTTCTTACAACAATGGAGGTTTGGGTGCGTATTAAGCACATCCCGGTGAACCACTTCACACTGGAAACGATAAACGCTCTAGCGTCGAAGATTGGACGCGTTGAAGAAATAGCATATGACCCTAGAGCCTCTCATGTGAAGGACTACATCAGAGCTAGAGTGATCTTCAATGTTGAAAACCCAGCTATCGCAGCAAAAAAAACTGATCTTACCATCAAGTGCAACTGAAACCATCGAGTTTGAGTATGAAAGGATCCACAAAAGGTGTTACTACTTTCAACATTTAACCCATGAAAAATCTGTTTTCCCCTGGCTGAAAAGGTCCAACCCCTGAGTAAGACTGTACAGGAAAATCACAGCAACGATAAACCCATTGAGGAGACTTCGAAACATTCAGATGCCAGCTCAAGTTTCTTAACCCTCCACCAGGTTTTCCTCCACTTTTCCCTGAATTATCAGAGCAAGAGCAAAGGATGGTTATCCAGTATATATCACATGCTAATGAGACGGAAAGAAATGCCCGCATACAGAGAGTAAGGCAGAGGATAGAAGAGGCTAAATCTAACCTCTCAGTGAGTCTTCTGAAGATCACCACAGACTTGGACAAGAACAAGGGGCACTTTTTCAACCATAACACCATGGAGAGGCGGCTTCAATGGCCTCAAGCTCACGCAGAGGTGCAAGCTACATCAGCTCCGGTTCTTACTCTAGACAAAGGCCACAAGGAGGCTATTTCTCCAGTCTATAGCTCCTCGTCTTCCTCCTTTCACTTTGCAGGATCTACGGGTTTCAATGTGAGGGCTGAAAAGCCTCCTGTTGCCGGATCATCTGCGACAGTGAAGAAAAATAGGAAAAGGCCTACATCTTCGAGAAGGAAGACATGATCAGCTTTGAATACTGGTGCACAAGCATTGACTACAAAATCTGGAAACTCGATCAGCGCAGAACAACCAGTGAAGAGAAAGGCTGAGGACTCACAGCCTGTTACAAGCAAAAAAGGTCCAAAAAACCCAAATCCTTTGGTGGCTTCCGGTTTGAAGCCGCTGCCGACCCAATGAGCGTGTTGTGCTGGAAGTGTCAAGGTACTGGCAGCACTGAGACAGTTCGGAGAATCCTGGATTTTCGGCGGACGATCTTCCCTGATTTTATCTTTTTAAGTGAAACAAAACAACAGTATAGTTATGTTAATGGTTTGAAAGAGTCTTTGGGTTATGATAATCTTGTCACAGTTGAACCACGTGGTTTAAGTGGTGGGCTTGCAGTCATGTGGAAAAGCAGCTTTAATGTTGCAGTTGTATCAAAAAATTCTCGTATTATCGACTTGAAAGTCAGTTTGAGATCAATAAAATTCTTTTTAAGTTGTGTTTATGGAGAACCTGTTATGGCGAGAAGGCATATAGTATGGGATCAATTAGTTTAGATTGGTCTCTTGCGGGATGAACCTTGGCTTTTAGCTTGGTACTTTTGAATTGATGAGCAATGAAGAAAAGCTCGGTGGACCAGAACGCAGGGATGCCACTTTATGGGCTTTCAAAAATATGGCTGATACCTGCAAGATCAGGGAACTTAGAAGCTCTAGAAACACTTTGTCTTGGGCAGGATGGAGAGATAAAATCTGGGTTCAGTGTAGGCTTGACAAAAGCTTTGGCAATGACGCGTGGTTTAAGCTATTTCCTCGATCACACAATGAATATCTGAATATGTGGGGTTCAGACCACCGTCCTATCAAAATCTATTTTGCTCTGGAGAGTGAAGAACATCAGCGAGGCAGATTCTACTTTGACAAAAGGATGCTTGGACATGAAGGATTGGAAGAAACGGTAAGGAAAGGTTGGGAAAATGTCTCTTTAAGCGCTTGCTCGACCATGGATCGGATTCTAAACTGTCGGAGAGAACTACCACAATAGAAGAGAAAGTGGAATTTGAACTCCAGGAATAGGATACAGAGGCTCCATGACGAGGCTGAGAAGGAGACCACCAGAGTAATGCCAAATAAGAGTCGATTAAACCAGCTACAGCAGGAGTTAGCTATAGCCTATAGGAACGAAGAGGCCTTCTGGCGACAAAAAGTCATGAAAATGGTTTCAGGAAGGGGATTGCAATACACCCTTTTTCCAAAATTGTGTCAAAAGACGAAAGCTCAAAAACAGTGTTCTGATGCTCTTAGACAACCCAGACTGTGAACACTTCTCTGAAGGAGCAAAGGGAAATATTGCGGTGGATTACTATCAAGACCTGTTTATGAGCACCAACCTGTCTGATCTGGAGTCTTTATTCCAAAACTTCCCTGCAAAGTTACAGACGAGATGAACATGTCTCTAATTTCTCTGGTTTCGCAGGAAGAAATAAAATAGGCCGCATTCACAGTGAAAAGCAGTAGCGCACCGGGTGTGGATGGCCTTACCGGTATGTTTTATCAGAAGTGCTGGCACATTGCCGGCCCAGCTTTAACAACTAAAATACAGGAATTTTTCAGTTCAGCATTGATTCCCCCAGGCTGGAACCATACTCATCTAAGCCTGCTCCCTAAGGTGTTAATCCCGACCAAGATGACATACATGCACCCGATAAGCCTATGCTCAGTACAATACAAGATAATTTCGAAGATTATATGTGAGCGCTTAAAGAGATTTCTCCCTAATTTGATCTCAGATATTCAAGGTGCCTTCGTATCCGGACGATTAATACCGGATAACATCTTAATCGCACATGAGATGGTGCATGGATTACGCACCAATGATAGAGTATCTAAGGATTTCATAGCGCTCAAAACGGATATGTCGAAAGCTTACGATAGAGTGGAATGGTCCTTTCTAGAAACTTTATTTGGGAAGACGGGGTTTGATAGAGTATGGGTGCGATGGATTATGGCATGCGTCAACTCAATCTCCTACTCTGTATTACTCAACAGCCGATCTCATGGATACATAAAACCAGAACGTGGTATTTGGCAAGGCGATCTTCTCTCGCCCTTCTTTTTTATCATGGCGGTTGAGGCTCTAGTCAATTGCTTAAATAATGCAGAAACACGAGGAGAGCTACATGGCATCAGCATCAGCCCATCTGGTCCCTCAGTTCATCATCTCTTATTTGCAGACGACAATTTGTTGTATCAGGAAACTGAGCAAGAAGCAGCCTCAATCATGGATTGTTTAAAAATGTATGGAGATGCGTCTACACAAATGATCAACCACTCCAAGTCTTCTATCATTTTCGGTGCTAAGGTTCAAGAGTCAAAGAGAACTAGTATAAAATCAATACTTAGCATTGATAAAGAAGGTCGTGAAGGTACTTACTTGGGACTGCCGGAATGTTTCAGTGGCTCCAAAAAGAAGATGCTGAGTTTCGTACAAGAAAAACTCCAAGGGAGAGTGAACGGATGGTTTGCGAAGGCATTGTCACAAGGGGGAAAAGAAGTTCTAATCAAAGTAGTGGGTATGGCGATGCCAATCTACGCGATGTCATGCTTTAAACCCCTACAAATGTTTGTGAGAAAATAATTAGTGTTTTAACCCAATTCTGGTGGAGCAGCGGAAACAACAAGAACAAAATCCCATGGGTTGCCTGGAAAAAAACTTTGCAAGAAGAAAGAAGAAGGGGGTTTGGGTTTCCGAGACATTGAGCTTTTCAATCAGGCAATACTGTCAAAGCAAGCCTTTCGTATATTAGATAACCCCAACACTCTTATTGCACAGATCCTCAAGCACATATATTTCAAGCAAGGCACATTTCTGGATTGTGGAGCAGGAACACTCCCTTCTTATGCATGGCAGAGCATCTTACACGGTCGTGAGCTCCTGGCAAAGGGTTTGATCATGAAAATAGGGAACGGGAATTCTACACGAGTCTGGATTGATAATTGGATCATGGATACAACACCACGTACACCTATGTATGATCCTGCGGCAAATATCGATCTCACACTCAGAGTTTCAGACTTGATCGATACGCACTCAGGACAGTGGAACTTTGCACTGGTCAGACAAAGTTTCACTGAGGAAGACGCTAATCGCATACTGAACATGCGAGGCAATAGACAAGCAGAGGACCGTCTGGTCTGGGGTTATACCAACTCAGGTCAATACTCATCGAAAACTGGATACGAAATGATGAATATGATCAGAGAAGCAGCTCAGCCTGGTCATCAGAACCTTCTCCGCTGGAAAAGGCTCTATGGAAGAAACTTTGGAAAGTTCAAGCACCCCCAAAAATGAAACACTTTCTTTGGAGATCCTTGTAGGGGCTCTAGCAGTTAAAGAACGCTTGGCATCTCGACAAATTGCGGTGGACACGACCTGTCACTTGTGTGGTGAAGAGAAGGAAACAACCTGCCATATGCTCTTCCATTGTTCAACAGCAAAGGATGTATGATTAAATTCAGGTTTTCCACTACTGCAACAAGGTTTTTCGCTTTCCTTTGAGTTTTTGAACTTCCACCACCTCCTAGCTTGCAGCAATAAGCAGCATTTCCCGGTAAAACTTCGTCTAGCCTTTCCATGGATTCTGTGGGAGCTGTGGAAAGCTAGGAACGACTTCACCTTTGAAAGAACGAGACTAGAGCCGATGTATATTTTGAGCAAAGCATTGGAGGATGCGGAAATATGGTTGAGAATCAATAATAAGCTGGATCACTCAGAGCCTGCAACCCTTCACATGTCATCACCTTCCTAAGGCTGGATCAAACCAAACTTGCAAGCCTTGAAATGTAACATAGGAGCATGCTGGTCTGAATCTACTAAAACTTGTGGTGCCTCATGGATAACTAGGGATCACCAAGGAAGGGTGCAGGTGCATAGTCGTCGATCTTTCTCTGGAGTAAACTCGATCTTGGAAGCAGAACTCATATGCTTACTGTGGGCAACCGAATCTATGTACATCCTTAAGCAAAACAAGATCATCTTTGAATCCTCTTTGGTCTATGCCCGTCAAGCTATGCTGCAACCTAATAACTACCCAGTTTGTTTGAACTCATCAGCTTAATCTCATCCTTGCTAAGCAGAATCCATGTTTGGTCGCTGAACCATACATCGGAACAAAACAACAAGGTTGTCTCGCTTATTGCTCGAAGTGCTACGAGTCGGATCTTTAGTACGTCATATGTAGCAAGAGGAGGTCCTGTTCGTTAAAGGAACTCATTGAGATAGAAGCATTAGCTCCCCAGTTCTGAGCTTCTACTCACTAATCTCATCACCGAGCTTACTCTGCCTCTCCACAGAGCTCGGCTCTGTTTCTGTATAATGCAGCCTACTGTCTCTTTCCCTTTTTCCTCAGGTCTTCATTTTTATCTTTGTAGCTTAATAACTTTTATTCCTGCTTTGCACTGCCTTGGTATGGGTTTCTCCATTACCTTTTTGATCTCAGTGAAATCAGTGTTAAAAAAGTCAACCTGGTTCGAAAGAGATTAGGCTAAACCGTGTAAGAATGGAAAAAAGAAAAAGCCGAGCATTAGAGCAAGTCAAAACTTTACCCAGAAAGTTCATTTCAGCGATGAATCATCGTGTCGTCTTCCTATCCACAGTGTAGAGCCTGAAGGTGAGCGTGAATTTCAGTACGAATGTGATGAGCTATGGACGCAGGAGTCGAATGTTGGTGATTGTGGATGCGGCCATTTCTTTCCCGCCATACCTAGTAAAGGATCGCTTGGAAGAGTATTTCGACGATCACTTGATCCAACTTTGGTAGCTTATTACTCATAAGAGATGTGATGGTGTGTGTAAAGAGGATATAGAAAATATTGTATTGACTTATGTTTGATTAATAGATCGTACAATCCTTATATACAAATTCTAGAGTCTATCATTAACACCTTTAGGACTTATCTAATATGAAGAGATATACAACAATATCTTATATATATATATATATATATATATATATATATATATATATTCATCTTTATCATAATACTCCCCCTCAAGTTCGAGAATGAAGATCCTTGACTCCCAACTTGGAAATCAAAGCATCAAATTGAGGACGGCCCAAAGCTTGTGTAAGAAGATCGGCTATCTGATCCTTCGTACGAACATGATTAGTGGCGATGAGTCCATCTCGAACAGCGTCACAAACACTATGACAATCTGTTTCAATATGCTTAGCACGTTCATGAAAGATCGGATTCGCAGCAATGCGTATAGCGGCCTTTATCACAGTAGAAAGAAACCGGTGAAGTGATGGAGAGTCCGAGATCAGTCAAAAGTGGCACAATCCATTTGATCTCTTAAGTTGAAGCAGCCATAGCTCGATATTCCGCTTCAGCTGAAGAATGAGACACAGTTTTTTGCTTCTTTGTTTTCCAAGCTATGGGTGAACCACCAAGAAGAACGACATAAGCACTTAATGTTCGAAGCGTTAAAGGACACGAGCTCCAGTCGGCATCAACGTACACTGAGAGCTGTAGATCGCTGTCCGACCACAGAAAAATCCCTTGACCGGGACAACCTTTTAAAACCGCACCACCCTCAATACTGCCACCCAATGAGCAACATGAGGGGTCTACATAAACTGAGACAGAAGGTGGATCGAATAGCATAACTCTGGATGAGAGTTGGATAAGTATACTAACTTCCAACAAGTCATCGATACTGCTTTGGATCATCATACAAGGTTCCTTTATCTGCCGCCAACTGATGGTTCTGCTCAAGAGGCGTGAAGACGGGCTTAGCATCAAGAAGACCAGTGTATTGAATAATATCAAGTATATAATTACATTGAGATAAAAATATCCCATTAGGACAACGAGCCACCTCTATTTCAAGGAAGTACTTAAGCTTCCCTAAGTCCTTCATCCGAAAGCAATCTCCCAAGTACTTCTTAAATCGATTTAGAAGAGGAAGATCATTACTTGCTAGTAACAAATCATCAACATAGATGAGGACTCGTAGCTCACGAGAGTCCTAAACAAAAGTGAACAAAGAGTAATCTGAATAGGATTGGACAAAACTATACTTGAGTAAAGCTTCAGAAAGCTTAGCAAACCAACAACGAGGAGCTTGACGCAAACCATATAAAGATTTTCTAAGACTACAAACTTTCGTGGGATCCAGATGAGAGAAGCACATAGGGAACCGCATGTAAACTTAGTCATGTAAATCTCCATGAAGAAAGGCATTTTGAACATTCATTTGATGAACATGCTAGTTTCTAGCCGCAACAAGACCGAAAAGTCCACAGATCGTTGTCATCTTGACAACTGGTGTGAACGTCTCTTGAAATCATCCCCTTCAACCTGATTCTTTCCCATTGCCACAAGACGAGCTTTGTGTCTTTCTATCGTACCATCAGAGTTGTATTAATCCTGTACACCCACTTGCTCCCAATAGAAACCTTTCCAGGCAGAAGCGACTGTATATCCCACGTCTCATTATCCTAAATTTCTATGATCTCACGTTTCATAGCTGTACGCCAGGCTGCATCCTTGTCAGCCAATGAGTTAGGTTTTGGTTCTATACATGTTGTATAAGTCATACACCTTCCATCCTTTTTGCGCATAAGGGTATCCCATCAATATACAACGATGACTCCTAGACCCAAATTTATCTTTGTCTCGAGCCTTAGAATGCACAAAAACAAACTCTGAAGGTACGTAGGTGTTCATATGACGGCTTGGTATTGCAAAGTACTTGATAAGGTGATTGTCCATTAAGGAAGGCTGTTGGCATGCAATTGATTAAATGAGCCGCTGTCATTACTGCTTCTCCCCAGAATCAAATTAGTAAGTTTCCCTGAAAGAGGAGAGCACGAGATACATTAAGAATGTGTCGATGTTTCCGTTCCACCTGAACATTCTGCTAGCGACGCAAGAGGTCTGATGAACAATACCACTCTCGCGAAAGTACTTAGATAAACACATGAATTATGTGCCATTGTCACTCCGAACTGTTCGAACTGATTTATGAAATTGTTTGGCTGCCATTGCGATGGAGTTCTGTAAAATTGTTCTAACTTCAGACTTCTCCAACATAAGATATGCCCTCACGACACGAGAAAAATCATCTACAATGTTAAGAAATAGACTGCTCAACGCAAAGCTTTAGTAAGATATGGTCTCCATACGTCACAATGAATGAGACTAAAATACTCCATATTTTATTTTAAACCTTGTTAAAACACTTCTCTTATCCGCTTTGCCCAGAAAAAAATGTCACAAGGATCGGGGGCAGACAAATTAAATTCAGAAAACATAGGTAAAGATGACAAAACTGAAAACGACGGATGTCCTAGTCGCTGGTGCCAGTGCAACGAATCAGACGAACTATCATCTGAAACCGCTACTCTAACTCTGGCTACCATGACATCTTTGAGAAGTAAACCCCATCTCGCTCTTCACCGGCTCCAATCAGAGTCCTCGTAAAACGATCCTGTAAGACGCACAAAGTATCTGTCAGAATAGCAAAGCAATTCGTTTGCTTTAAAAGTTTGGAAACAGATATGAGCGAGCAATTGAGGTTTGGTACAAAAGAACATGAGTTAATGTTAACGATGGTGTTAATGGAAACACGCCAACATGGGTTAAAAATGTTTTGTTACCATCAGCAAACCGATAGGACACAGTGGAATGCTCACTAAGTCCACGAGTAATGAGACTTCACCAATCATATGATGAGAAGCTCTCCTGTCCATAATGAGATCCTCGTATCGACACTTACCAATCAACCTATCGGATTGAAGATTTGGACTTTTCGTTCAACATTTTAGTAAGAGCTTGCCACTGTTCTTCTGTAAATGCAGGGAAGGATGATGAGTTTGATGTTGTTGCATGATCATTTTGAACCCGAGCTCCGCTGTTCTTACCGCGATCACCAGTGATCATTGATCACCCATTACCATGATTCGACCGTGTTACTCTGTTTTCACCTTTGTTGTTTAACCGCTCTGCCCAATTGGGAAAACCAATCAGCTGCCAACAATGAACTTTTTCATGCCCAGCACGGCCACTGTTCGAGCATTGGGAACCCTTGCGATTTGAAGTTGAATTGTTGCTTTCCACATTCTCCTTTTTAGTCGCAAAGCCAACTGCATTCTGTTGATATTCCCTTCCTTTTTCCGAGGCAAGACGTTATTCTTCTCGCACAATTTTTGAATATATCTCACCGAGGTCAGCTGATGAATCATTAAAGATGATTACTTGAAAAACACTTCCAAAACGCGACTCATCCAAGCCCATAACAAACTGATGAACCTTCTCATCTTCACGTTCCTTCTCATACTCTGATGCAGCACTGCAAGTACAAGCCGGAGGGGGTTTTTATATGTCTAGTTCTTCCCACAACTTTGACAAGCGATCAAAGTAGTCAATCACTGACTGACCCTCTTGACGACAAGAAACAATCTTCTCCCTAAGATAGTGAATACGTACTTTGTTTCCCACAGAGAAACGCTTCTTCAAGTTTTTCCACAACTTTTGTGAATCAGATATGAAAGTCACCGTAGACCGTACTTTAGTTTCGATCAATGACCTAATACATCCAACAATCATGGAGTTCACAGACAGCCACAATTCGAGGCTTGGATCATCTAAAGTCGGTTTTGGGATGGTTCTGTCGATGAAACCTAGTTTGCGTTTTTCTCTCAAGGAATTAGTTAGCTCAGTGGACCACTCATTGTAGTTATCACCGGTAAACATCACAGATGTTATTACGGCACAAGGATTATATGATGCAAACAAAGAGTAAGGAGTTAATAACTTCACGTTACTCACCTGTGACTCACCGCTTTTAAATGCAGAGGAATGCTCTGTTTCAACCATCTTTGTGTGATGCAGAAACGGAAAAGAAAACTAAGTTAATTTGAGCACTGCTTTGATACCATCTAAAGAGGATATAGAAAATATTGTATTGACTTATGTTTGATCAATAGATCATACAATCCTTATATACACATTCTAGAGTGTATCACTAATACCTTTAGGACTTATCTAATACGAAGATATGTTATATCCGAAGTCGTCACGAGGTCGGGATGCGCGTCTTGCTAGAGAGTTGACGTGTTCGGTCCGAAGGAACCAAGTCGTTCTTGAGAGAGAAACGACTAGATTCAGAGACTAGCAGGAGTTAGAAGTATGTTCGGGATGGATGAAAAGATAATCGTGTTCGGGTTCCTTAAAGGAGAATAATATGCTCGGAACGAGCGTGTTTTTGTATTCAGATATCCGAGCAGGTCGAGAGACGTGCTCGGTTTACAATTCGGGAAATTGACTCTAGAGAGAGAAAGTAGTAAGAAGTGCACAAATCCCAAAAAGTTACATTAATGTACAGTGACGACTCCTATTTATAGTAAAATACGGTCGTACTTTCTACAGGCCGTTGACCGCTTGTCGAGTTCGTGCGAGTTGGGCCGTACTTGGTGACGTGATGGGCCGAGCCGTACATTCTTTTGGCTGTTAGCATAGCCGAGCTGATTTGCTGCTGTTCGGCTTAGCCGAGCTGACTTGCCATCGTTCAGCTGAGCCGAATCGAGCCGATGATGATGGGCTCGATCTAAGCGCGTTTGATTGGGCTTCTATTGCTCTATTGGGCCGGCCTTTATATCAAGAATAAATCCTGGGCCTTCTAAGTGGGTGGGGTGCTAAACCCATCTATAACAGTAAGCCCCCCCCAGTTTGTCGATCTTCATGATATTTGGAGTCGGCGGATTTGAAGATGTCTTAGTTGGGCCGGTATTTATTCGGGATAGGTCTGGTCGGCTGGCTTTGTTGTTTTCTTATTGGGGAGTTCAAGGGTTTCTTGGGAAACGGCGAGATACTGAAGAGCCGTGTTGGTGTAATGATGATACCTATAACCGCCGGAAGCCGAAGAGTTGTATAGGGGTCATCATTGCGCTTGTCTTGGAATCTTCCCACCTTGCTTATATATACACCGCGTTGCTTCTTCTCATTTCATTTCTCTCCTTCTGCAGGTATTTCGCTCTCCCTTCTCTCTAAAATTTCGTTCACTTTCTCTCTCTAGCTTTTGTTGTTGTATTTGTTTTTGTAAATCATGAGAATCGACTCCCATTCAGAATCGTCCTCGGATCGGGATCTTTATTCGGTAAGGCTATCCGAGGGTAATTCCGCTCAATCCAGCTCGTCTACCGCTCGACGGGACTCTTTGTCGGGCTCGGCGCGGACGGAAGTTATAGCTCGGGGTTCTGAAGATACTTGTGCTCGGGTTCAGTCGGTTTCGGGTAGCGTTCAGAGTTTTCGGGTTCCGTACCTGATAGACTCGGAGGACGACGGTATTCGGCCTTGGCTACCTGCGTTGGTTCAACCCTTGGGTTCTGCTCCGGTGAAGGCGGAGGCCGTGGCCCTAGTGGATCAGGCGCGGTGTGATAGGATGGTCTCGGATCCGAGCAGGTCTAAAAAGGCTCGGAAGAACATCAAAAGAACGGGCGTGGAGGGCTCGGAAAAGAAGACGCGTCCACCTCGTCCTGTTCTTCCGACGAAATGCTCGGATGAAGATTTGGATTGGTTGAGGGATAACTGCGATCCTGGGGGCGTTGATCGGCTCGAGCTTCGCCTACCCGAGCCACACGAGAGGCCTTGGAATTATCCGGAAGGATGGATATGCTTGTACGATTTTTGGTTCAAGGATATTCATCTAAGGTTTCCTTTGCCGAGGCTGCTCGTGGCGTATTGTGAAGAAAGGAGGATCGCCATGTCCCAGCTGTGTCCGGCTGCTATACAGAACATGGTCGGCTCTATGATTCTGGCCTCCGAGTGTGGAGTGGAGATGACTCTTCGGTTCTTCGAGGAGATTACAACAATTTAGACGAACCCTACGACCGTCGGGACCCGGTATGTTTGTATGAGGACCCGTTACAGGGAGAAAGTTGTCATCGGGAAGCCGTCGAAAGTCGACGATTGGCAGGACCGCTACTTCTATGTTCGGGTTAATTCGGCCTCGGTTCCTGACCCGGAAAGGCCATACAGAGTTCTTTGGAATCATCTTCATGGTAAACGCTTTGCTTTGCTCGTTCCTCTAAATAAACTAACTTATCCTCGTTATACATTTTTTTTGCAGATCGTCACTCTTTTGACCTCCCAGCACCGGACAGTTTTTTAACAAAACTTCATAGGCTTGTTGCTCGGAGTATTCAAAGGTGGCCGGACGTTCACGCCGGTCAGGTCAAGCGAGCTGTAGAGTGTTTAGACGAAGGTATTCCTTGTTGCTTTTTCTTCTCTTCCTCCCTTCTCCTCTTCTTTTTTTTTTTTTGCTCGGGCTCCTTTAATATGTACATATATACTTTGCAGGTTGTCATCTTCGCTCGGTTGAGTCCCTAGCCGAGTATAACAACAGACCCCTCGTTGCAATTGTCCCGAAGAAGAGCCGGAAGAAAGAGATGGGCCGAATGGATCTTGAGGTTGTAAATTATGTCGAGGAGAATCTTGCTACTCCGCAAGAAAACCTGGTTGTGGAACAGACTAACCCTCCTGAACCACAGGTAAATCCTGTCTCTCTGGATCCGAACCGACCATTCTCGCCTTGGGTTGGGGAGGTACCCCGTGGAATGATTTTCGTGAACGAATTTCACCGAGATTTGTTTCGTCAGGTGTGCGAGGCGGTTGAGGCAGCCGAGGCTCAGAAGAAGAAAAGGAAGAAAAAGAAAAGGTCGCGGACCGAGGATGCGGTCGCAGCTGAACCGGGAACTCCCCTTGTCCCCGAAGATGGTCGAGAGACCGAAGAGAACGTTGACGTCTTCTCCTTAATCAGGAAGAAGAAAAAGAGGGCCGTTGATCCTGCGGGTCAAGCGCTCGAGCCTTCCGAGCGATCGGCTCTGGTGGTTCTTCCGGGTGCTACGGGTACCCAGGTCGGAGACGTCGAGGGTCAAAATGTTGATGATGCGGCCCTTCTGGAGCGTTCGACCGATGACCCGGGCGCTGGCCATGCTGAGGTTGAAGGTCGAGAAGAAGATGGGGATGCTGATCTTCGGGAGGATCGCCAGTCTATTCCAGATCTGGACGAGATCGCCGGACTCACTTTCTTGGGTGGACCGGGCGAGGGAGCATTTACGGACTATGGCTTCTCCGTTCGGTATGAAGGTGAGATGCCGATGGTCCGTGATGGTGGGGCTTGCGCGGACTTGTTCCGGATGTTTCGGGAAAGTCCTCCGCGTCCATTGCCTCCGGTTGAGCATACGCGCTTCCCTGATCGGAAGAAAGCGGCGGCCAAAGATACGGCTCGGGTGAGTTTTACTTTTCCCTATGATTTTTATCTTGTTGATCGTCGTCTTCCTAATCTGTCTTTCGTTTCAGGGGCTTGCTAACTATAACCTTCTGTTCGATGCGTACGAACAGAGGGAGGTCGATCTTGAAAGGGCGATCAGTGGGTTGAAACGGGACCTTACCAAGGCCGGTAAGGTTATTGCCGAGCTAGAGGGGTATCGTGAAGTGTCGCTGCACGCGGTGGCGCTTCGATCGACCCTTGAAGATGAGCAGAAGAAGGTGTCTGCTTTGGAAGAGAGAGTCGCTGGGCTTTCGACCGAGAACAACCGGCTAAATACTGAGAACGTTCAGTGTTTGGCTGACTGCTCAAATGCTCGGGCCGAGGCTGATGAGTTATCAGTTCGGGTCTCCGAGCTGCAGGGTAAGCTTAAATCCGAGCGTGTTCGGCTGAAGTCTTCTCGTACCCTTGAGGTCCTGAAAGAGCGGGAGCGAGTCTCGGAGAAAGCGCAGGCTCGGCTTTCTAAGATCAAGAAGGCCAATGAGGAGAAAGAGCTCGGGCGGAGGACCCAAATTTTGATGAATCAGGCCGCTGCCGTTGCGTCTATGCTGGAGACGCTGGTCAAAGAGGGTTTTGCTATTTCTCCTGAAAGGATAGCTAAGGCTCATTCTGATGCTGCTCGTTTCAAGGAGGCCCTCGTCTCGATTGAATTTACCGACCTGAAGGATGAGGATTATGTTATGACTCCACCGGGTAGTCCGGGTCGGGCCGCCGGGGACTCTTCGGTGTCTGCCGCGGACCAGCAAGCTTCGGTCGAGAATGAGGATCGGGCTCCCGCGGCTCCTTAAATTTTGTTGTTTCTCTCTAGCTTTTGTAGTATATCGTTGTAATCGGATTCTCGCCTTTGTGCGTTTTAATGAACTTGTTTTCCTTCTTGTTCCCGCTCTTTTATTTACGTTTTGAGTCGGAATAGATGAAAGAAAGAAATGCTCGGTCCGTGTTAGATAACTGATTTTGGCGAGGAGCGAGCGAGGTGCTCGGCTTATCCCGTAGGACCGACCGGGACAGCTGTGCGAAACTGTGTTCGGCTTATTATTTTTGTCAGTCGTCCTTGTGCGGGAACTGGGCCCGGCTTTTACTTAGTTGTGGGTTTTGAGACTATGCTCGTTGTACCACGGGTCGGGTGCGAGTAAGTGCTCGGCTTACCCCTAAGGTCTGGTCGGGACAGTGTGCGAGAGCTATGCTCGGCTTATTTGCTGTCGATCAGCCTTGTGCGGGAACTTGGCCCGGCTTAAAAGTGTGTCGAACATCTGGCCAGGATGTCGATCTGTTCGGTTTGGTTGAAACGAAAAAATTTCAACTTAATAAATTTTTATTATTGATATAGCTGAGCCTCGTGAGAGGTTGCCTACGTACCCCGAAAGGGGATCAAGCCGATCGTAGTTCACTTTACATATTACTCGAGCTCGTGTATAGCGAGCTCGGTTTGTTGTGAGCGAGGGATGCTCTTTTTTTTTTTTTTTTTTTTTTTTTTTTTTTTTTTTTTTTTTTTTTTTGAGCGCGTTGCTCGGCTTTTTTGTGAGCGAGGTATGCTCGGCTTTAGTAGTAGTACCTCTTGAGCTTATTTGCGTTCCAGGATCGTGGAATGGCTTCTCCCTTCATCGTTACGAGCTCATAGACGCCGGGTTTGACTACCTTCGAGACGATGTATGGACCTTCCCAATTTGCGCCGAGCTTCCCTGCTCGGTGTTCTCGCGTGTTTTCGAACACTTTCCTGAGGACGAGGTCGCCTTCTACAAAACGTCGACCCTTAACCTTCTTGTTGTAGTGTCGGGTGATCTGTTGTTGGTAGTTTTGGAGGCGTAGGAGTGCTCGATCTCGTAATTCTTCTGCGTGGTCGAGGCAATCAATAATCATGTTGTTGTTAAGCTCCTCGTGTTCGGGCGCAACACTTAAGCGTATTGTCGGGACGCACACCTCGGCCGGAGACATTGCCTCCATTCCGTGAGAAAGTGAGAAGGGGGTTTGACCGGTCGATGTCCTTGGTGTGGTTCGATGAGACCAGAGGACGCCGTCGAGCTCGTCGGCCCAGAGGCCTTTCTTGCTCTCCATCCGTTTCTTCAGTCCGTCAATGATCGTCTTGTTTGTTGCCTCGGCCTGCCCGTTCCCTTGCGGGTATCTCGGGGTGGACTTGCTTAGGCGGATCTTCCATCTTGCACAGAAACCTTCGAACAAATTGGAGATGAATTGGGACCCGTTATCGGTTACAATCTCGTACGGGACACCGTGGCGACATATTATGTATTTCCAGACGAACTTCTGAACGTCGAGGTTTTTGATTTCCGAGTAGGATTCGGCTTCAACCCATTTGGTGAAATAATCGGTCATTATCAGGATGAATTTCTTTTGATGCGAGGCTGGCAGGGGGCCGACGATGTCCATGGCCCATCTCATGAATGGGTAGGGTGTGGCCGCAGTGGTGAGAAGCTCGGGTGGCTGGTGTATGCTTGGGGCGTGCCTCTGACATTTCTCGCATCGGGCAACATAGCTCTCACAGTCAGCGATCATGGTTGGCCAGAAGTGACCGTGTCGCTTTATCTTTGTGGCCAATGCTCGGCCGCTTGTGTGATTTCCGCCTGCTCCTTCGTGAGTTTGCTCGGTGACCCATTTGATCTCCTGCCCGTTTATGCATCGTAAGAGTGCCTTGGACGTGCTCCAACGAAATAGTTCGTCCTTCATCATTACGTACTGAGCGCAGCGAGCTTTTAAACGGCGAGCTGCCCAACGATCCTCGGGGACCTTCCCGGTTAGTATGTAGTCCTTGATTTCGTCTCTCCAGTCGATGGTAGTGGCGTGCTCGGGATCGGTATCCTTAATTACCTCCTCGTTGCTTCTATGGGCATCGTCCAATCCTTCTTCTTCCTCGGTAATGAGAAGTACGTCTTCGTTTGATGCAATGCTTGGTCGGGCTATGCATTCGACTGGAATGATTCGACGAAGGTCGGGGTCTGAAGTCGATGCTAGGGCGGCCAGTGCGTCGGCAGAGGAGTTGTCGCTTCGGGGAATCTTTGTTAGCGTGACTGAGCCGATTCGCGCGGTAATTTCTTGGACGAGTTTTAAGTACGCGTCCATGCGCTCGTTTTTTGCATCATATTCCCCGTTAAATTGGTTCACAACGAGCTGAGAGTCGGCGAACGCGTCTACTTGCCTTGCCCCTACTACTTCGGCCAGTCGCAATCCTGCGAGCAGTGCTTCGTATTCGGCTTCGTTGTTAGAGGCCGGAAATCCTAGACGGAAGGATTGCTCGATCAGTTCGCCGGTCGGGGAGGTCAGTTTGACTCCAACTCCTGAACCGTTTCTTGATGATGAACCGTCGACGAACAGAGTCCACTTCTCCTTTGGCTCTTGTCCTTCGGCTATGGTGAGCTCGGGTGGTAGTTCGATGATGAAGTCTGCGAGGACCTGGGATTTGGCGCTTGTCCTGGGCTTGTACTCAATATCGTATTCGCTGAGCTCAACTGCCCACTTAGCGATCCTTCCTGATTGGCTCGGGCTGTGCAATATTGTTCGGATCGGTTGATTTGTTAGGACGACCACCGAATGCGACTGAAAATAGGGGCGGAGCTTCCGAGCTGAGACGACGACTGCCAACGCGAGTTTCTCAAGTGTGTTGTAGCGTGTTTCTGCGTCGTCAAATATCTTGCTGGTGTAGAAGATTGGTCGTTGGTCGCCTCGGTCGTCGCGGACGAGCACACTGCTGATTGCCGAGGTTGACACGGAGATGTACAAGTACAGCGTTTCTCCCTCCTCGGGTTTGGCCAGAATTGGTGGGGTGGAGAGGTAGGTCTTTAGCTGTTGAAACGCGTCCTCGCACTTAGCGTCCCACTCGAATTTCTTGTTGCCACGAAGAAGATTGTAGAAAGGGAGACACTTGTCCGTTGATCGGGAGATGAATCTATTCAGGGCTGCGACACGTCCGGTTAATCGTTGGACTTCTCTGGTGTTCCTTGGGGATGGGAGCTCGGTGATCGCCGTTATTTTCTTCGGATTTGCTTCGATGCCTCTCTTTGTGACGATGTAACCAAGGAATTCTCCTGATGTGACTGCAAAAGTACATTTTGCTGGATTCAACTTCATTCCGTACTTGTTCAGGCTCGCGAAACATGTTGCAAGGTGACTGATGTGGTCGTCGGCTAGAGCGGATTTGACGAGCATATCGTCAATATAAACTTCCATTGTGTTGCCGAGCTGGTCGGCGAACATTCGGTTTACGAGGCGCTGGTAAGTTGCTCCTGCATTCTTGAGCCCGAAGGGCATCACCTTGTAACAATATGTCCCTCGGTCAGTGATGAAGGAAGTCTTTTCTCGGTCATCTGGGTGCATCATAATCTGATTGTACCCGGCGAAGGCGTCCATGAATGATAGTAGCTCGTGGCCGGTGGTCGCTTCTACGAGTCGATCAATGTGCGGAAGCGGGAAGCTATCCTTTGGGCACGCCTTGTTGAGGTCGGTGAAATCTACGCATACTCTCCATTTACCGTTCTTCTTTTTTACTACGACGGGATTTGCCAACCAGTCCGGATATTTCACCTCGGTGATCGATCCTGCCTTTGAAAGTCTTTCTACCTCATCATTGACAGCTTTGGCGCGTTCGGGGCCGAGCTTTCGTCTTTTCTGTTTGACTGGCTTAAAGATCGGATCGACGTGCAGTTCGTGACATGCGATGGTCGGGTCGACTCCAGTCATGTCAGTCGTCGTCCAGGCGAAGGTCGTGGCATTTTCCTTCAGGAATTCTATCAGCTTGTCTCGTAGGTCAGCTCGAAGGTCGGCTCCTATTCCGACGCAGCGTTCGGGATCGCGAATATCGATGTTGATTTGTGCTATCGCGTCCTTCTGCGGGTGGTCGGGAGGTGGCAGCTCGATTCGAGGCTCTGCGACTAGGTACGCTTGTGATTTATGGCGCATTTTGTGCTCGATACGGAAGCATGTGCGGGATATCCTCTGATCTCCTCGTAGCGTATACACGCCGAATGGGGTTGGGAACTTGACACATTGATGAAATGTGGATGGGACTGCCCTCATTTCGTGAATCCAAGGCGTGCCGAGGATGACGTTGTAGATAGCTGGTCGGTCGACGACTACGAACTTGATCAGCTTGGTGATTCTGCCGACGTAGACTGGAAGTTTGATTGTTCCGATTGTGTTGATCGAGTCTCCCGAGAAGCCGGTTAGTGGTCTCGTCGACGGTTTGATACGGTAGTCGCTGAGCTCCATACGTTGCAGTGTTTCTCTAAAAATTAGATCGACCGAGCTGCCGGTGTCGATCAGAATTTTTTCTACCTCGCAGTCGCCGATTCGCATGGCGACGACGAGTGGATCGTTATGCGGTCGGTCCACTCCTTCGGCGTCCTGTTCGGTGAAACTCACTTCCTCGCCGATTCTGAGCTCGTCGGTGGCGTTTCGTCGGTAGTGCTGGGCTGCCGTGGCCCTCCGTTCGTATTCTTTTATCGATCGAACTGAGTCGTTCACCATAGGCAGTCCTCCCATAATCATGTTTATTCGTCTCCTCGGACGTGCTCCGTCTTCTTCTTCTTCGTCGCGAGCTCTTTTATCCATGGCTGCTGCTGCGTTGATTTGTTCGATCTCCTCGTCGAAAGCAACCTGTTTTCTTCGTTCTTCTTGGACGATCCTGAAGCGCTCGGCCTCGTTCTTTGGTTGCATGACCTGGTTGATTTGCTTCGGGTGAGGTTTGTTGCGATCCAGCACTAGTTTCTTCCCGTCTTTTTGGTAATCGGCGAAGAGGAGGGCTTGAAGGTTTCTGCATTCCTCAGTGCTATGACCCGCTCGCTGGTGATATTCGCAGAATAACTTGCTTTTATCGGCTCCTCGGACGAACTTGTTCCATGGCTTGCCTTGATTTTGACCTTGGTATCCTTGGGTGGGTCGTTCCTGCTGATGATTTTGAGAGTGGTCGGGATGACTTTGTCGTTGATCCTGATGGGAACGTTCCTCGTCCTGTCGGTGTCCTTGCAACTGATCACTGACGTAATACGACGATTTCCCTTTTCGCGCGGTTTCTTCTTCCTTGGATTTCTTGTAATCCTGATCGTAGTGCTGCCGTGGTTCGTATAGTTCGGTACTCTTCTCGGTTTTATCTTTCGAATTCGAACTCTTGGGCCCAAATTTTTTGGCTAAGGTTTCTTTTTCTTCCTCGAGTTCGACGAAGATCGATGCGCGGTGGAGGGCGTCCTCTAGCGAGCTTGGCCTATTTTTCTTCAATTCTTCTCGGAAGCTTGATTCGTACCAGAGGCCGTTTCGTAGTGCGGGTAGACCTTCGCTGTCGGTGATCGTGATTTTGGTCAAAACGTTTTTGAAGCGGGTGATGTACGATCGTAGGCTTTCCCTCGGCCCTTGGGAAATAGCCCATAGGTCGGCGTTTGATACCTCTTCCTGAATATACATTGAGTAATGTTTGAGGAAGGCGTGCGTTAGGTCGTTGTATCCGTCGATCGAGTTTGGTTCCAAGCGGGAGAACCAATCCAGGGCCGAGCCGGTCAAATGCTCGACGAATAGTTGACAGTAACCTGCGTCACGCTCCTCCGCACTAAACTTTGTTCTCCCCATTGCAATGCGGAATGCTGTCAGAAACTGCCTTGGGTCGGATTTGCCGTCGTAGGTCGTCATCTTGATTTTGACCGCAGAGATAGGATGCTCGAACTGGATATCCATGAGGCGACGAGTGAACGGGGTGTTCTGAGTTTCTTCCAGTACGCGGTCGATCTCGGGGGCCGAGCTGATTGCTTGATGGACTTTGGACGTCATATTTTTCAACATTAGCTTTATGTCTTCGATTTCAATGTCTCTGTGTGCGTCGGGCGCTGAGCTGCCTGGGATTTCCGTGTTAGGAGGTTGTTCGTCCTCGGTCTGCCGCTGCGCTACCGTTCGGTTTCTCGGATGCGGAGGTGGCGTCTCTTCGAATAATGCTCGGTGAAGATGAGTTCGGGGAACGGATCCTTGTTGACTTGTCATTCGTAGGTCGTTGATTTGCCCCTGGCATACTGCATGTGCCGTGGCGAGCTGATCGAAGCGTGCATTGCTTCCCTGAGAGAGCTCGGCTACCTGAGTCATGAGAGTTTTGAGCAAGGTGGACATGTCCTGCTCGTTTGTCTGTGTTTCTGCGGCTTGTTGTGGTCGTTCGGCACTCGGAGGTTGCTGCTCGGCGCCGGCCGGCTGAATGATTGGGTCTGCAACCTGAGAAACGTGCTGGGGCGGCCCTCTTGTTCGGGAGGCTATTTCCGAGCTCGTGATG
Source organism: Orychophragmus violaceus (assembly GCA_030180135.1). NCBI lineage: Eukaryota > Viridiplantae > Streptophyta > Magnoliopsida > Brassicales > Brassicaceae > Orychophragmus > Orychophragmus violaceus. The sequence goes on along the minus strand of CM058239.1, from coordinate 96,872,365 downwards.
TCTTCGATGTGGACGTAATCCTTGTTTGATGGAGCTCCTGTCATCGCTGAATCTGTCCGTTAGTGAAGAAAAACTTGAGTCCCCACAGACGGCGCCAATTGTTATATCCGAAGTCGTCACGAGGTCGGGATGCGCGTCTTGCTAGAGAGTTGACGTGTTCGGTCCGAAGGAACCAAGTCGTTCTTGAGAGAGAAACGACTAGATTCAGAGACTAGCAGGAGTTAGAAGTATGTTCGGGATGGATGAAAAGATAATCGTGTTCGGGTTCCTTAAAGGAGAATAATATGCTCGGAACGAGCGTGTTTTTGTATTCAGATATCCGAGCAGGTCGAGAGACGTGCTCGGTTTACAATTCGGGAAATTGACTCTAGAGAGAGAAAGTAGTAAGAAGTGCACAAATCCCAAAAAGTTACATTAATGTACAGTGACGACTCCTATTTATAGTAAAATACGGTCGTACTTTCTACAGGCCGTTGACCGCTTGTCGAGTTCGTGCGAGTTGGGCCGTACTTGGTGACGTGATGGGCCGAGCCGTACATTCTTTTGGCTGTTAGCATAGCCGAGCTGATTTGCTGCTGTTCGGCTTAGCCGAGCTGACTTGCCATCGTTCAGCTGAGCCGAATCGAGCCGATGATGATGGGCTCGATCTAAGCGCGTTTGATTGGGCTTCTATTGCTCTATTGGGCCGGCCTTTATATCAAGAATAAATCCTGGGCCTTCTAAGTGGGTGGGGTGCTAAACCCATCTATAACAAGATATATACAATAATATCTTATGAGATATATATAAATATATTCATCCTTATCATAATAGTGCGCTACAAATCATGATTGTGTCTAATTCCAAGAAGCCTCCCGCTTACCATTGTCCATATCATATAGTTGTACGGGCAAGCAAATAAATTAAGGGGGTCTCTGCTTTTGTGTGGTTCACCGCATAGACTGTGAATGACCCCAATTGCACAGTACAGTCTCTCGTTGGCAAGCGATAATGAAAGGAAAGCCATGTGATGAACGCTTGTCGAGGGACCCCTTCCTTAAACAAAACTAGACGATGCCAATTATCCTTCCCCTTGGGAATCTGATAAGAACATTGTATATTATTCCTATCAATCTCCACAATCAATGTACAAAGATGTATCTACCTCTCAAGATCTCACCTCTCATGTACAAAGAATGACTCTCTCTCTCTCTCTCTCTCTCTCTCTCTCTCTCTCTCTCTCTCTCTCTCTCTCTCTCTCTCTCTCTCTCTCTTGATTGTAATCGATACCTATAACAAACTTCTCTCCTTCTAATTATATACAAGCTTTTATTTGTAAAAGAAAGACTAGT